>OY015312.1:39692860-40116513 GCA_955612985.1 Cheilosia scutellata | reverse complement strand
GGAAAACCCATGATGGAATAAGTATAAGGTGGTCTCGTCGGCTGCCGACTCGTTCGTTTTTTGGTCCCTTAACGCTTCGTTAACGTACACTTACTACGCTGAATAAAGAGAAAAACGTGTCGTTAAGGGACTACTTTTTGCCGACGAGACCACCTTATACTTATTCCATCATGGTTAATGTACACTTACTACGCTGAATAAAGAGAAAAACGTGTCGTTAAGGGACTACTTTTTGCCGACGAGACCATGATGGAATAAGTATAAGGTGGTCTCGTCGGCTGCCGACTCGTTCGTTTTTTGGTCCCTTAACGCTTCGTTAACGTACACTTACTACGCTGAATAAAGAGAAAAACGTGTCGTTAAGGGACTACTTTTTGCCGACGAGACCACCTTATACTTATTCCATCATGGACGAGACCACCTTATACTTATTCCATCATGGGAAAACCCACGTAAAACTAAATTCAGCGCTCTCAGCTGAAGAAGGAGCATTCGTTCAGCGCCTAAAAACTCACAGTGTCTTGCGGAATCGCGTGAATTGGAAATTGTGTAAACGAGTCGTGACGGTGAGTTTTGCTAACTGTGCGCACGGGCGAAATATGCACGCTTGCGGAATTGGGCCCCAGGACACGCCGACATAAAAGGCAACGATTATGCCGATTCCGCAGCAAAAGCCGCGTTAACTTACTTCATACATATTCAATAAAAAGGACATCAAGAAATTTATAACAGCCTTCTGGAATTCTCAAAATCAACGTGAATGGAGTGCATATTCGCACCCGTACAAACAGATAAACACTAATGCCAAAGCTGGTGTGTGTCCAAGGCGAAGTCGGATATAAACCTTCATCATTTCGTTTGAGCAGTTTATAGGGCCCCTCTACCCTATAAACTGCTCAAACTTCGACTTCGCCTTGGACACACACTAACAAATGAATACCTCATTACCAAGAGTAATCGCCCAAACTGCCATCTCTGTAGATCAAACCTGGTTTTATCTACACCACCATCTAATCTTCGAATGCTACGCCATCAAAGCCAAAACCCGAAATCGATCTCCTTCCTCATCCTTTCCTGAATTACTTGCCATCCCCACCAAAATCAACGTAAAAACAGTCTATAAAATTTTTAAATTTGAGGTGGCCTCGACTCCAGTAATGCGTTTCGCCCGGATATGGTGGGTGGGCTCATCAGTAGACGACCACCACATCTGATCTAGTCTATAAAATTATTTCTTCTCTAGATTTAGCCAACAAAATATAGTTTTTTAATCTTTAAGTTAGAATTAATTAATTAAGTTAGAGTTAAGCCGAAAGCCCTGGTTGCTAGTGTTTTTATTTCATCACTGTTAACATTATAATTTATTATATGATAATAAAGATTTAATAATATCTAATTTAATAATAATAATAATAACTCAGCTCAGCGCGGATGTACATATACATTTTTACCGCGATATCCATGCCACTCCTCACTTGTCGCCATATTTTCAGCGCAGAATCTTGAACAACTGTTTGTGCAATCGCGAAAGTTTCACAGACGTCCTTTTCCTTTGTATGACAATGACAAGTAGCTACCCATTCCCATCCACATATCGAGACTCGGCATGAGATTCCTACCAACAGATACGCAAATTTCAACGCCATCAGTATTGCCGCAAATAACATTATGATATTTATGACTCATACTCCTATTCCCATTACTGTAATCATCTGAAGTTGTATCGCACAGACTCCCACGCTCTGACATAAAGCTACATCGGTTTTCGATTCAATAAACTTCGTATCTACCTAACCATTCACCCAAACAAAGTTCTTCAAACAATTTGGAGCGGTGTGGTGGCATAGCTCCAACAGCTACATGGCATACAAGGCTGAAATATTACTTCACATGAAAAAATCTGTCAATTCCCCAAGGTAAAATGCATCTTTCGCATTTATGCGCATATGTTACCGTTAATTTATCTGTCAGGTGCTCCCATAAACTTTATATGGATTTGAAGTTGCACAGAAGCTTCATCCTTCCACCTCTGCGTATATACTATATAGCGCTTTAGAACATTGTTTGAAATGTTGATACTTTTCATTTATCAGGGGATATCAAAATGCTCGTATACGGTGTTTCTCCCACAGGCCCGTGAATTTCACCCGGAACTGACGCATAATTACTCAATATTATTACATATTCCAAGCAATGCAATGCCACTGAAGGTTTACGTGGTGTGATGTCAACCAACAAAAAAAAATTAAAAATAGTTGCAACATTTCCATATACGTATATAGAGCATTAAGGTCTAGATTCTCTTAACCACTCGTTTTTATGGTAGATTATAATGACAGAAACTTGCTTGGTAGCTAGCTGCCTTCATTTAAGCATACCTAGTTGGTTGAGGTCGATCACCCATTTGAGTTCCACCTGAGATGGGATCTTTCTCTGCTGCATTGTCAATCAGGGGTCGACATAAATCGATCCACGTGACAGTCGCTGTATAGGCCGCAGTCTTTGAATCTTTCAATTCCACATTCCATTGCTACAAACTGCAGCAGAAATCACGCAAAGAATCTTTCTCTCAGATCGTGAAAAGAGGTTTTCATCGACTATCGACAAGGTCCATGAGTCTAATGTACCATACGGCAGAACTTGTATAATTATCTACTTGTTTCTATATGAGAGAGGGTTGTACTTTTAAGATGATTTCTTAGCCTGAGAAAAAACGATGTGCAAGAGTGATTCTTTGCTTGATGTCTGCGCCAACGTCGTTTTGCTAGGTTATTGTAGAGCCTAGGTAAACAAAGTCTTTAACTACCTTGAAGTAATATCTGTCTATTGTGACGTTTTGCCCCAATCGCCGATATAAAGAGTCCTTTCACAACGACAGCACATACTTTGATTTGTTTTAATACTTCTTGCTAAAGCACAACTGACAGCTTTCTGAGTTCTCAAGATAATGTCAATTTCATCAGCATAATGCAAGTAGTTGAACGGAATTGTACCTCTGATGTTGGTTTGGAAGTTTCGAGTCGTTCAAAAATGTCTTTAAAAAAATTAAACATTTTTCGGCATCAAAGAGTTGTTCTTTTCGACTTGCAGTCGAAGTTTCCTGCACAGATGGATGAGTTTGACGAGGAAGCTGAAATTTTACATGGCATTGGCTAATTTGACCCTACATTGGGTCGTATGAATAAAAACTAGCATTTGCTTTGAGTAAAAGGTGGTAGCAAAGTAAAAGCACTTAGCAAATGCTTTAAATCGGTATGAATAAAAACATACTTTGCTAAAGTAAGTTCGAAAATTCGAGCAAAGCATTTACTTCACTGCATGTGTCCTTCCCTTGCAGTTTCTGTCAAAATTTGAATTTGAATTTGAATTTGAATTTTAGAATTAAAAAAACAATTTTTGAGGAAAAATAAACAAATGATAAAGTAATTTAATAAAAAAAATGCACATAAATACGAAAAAAAAAAGTTAAATCTATGATGAAGAAGAGTATTTGGAAGAGCTTACTGGTACGCATAAGTGCATAACCTATATTCGATTACAAATTAATTGATCTGTAGCTGACGATGAGGAATTTCCATCTACTTCTATCTCCAATAGTGATCAAATAGTGGTATTCGTGCAAACGTCAGAAGCAGTAGGAAAGATTTAATTTTCTGGATATTTGAAGGAACACCACCCCGCGTCTCCAGATTTTCTTCTAAAAGTAATCTACATTTCGACGCGTGAAACGATACAGTTGCTTAAAGTTGTTATCGTAACCAATTCTTCTTAGCTTATTCTGTTTATTTTTTTCACGAACGTTAGCAACAGTAGGGAAAACAGCTAAAATGTGCAACTTATCGCATCCATTTTTGTTTCTTTCACAAGCAAAAATTATTTTAACTTATGTATTTATAAAAAAACACTGCAACTCACAAGGCTAGACTGTTTTTGCAAAAAAAATGTGCGCGCAAAATATTTAGCAAATGCTCTGAGTCAACAAAATAGCAGACTCGGAATTTTCGTAGCAATTGCTTTGTCTTCCACGTTTTATTCATACCAATCTGAGTAAAAGGTCGGTGGCGCCGCTTTTCGAAGATGTCAAAAGTTGGAGTTAACTCAAATCAGTTTTTATTCATACGAAGCTTAGCAATTGCTTCGATTTTGACATTTAGTCTGAGTAAAAGCAATTGCTACGTTTTATTCATACGACCCATTATGTATACTCTATCATAGACAACTTTGAAGTCAATAAAGAGGTTGCGTGATCTGAAATTTCTGTGTTTTTTCTAAGTTCTGCCGGAGGGTGAAGATTTGGTCAACTGTTAACTTTGCTGGCCTAAAATGACACTGATATGCGTCGATTAAGGTTATTAGCGAAGGGTTTTAAACGTTCACACTATGCACCTCACTGAATCTTAAACGCTATATTCAAGAGGCTTATTCTTCTGTTTTGTAGCAGTTCGGAGTATGTATCATTCCTTTTGCATAGACGATTTTTACGTGTCAGTAGGTATAGACAGTAATTTATAATTAATGCTCTGCTGAAAAGGTAAACTATCTTAAGTCGATTTAAGTGAATTTTGAACAGTTTAGTGCAAAAGATTCCCTTATTCAATACGCGTAGTTGTACCAAACCCTCGTCGTTGTATCTGAATTGTATCCCGAGTTATAGAAAATCAAAATCATCTTAAGTCGATAAAAATGCGTATTAACATTTAATAAATTATCTTAAATCCACATAAGATGATATACTACTTGTAAAAAAAACCTCTTATTTCATTTAAGATGTTTTGGTCAAAATATAATTGGCATTTCCTGAAAAGCTAAAACATCTTATGTATGTCGATATAAGATTGTTTGCTCCGTGTAAGTTACTAAAAATTGTGTACCTAACTCGACATAAGATAAAATGCATGTGAAATATAATCAAATGTGTGAAAAAGTAAACTATCTTAAGTCTACTTAAGATGATATTTAATTAAAAAAAAAAGATATTTCTCAGATTTATGTCGACATAAGATATTTTGCCAGGTGCTACCAGATGTACCGTTACCAAAAATGACAGTCAACTTAAGATGTTATTTCAGTGCATTGCAAATAGCAGTCAGAGTGGTTTATAGTGGTCTATAGAAGTGTCTATAAAAAGTAATTGTACCTAATAACAGAGCATCGAATTTAGCAAGTATTTATAACGGTAATTTTTGTTAGTAAATTATCATAAATAATAAAAAATAAAAGTAATTTTTATACATAGTTCCGAAAAGAGTGTTTGTGGTACTAGAGTGTCAAATAACATTTAAGGGTCATAATCTACATACGTATTCATTAGAAAAGTGTATTGTAATGAATTAGATACCATTTATTTATTTTCTTTCGTAAGTTTTTAAACGAAAACATTTTATTTTATGACCTAAAGTTTAAATAAAAGAAGTACAAAACATCTTATGTTGTGTTTATATTTCATTAAACAATGTCGATTTAAGAACTGAAATCGATGCTCTACAAAATTAGCTAAAGTGTCTTATCTGAACTTAAGATTTCTTAATGAGCAAACACGCGAAAGGTATATCATCTTAAATTGCATTTTATCTTATATCTCGCTGATTTTTAAAAAATATTGTTTTAAAACGTGGCTAGGAAAAAAGAGGATAAAGTTTCCCTTCTAAAAAGCCCTGGCATTAGAGTTAAAAGTTGGAGGCTTTTTACAAATTACGTTTTTTGATGTTTTTTTGCTCTCCTGAAAAACTATGAAAATTGACTTAAGATAGTTTACCTTTTCAGCAGAGAATGAATAAGAAGTAGGTATAGACAATGTATGCAAACTATACGTGTTCCAAAAGGATTTGTCTAAGCTTAAAATGTATTATCAGATTCAAGTGCAATGTTTTTAAGCTGGTCACTTCGGTTCAAAAGTTTCTAAATCCTGTCAAAAACGAATTTGTCAAATAGCATGTGTAGTGGCTATACCAACGGCTATGGTATAAACTTAAGAGGGCTATCGCTATACAGATACACATTACAGGGAACCTGTGCCTGTGCCCTGCATCTATATAAATTCTGAGTTATTTTCCATTGAAATGTTCAACATAACGAATGTGAGGATGATGAACGTGAGTAAATCATCCCTCCATTCAGTCTCCAACTGTAAACAGCGTACTCGACCAAGCACATGGATCTCCACAAAAATTGCGTTTACAGGAATTCATACTCAGCTTTGTGGGATGCTTGGTTTTTCGTAGATATATGAAATTTTAATATGCAACTGCAATACCGGCTTTTAGTGAAGTTGTGCAGTAGTCCTTGTCTTACACACTCCATATAATGTTGGCATGATTGTATAGCTATAGATACAGTATAATGTCGAAGACGCTTTGTAATAATACAACTTGTGCATATAACCATATATTATAACATTCAAGGTGTGGTTAGGTAGTGTGGGTTGACAGAAGGGTGTCGGGTTAGTTAAGCCATACGGTATCTATGGTAATAGGGATGAATGTGTACAGTTTGTATTATTTAGTATAATAAGCAGGTGCAGCATTTATCTACTAAAAAGTAGAGAGAAAAATAAAGATTTCCTAATATTATGTTTAGCTAGGTGTAAAATCTGTCACATACGACAGTGAATTTAGCAGAGAGAAAGGTTGAAGAATTTCTAGAAATGAATGGGAGGAAATAAGGATAATATTTATTTTAAGGGAGATGGGAAAGGGGATTGTGTAAAGGAAAGGGGTTCTCATAAGAGACGTTTTGTTTCTTGAATAATAAGAAATGTAAATAAAATGCATTTGAAGGGTGGCCCACAATTTTCAAAATATGTAATTTTGATTTAGAAAACATAGGTTTTTATATAAAAATAGGAAATGTATACTATGCATTATTTTTCTATATAATTCTTCTGTAGGTACGTGTGTTGTCACTGAACTCCTAAAGATTTGTTGACATTTTTTTTGTGTGTATTTGGATGTGTCCCTGAATAGTTTCAATTTAGATTAACTATTGGTCCCGGTAGGTGGCGCTGCGTTTATGGATATCTGTCCCGGTTCTCTTTTCGAGCACGATAGGCACAGGACGTGAAAAATGTTTTAAAATTGTTGGTGTTATACGAATCTCTATGGGGTGGCCATGATGGTTTGACGATGGGGAGAACTAAGCGTTCATGTCCATGGCAGCTTTTAATTTCGTATCAGCGATAGGTTAGATTTTCCCTCTCGATGTTGAGACGTAATTTAAGTTCCGATTTGGTATTGAGTTAATTTAAATTTTTTTTGCTGGTGTTGACTACGGTGAGGGTATTGTTTCATAGCAGTTTGGAAAACTATGTAGGTAAATAAAAATCCTAATGCAAGAAAAAAATCGTGGATTCGGAAGTAAAACCGTTACAAACGTTTTACTCAATTTACTCCCTGCATTCGTAAGTGGTCGTGTACCTACTGATTGGCGTTGATCTAAGACTTAAAAAAGAAAACAAGTAAAAGTGTTATCATCGGTATGGCCGATGCTTTGATACCCTCCATTACATACAGGATTCAAAATGTTTGCAGTGTGAGTTAGTATGTACGTAGTCCCTCGATAATGTGAATTACCGATAATGTGAATTTCTCTAAAATGTGAATCGGCAAAACTTTACATTGTCATCTCTATAATGTGAACTTCCAAAATTTTCAACCTCTAAAATGTGAATTTTTTGTAAAAGTTTTTATATTTCTCTTGTTTCTCTTGTCCGTTTTGCGTGCGATATTAGGGACTAAATAACTGTTATTTATCTTAAGGTTGTAAATGCAGCTGCAGGCCATAGAGACACAACAACTGCCATTTGTATAGGTATGGATGTTATATGTATGAGTAGTTCGCCGATATATTTTTAGTAACTATATGTAATGGCATCTAAACAAAAATTCAATCAATTTTTATCGATGAAAGATAAGTCCGAAATTTTACGTGAACTAGATACTGATGTCAAAGTCAACAAATACAGAATAAAATTAAGTTCGAAGAAGCTGTTGGACCATTTCAAACAAACCGAATTTTAAACAAAATTTACCAAAAATTGAGAATTTTTTGAAATTATTTCATTTTCGTTTTTCTTCTGAATTGATGAATATTGAAACTGTGCTTTAAAAAATCATTTTGTGTTGTTTTTAATGGATTTGAATATCCTTTCAATCAGTTTAGTAAGTACTGAAAAAAGTTCCAGTAATGTGAATCCCTCTAAAATTCGAAAACGCCTTGTTTTAATTAGTTCACATTATCGGGGGACTACTGTAGATACACGCATGGTTTTGTAAAGGACGCACTAGAACTACTTGACCAACATTATCCCATTTTAAATACCACCCTGACTACGGTGAAAAGAAGCCCTCTCCCAAATTTTCATTCGCCTAGACTAGATCGATTCGTTTGGACGCTATCGAGTTTTCAAAAGACAGACGATAATAACGAGAATCGCACCAAAAAATACTGTAGCCGTGGCGTTGTATCCCTGGACGTAAAAACACTTTTAATTCGTAAACAATTATCATGTAGCTATGCTTTCTTTGTGGGATTGAAATACCGGACTGTTTTCGTAAAACAATAACGACTAACTTTGTGAATCAAAGGGCACGGTAGTGCCCCACCCAAGTTCTCTAGTAAAGGCACTTACCCTTTTTACAGGAACAAACTCAGGTTGTTTTCGACCCCCCTCTAACTTCGGAACCATTAATGCCAACAACTTTAAACTTGAAGCATTTACCAAGCTCATTGAAATGGTTCACCTTACCAAATTTCATCTCTATATCATTAGTGGTTCTCAACATGCAGGACTTCAAAAATTGCAAAAATCGTAACTGACTCACTCATACTCACTCACTCACTCACTCACTCACTCACTCACTTAGATGATGATCATCAAAATTATGAAGCACTTCCGGCCATCCTAGAATTGTGAAATTTGGCAGAATGATAGATCATCTAGTGCATACACTGGAAAAAGACCAAAACTTGAGATTTTCCATTCAGGGGGCGTGGTATACGCCCACTTTTAAAAATTGGTTATTATTTATTTGGGCCGCATTCCATTGCCGTAGAATGTTGAAATTTGGTAGAGCGGTAGGACTTGCATTATACAGACAGAAAAAAATTTAAAATTTTATATTCTCTATTCAGGAGGCGTGGTATCCGCCCACTTTTGAAAATCGGTTATTATTTATTTGTGCCATTTCTCATTGCCGTAGAATGTTGAAATTTGGAAGAGCGGTAGGACCTGCGTTGAACGTCGATTATAACTTCATTATATTATACAATATATTAGAATTTTAAAACTTGACAAGTGAACTTACCAATTTTTTTTTAACATTTAACCTTCTTAAACTAAGAACTTGGCGTACATTTAGATCTCATTACTTTTCGTGGCTGACTAGTTACGCACATAATTTTTGCTGTTCTATATAACAGAACTTGGCTCTTTTTTTTACATTTATGTTTTTGGTGTGATAGAGTCTTTCTTTATCAATCTGACGAGTGACGAGGGAATAAAAGAGTTTGAAGTAACTGGTGGTGTTCCTCAAAGCTCGCCTTTTGCTGTAGAACATTTCCAACAGAAGCCTCAATTATCGGCTTTGCAGATGATATTGCAGTGGTTTTTATGGCAAAAAGGATAGAAGATGTCGATGTAGATGGCTAGCTAACATCGGTTTGCAACTCGCAGATTATAAGACGGAAGCAGTTCTTATGACGAACAGAAAAGTTCGTGAAACGATAACGCTTAGAGTGGTACGCCATGAAGTGGTTTCTCAAACGTTTATTAAGTATACCTTACAGTGATTAATGACGTTTGTTAAAACTCCAAATACCTGCACCCTCTCTAGAGCATGTATGTAAAAAATCGCCAAAAACTGTGCACTTTAAAAGCTGATGAGTAACATCGAAGGTCGAAACATATACAGACTACAGCGAAAGTAAAATAGAAGCCTACAGATAAGCCTGGGAATATAGTGCAGTCATTGCTGAGGATTTGTCTAGTCATTCCCACGTGAGCTGCTAGGCTATGTATTTGACATAATTGTAATTTTAATTAATCCCTAGTATTTAGTTCCTTTTCACATTTTGCTGAGAATATTTCTGTTGTGACTAGACTGGTTCGCCTCGCCCATAATGCTATCGTATGATAATAGGTCTACATCCCCATCCCCTCGACTTTCTTCGCTAGCCTTCTTTCAGATCACCTCTCTGGTTTACGCCACATGAGCTTACTACCTAACCTATGGGTAAAGTACTAAATACACCTTTGTTAACTGGTATCGGAGTCGTACTTTCAGTATTAATTTTGTGAATGGAATAATCCACCTATTCTTATTTTTGCCGGGTTAATGTTTAGTACAGATGTATACTACTGCACCTTTCTTATGTTACTTCTAAGTATCCTCTGGATGGTGTTAACTAGGCGGCTTCCTCGACTTGTCAACGCTATCAGCTTTCTGTGTAATTTTTAGAGTATTTCGTATACAACTATATGTACTATAGTTACTATAGGCTCCGACATTATAAGGGTGATAGTATACCTACCTTGAGTATCTGCTGATCACAGTTCACATACAACCTTGATATTGTACTATGCAGTTGTAGGTACTATTCCTCCATTTTTTAGGGATCATTTTAATTTATTTATATATATTTGTATCTTTGCACGGAGTAAAACAGATTCATCACGGTACATACTTTCAAGGCGTATACCTTTCACATTTGGCATTGTAGAGTAGGCGCAGATACAATAAAAAAAAGTACTTTCATGATCACATCGATTTCGTTTAATATATTACTATTACTAGATAGAAAATAAAATTGTTACATAACAACACTATTTGATTTTTTTTTTTTTAGTTCTACACTTATGCTGTACTTTCAGTTACTTCTGTCGTTGCCTGGGTCTTTGATTCCATAGCATTACTATGTGGATCGGAACATGTCAGACATGGCATTTTCTCTCTTAACACTTGCTTGTACTTCGGATGGCTATAGAAAATATGAAAATTAAGTTTACTGTGAGTTTATAAATTTACACAATATACTAGAATTTGTCATCACCTTAGGCCATAGACAATTGGATTGCAAACTGAATTCGCCTTGGCAAACACAGATCCACAAATTGTACTCAACGGTGAGAGGTTTAGTGTGTCGAAAATACCGGCATAGTTAATCACCGAATAAGGAGTCCATGCAATAAACCATAATGCTATCGTACACAGCGCTACCTTAGCGAGTTTAATTTCGACAGACTTTGCCTTGTCGTCTGTATTTCGTAGAGATTGAACATTCATTTTTTTAGCCTGTTCTCTCATAGCTGCTTCATGTACTCGCACTGCCTGTAAATATATTTAAAGAGTTATTTCATAGGTGTTTAAAAAAAAGATATTTTCGGATGAGCCGTCGTTATGTATGAGTCTCTTAACAGTATCTTGAGATAAGAGCTTGTCATCGCATTTCAGAAGTAGATAACACATATTTCAACAAAACCGTTAGAAAAGTTTTTGAGAAAGTTGATCACTTTTCACTGATCATCAACCTCAAGATGTGAATTTTGGAAGTTAAATCTGGCTAGAAGTGTGGTTTTTAGATCGATAACAGAAAAATGAAAAATGACAGTCAAATAGTTTATCAAAAACGAATTTTTCTGCCTCATTAGCTACCACAGTACTACAGTAGGTGAATAATAAAATACAAGTTCAGATATTCGAGTACATATACATATGTATAAGGAATTGGTTTTGAGTTAACAAAATTGAGTATTTAATGCTAACTTTTTCTGGTTCACATTTTTAAATAATTCACATTTTCAAGGTTCTCATTATCGAGGTAGTTCTGTATTCAAAACATATCCATAGGTATACATAATGTAAATGTTCTTTAAATTCCAAAATAATTAACCAAACCACAATCCATTATGCATAACTTTTTTTTTTTTTTTTGTCACATGAGCTTCTTTTCCGCTCTTCTAGGATCACAAAGAAGTCGGCGTGGTCTCGTGAACTAAGTTTTCCATCGACTTACCTTCAATGGAAGTAACTCATAGGTGAGTCTTGTTTTGTTTTTGCTTTTTAGTTATCCGCAAAATGCAAAATCTCTGAAGATAGTAATGAGATATATATCCCTTGGAAATAATGTACATTAATTCATTATTTTTCGACTAACATGTTATGTTGGTTTTGATTTGAACACACGATAGCGTCCAAGCGAGTTTCCAAGCGAGGTCCTATGCGAATGAAATTCTGTGAAAAGACTCCTTTTTAATTTTTTATCATCGTCATATTTTAAAAATGACTTGCATGCAGTGGATGGTATCAAAGCATCAGCCAGGCCGATGATAACTCATTTGCTTTTTTTTTTTAAAGAAATCTTGATTTTTAAAATAAAAATTCAAATGAAGAAATGTTATTACCTACTTTTTATACCATTTCCAAAATTTTGATGAGGGCAAGAGATTTGTTTTATTTTGTGCAACCTTTCATTCTTAAATTTTTTTTTGTATAACACTCTACACATTTACTTGCACAGATACCGATTCGACGAGAATCTAAATCTAGCTCTCAACGAAAAAAGATATTATTAAAATACAACGCCTATATAGAAAATAGTTAGGGCTAGATATAGTTAGTTCAGTCTAAGCTTAACGATAAAAGCCTACCTTATGTAATTGGAAAAAATTGTAAATGTTAATAAATCGAAGCTAACTATAAAAATGTAGTTCAAGTTTAATTAATATTTACCTTTAAAATGTGATAGTAGGAAAAAATGATCAATGTTAACGGTGTCATATACGCCCATGCTGAATAGACAATAATGTACGATCTGTTGAACCAATCCTTTGCGAAATAGTCCGTTCCACATGCAGTCATATTGCCTTCAGGAACATATCGATTCCATCCGAATAAAGGCACACACGCCCATACACTACAAACAGTCCAAATAAACAGCAAACGAAGAACCGCACCTTTTATTGTCAACGGAGCTTGAGAAATACCCTTAACAATAACGTTGTAGCGATCAAATGCTATCATTGTCATCGACCATATTGACACACAACCGAACAACGATCCAAATAGTCCATACAATTCGCAAAGAAACGGTCCAAGAATCCATGTTTGATAAAATCCATTCAGTACGACGGGCGGGAACATTGTAAACATCATCATGAAATCAGATACTGCCAGATTGACGACAAACAGGTTAGAAGGAGTTCGAAGCGATTTCGCCGATGTGAAAATGTAAATGACGATAAAGTTCCCCGACAGTGACATAACTCCCAGGATCGATATAACAAAGCCGATTATGCCGTACCACATCGGTTCCATTGGCGGATATTGATACCAATATGGATCCATCATGTGGAATATTTCGGCTGGGACACTTTCTGCCAGGGATAAATTTCGTTTGTCGCTGAATCGTTCATATTTTGGATAACCGTAATGTTCCATCGTGAAATGTTATTTTGTTTTTATTTTTATTTTAAAGGAGAACACGAAAAGTATGGGAGAAATAAAACTGTTATACAGTATACGTAGAATCAAGTCACTTATGTCATAGTAAGGATGTTGAAATTTCTTTTTTATAAATAATTTAACAAAATGAAATTTAAGAAATAATATTTCAAAGTTAACTGCTAAACAGCTGTGAAACTTCGTTGAATGTAATGAATCCACATTTCAAACCACACTAAGTGCAAAATATAAATAACATCGCCTTTTATAAGTCAATTTACACAAGTGACTAAATCCAATTAGGCGCGCTCACCGCAAATAAATGAACGTGAATTTGTGGGCTTAAGAACTAAATGAGGTATTAGTCCTTATTATCTGTCAGAAGCAATAGAAGTCAATTTAATATGGAGGATTAGTGTTTTGTTGTTTTTGTGTTGATGCACTTGGCGTGCCAATAAGTTTATTATCACGCATAGAACTGCTGTATGGTGACAGGATATTTTTGCAGCACAGGGCTTATTGCGCCTAAAAGTTGCCAACCAACTTAGTTAACTTCTTTTAATTATGTAACCATAATTAGCTCATTATTTGTGCTAACCTACCCCTAAGCCGATTAGTGTGGCTGTGAAAGCGATATTAAATGGCCTTCACGTATGTTAATTGATTATTTCTAGTACCTACTTAGATTGGACTGTTAAAATAAGAGTTCTCATGTACCTACTTAAGCGGTGTCATATTATAAAAAGTACATAAAAAGGATACCAAATATACAGGGTGTCCCAGTTAAGCAGTATAATCCTGTAAGGGGTGATTCCTGAAGTTCCGCGGATCAAAACATGTTATGGGGGGGGGGGGGGTCTATTCTCATCCTATTTACAGTTATATTATAGCCCATCAAATTGGGTGACCTCTAATTTGGAGGTGTTACCACTTAAAACGTTATAACTTCTAAACTGTTATAGGTCGGTATAAAAATTGTTATATTTTTTTTTTTAAGTAAATGAGGACAAGACTAAGTACATGCTATCAACAAACAAACAAGCATCTGTCCACCGCCTAGGACAAAACGTCACTATTGATAGCAACAACTTCGAGGTAGTTAAGGAGTTCACCTACCTCGGAGTAAACATGAACTCCACGAATGACACCCTAGTGGAGATCCGGCGAAGAATTACCCTAGGAAACCGTTGCTATACTTCGGTTTGGCAAAACAACTGGGTTCAAAACTCCTAACTCGAAGGACGAAATGTGTGCTCTACAAAACCCTCATCCTGCCAGTTCTGCTTTATGGCGCCGAGTGCTGGACGATAAGCAAGAAGGGAGAGCTGATACTGGGCTCCTTCGAAAGAAAAATACTTCGGCGGATTTTTGGTCCTGTGTGCGAGGAGGGCGAATGGAGGAGAAGATACAACCGCGAACTCTATGAGCTGTACCAAGATGTGGATGTAGTCCAAAAAGCCAAAACACGTCGACCACATTGGCTCGGCCACATCGAGCGAATGGACAATAATGCTCCAGCTAAGAGGATCTTCGAATCCCAGCCCCCAGGTTCGAGAAGACAAAGAAGACCGAACCTCCGTTTCAAAGACCAAGCCATCGCGGATGCCAGAGCGCTTGGTCTCGATAACTGGAAGCAGCGTGCCCGGGATCGTAGAGGATGGAAGGCTGCAGTGTCTCAGGCAGAGACTCTTCACGGGTCGGGAGCCCGATAAGTAAGTAAGTAAGTAAGTATAAAAATTGTTCATTTTGCAAAGACAATTTAGTAGCGCATACAAGTCCTAAGCTTTTCAGTTACATCTGTGCAGCTACAAAAAAGTTATGGCTCCTTAAATTCAAAATTTTGGAAATTTATTGTTACATTTTTTTATTTCAAATGCCTATTTCTCAAAATTTTGACTTTATAAATTTTAATTTTTTTTATGAAGTTTGTATCCTTAATTTTCTAAAAATTGTATTAACTTTTTTACGTAGGTACGATCAACAGAAGTTGTAGTAAAATATATTTTTTTGGACAATTTTTGTGCCTATAATAGTTTGGAAGTTATAGCGTTAAGTGGTAACATCTCCAAATTAGAGGTCACCTACTTTGATGGGCTATGTATGAAATACGATGTAAATAGACCCCTCCTGCCATACAATTTTTTGTTCGGCAGAACTTCAGGTATCTTACCTTAAAGGATTATACTACTTAACTGGGACACTCTGTATATGCTACCACAATACTGAGTATACATTTGTTTTCTGTTTTATCAGAAAGTCCTATATAAATAACATTATTTGTGGAACATGCTTCTCTGTATATAAAACAAGCCGAATTTGAGTAATGGTAGGTACAGGTTATGTTGACTTTTGTGGCACCATTCATTTGAGGCTTAGTGGCATATTCCTACTTACAGAAAGCGCACAAGAAGTCGCAATGATTTCTAACGGGATCAAATCGCACAATGTCGATAGTTAGTTCGCGTCGCGTTTGCATAAGATAACCATAATCTCAAATCGCTTGGGCAGAATGCTCACATAGGGCCGCCCTGTCGGAACCACATGTCTTTTACATTCATATCATCTCCAGTATGGGCTAACAGAAATTGGTTACCAACAACATCGACCTCTATCGCCATTTAAGAGGCCTCTACCCATAAATCGAGCAAAAGTGCGAAAAATGGCATTTCGTATCAAACGTAGAGAAGTCAATACTGAAGCGATTGAAATGATATTGGATGCATTGGAAAGAACAGAATATGTCCTTTGAAAGCTTCGAAGCCGTTTTTTAAAGCGACATCTCGTTTTTCTTTTATTGGAAGAATTCCCAGCTGTGTTTGCGAAAATTAGCATAAAACCGATTTTTTTGGATGAACGAATGACTATGACAATGTTCGAAAAAGTCTGAGATAACTAGTTTATCTAAAAGGTAATATGCAAAACGCAAATCTGTTCGAAATAAATCTTTAAATTTCATCCTGATTTTAAAAATACAAGTGTTTGAAAACATACAATTTTTTGAAATAATGGAGAACGTTTTTCTTGTATATATTGATTTATATTTGATGCAATTTTTACTCAAAACAATAAAGTATCATACCAGCTATCGGATGCAAAAAAAATAATTATGTATTTACATGTATTTTGTTGCAAAATACTGAGTTTAAATTTTATATATTTTTCAAGAAAAATACCATGTATGTGTCACATTCTCAGAAAAAAGTTCCAAGTTTCTCATTTAGATGGCGGTAGTTCTGTCGTCTGAATTGAATAGCCAATCAGAATGACTCGCAAGCTATAAGGGATAAATGTGTAGTTTATTGACAACTGCAAAGAGGCGTGTTATAAATGAAACAGGTTTGGCGTGAAGTCTGAAGTGTGATCTAAATGGAATCAAGGATGTGTGTAAGCAGGTGGGGATGGGGATTCTTTATTCGAAGTGATTTTTGTTTTATGGGGATTCAATGTAATTTTTGCTTCTTGAACAAAAATGAAAATGAGAGAGGGGTGGACAGAAGCACTTTTCAATATGTTGCTATATTTAATAAATTCTTTATGAAAATATATTTATTTGTTTAAACAAAATTGCTTAAACTTTATAACAAAAATTATAAATTAATTTAAACGATGCATGTACTCAGATTTTCAGAAATTCTATATATTTCATTGCTAAAAATTGTAACAAATTTGTATCTTGAAAAGTGCTTGTCGGTCACACCGTGATCAGGTGTAAATCAGGATAATGGTTTGGTTTGGGTTGGTTGGAAAAGAGACGAAACGGAGGCGGTGAAATGGTGGGTTGGCTGAAAGGGATATTATTGAAGGCAAATTTAGCAGCATTGCGCTGTTGCCATTTACAACGAAAGATTATGCAATTTTTGTTTGCGCTGTTGCCGTTGTCTTAGTTTTTATGAGTTATGGTAGGGTAGGTGTTTGGTTTTTCGTAAGAAGAGGGGGACAGAGGAAAGGAGTTGCAATATTATGAACATCGCCAGGAGAAGTAGGAAAACATACAGCAGGATTGTGAGGGGGATGATGCAAGGGGTGTGCAATTGAGGGCCAGTTGG
This sequence comes from Cheilosia scutellata, assembly GCA_955612985.1. NCBI lineage: Eukaryota > Metazoa > Arthropoda > Insecta > Diptera > Syrphidae > Cheilosia > Cheilosia scutellata. The sequence continues at coordinate 40,099,031 of OY015312.1, read as the reverse complement.
GAAAGAATTGTAAGTTCTGCTAAAGGGAATACTATAGAAACAAAGTTATAGGTACATATATGTACATATGTACATTCACTGGGATGTACATATGCAGGATCCTATAGGTATATGTACCTATTGGGGGTTTGTTGACTTGTGGGAGATCGATTGTTGTAAGAGTTTGAGGGTTTAGTTAGAACAATATATGTATGTATGTACATATGTACCTATATGGGATCGATGTGTGTGATATTAATTGCAACCCATTACCTACCCCACTAGTGCATTTACAACCAACCTCACTTGCCTTTATCCCACATCCCCTTTATATCCTTAGAAACTCCAAACTACCCTTGCCAAACAAATCCATATGAGTCAAACAAATACAAAATATCTACCTATTGTCAGAATTGTAGATATCCGATCTGCAATTTTATATTCCTTCTCTTTACGTTCTTATCCCCCCCACCCATATCTCCCTTGCCGAGCTAAAAATACCCAACCACGCATACCATCGATATATGCGAAAAATACCTACCCCATCGTTTTTTTAATGTTCCTTTGCATATTCAGTGTGATTATTATGCAATCAATGGAGAATGGATTCTTTGTCGATGATAACCTACATTTCCCTCTCACTCCAACATTCATTTGAATGCAATTCTCAGCAACCAAAACAAAACATCCCCTCACACACGATCAATAAATTCATACCAAGCATTATATGATATCACACCTAAGGTCCGCCTCCTGAATTGATTTCAAAAGTGAAATGGATGACGAAAAGTGGTTTCACACCATGATAAGAGCTTCGCAAATCAAAAATAGATGGCGCTTTGAGTTCCACTTTATGTTCTACAATATGGCTAGAGGCCTCTTAAAGAAAAACTTGAAAAATTTTGAGTTACGGGCACTTTTCACTTCATAGCAAATATCTATACCTATTTTGAATGTTTCAGCTCAATCGACCGACTCCTCGAAAGCCTCGACAATTCGAACACACCCGGGCTAATATCTAAGACTATATCTAAAAATGTGAGCTAAATCGATTGGTCTTATTATTCTTTTCTATATCTTCCCTTCTGGGATTCTGGGAATTCTCCATGATATTGCCAGACTTTATGTCAATTTTGAGTCAAAAAAATTGGATTAGTATCAAGGATTAACAATGTATTCAAAGTTAATTGTATTTCGGAAAAAAATCTCTCAAAAGAACCTCTTTCGGTTACTCCATTTTACACTGCTCTGAAAAGCACTTCCGATGAAATTTTCCAAAATCCAATATAATAAATAAATAAGGCAAACAAAATCCTTCAGCAAAGAATAACCAAAAACCAACCAGACTCGACCATCACACTGATGGGATGGTCTGCCACAACCCTTACCCCTCGAAATATTCGTATACAAGGTGTACAGTCGGACTACACCCATAAAAAGAATAATTCCATTGAAATGCCAACTGCAAACATCTTGCCTTTATCGAATCGGAACCTTTTGCGCGCCAAGCACCACGAATTCCTCTAACCCCATTCCCATATGATGTCCGCAAAATAAAAACTTCTCTTCATGAAAAGCTCGTACTTTGTATTTCCTGATGCATAGATTTTCACATTTAAGTCAGCTTATATCCTGTTTACCCCGGACAGAAAAACTACAAACAAGCAATAAAATTCCAATTGAGAAAAATGAAATTTACACACCATAAAGCAAATCATCGATGGCTTCTGCTTCTGGTGCCTGATATGCGGCTTCGAATTGAAACCCGTCCATCCCTTAGCCAACCGACGAAAATAATAATAATAATAATAATAAAGGTTTATTCTTTCCTTCTTACTTCGCGTTCGCATGGCATCCTTCAAATGGGTTATGGGATGGCGATCCAAAAAAGCATACAATATCTTACATCGATACATCGAAGATTGTTTGTCAGTCGGGCGTACAAGGTACAAGGACTACAAGAGTACAAGGAGTTTGAGATTTGGCGGCCATCGTCGTTGTCGACAACAACGACAACAATGTGCGGAATGTTAATGTGAATTTTATAGTTCGTCGGCGGCTCGTTGGCGTAGGGCGATCAGGCCATCAGGGTATCACCTGCCACCGTCCGCACACGCTGACGGCTGACGCCCGTTTTGCTTTAACGTGATTTGAATAAATTATCAAGGATTAAGCATCCAACGAAAAAGCGCACACCCATGGCTGGCTATGTGCCCTTGTGGAAAGTATCGAGAAAACGAGTTGCGCTGGCTGGTAAGTGAACAATTGAATTTGGTTGAATATTTTACAGTGCCCCACACCCGTCTCCCCTTTCCACGCCTACATAGCTGCCATAAACACAACAATAACAACATAAGCAATAAAATAAAATAAAGTTATGTGCTAAAATATTAACGATGTATGAAATTGAATTTTAAGAGCGCTTCTGTAACAGGATGTGCACAGTCTGTTTTTATTTTGTGGAGGGACAGGATGGAATTCTGATTACATATTTTGAAATCAGTTAATGTAATCAAATCGAAGCCATGCGAAACGTGATTCCCAAATTGGCTACACCAGAACGTATTGCGGACTAGTTTCTGGTTATATGAGTATTTTTTTCTATTATTGTTTTGTTGCTGGTTTAGAAATTTGTGGTTCAGTTAACGAGAATTAACTTGACCTAATAGTAATTGGAAAGTATTCAAACCAGAACCACAACATTTTGTTACGTGTCATTACGTATTTCCGCGAATGCGAATGATGATGTAGCAAACCAAACGGATTATTAAATAAATATTAAACTAAATGAAGTTTCCATAGATTTTCATAATTAAATGCACGATTGAATTTAGGTAGGGTTTAGTTTATGGAAAGTGCAAAGGACTTGATTTAGGCCAATTTAAAATAGTTAACAGGAAGACAAATGTTCGATTGCGTCTTGTTTGCCACTTTTTTAATACAACTTGATACCTTGGCATAATGTATTTGCCCAAAAGCCTCGACCACAGGGGAAATCTAGTGCAACACGTTTCCTGCTTTCCAGCTGCATCAGCGTTTTACTTTAGTTTCCTTGTTTGTTGAAGAAACTGTCGAGTAGACTTTAGATATTCTTATAAAATCAGCATTGAAAACGTTGGAACCAAAGATCTAGTAATAATAAAGCGACGATTACACGGCCATTTTTTCGCGTCATTTAAATAGCGCTTTGACGTAAAAATCGCGTCATAAAGCCGTCATTTTAATGTCATTCTGTGTGATCGTCATTTTTGGGATAACATTTTCGGCGTCGTTTAAATGATTAGGAAAATGGCGGATCAAATGATATGGTCGCGTGATCACTCTTTAATGACGCCTAGGACAAATGACTAAACTTTTTGGCTGTTGGGTCATTTAAATGGCAGCCTGCAAAAAATCATTTTTCTACGTAAATGACAAATGACGCAGCATTTAATACGATATCTATGCTTTCATTTGGATTTTTGTCTCGTGGCGAAAGGACGTGTAATAATTAATAAACCGGTTTCTTTTTCTTTTTTTTTTGTGGTTGTGTTGTTCGTTACTCGTTGAGAGAAATGGAATATGAACCATCGCCGTCAAGTGCCGATAAATTGCTCAGTTCCAGAATACAAACTTCAGCATGTCAAAACCGATTCTTGGGAAATTGATGTACTAGAGCTGGCCATCGACGCAATTGATTTAACCGAAGCCAGAAAGAAGTGGAATAGCATGCGCAGCAACTTCAAGGCGTTCGTGACGAAACTGCCCAAGACAAAGTAATCCGGCACAAAATCCACTCTTCTCGCGACGGCGACGGCTCAACCTCTTCTTTTGCCATATATTCCGCTTTCGTCGCGTTGGCTCGTAATCAAGATCGTCTTCCTCTTCACTACTTTCCAGCACACACGCTGCTAAATACACCGTCTCCGCAATTTACACCATCATCGCAAAAATTCTTTTTGACATTTTTTATTTACATAGGTACATATTATAACTAATATCTTTTTTTTCTTTTCATCATTTCGCAAATGACCAATGACGAATCGTAGCTTGAATGTCACTCTAATGCGACATTTTTTCCTGACGTCACACCGTCATTTAAATGATTCGAAAAAAATGTGTAATCGTACCCTAAGAGAGTAAACGTTCCGCTGTATCGTCGTTTTATTCCAGGACGTTTGAGCGTTTGTTGACTAACTACTGTCTTAGAGTGTTTACCAACCAGAGTGTTTCGAATGAACAGAAAAACAGCTGCATATTTCTTACCTACAGCATATGCATAGATATTTCTTACCTGAACGCCTGACAAACATCCGAGACTATAACTGTCTTAAAAAGATTCTCCATTCAGTCGTTCGGATTCGGCATAAAATTGAAGGTCCCTTCATTTTGTCCCAAAAATAGAATCTCACAAAGCTGAATGTGAGAAGCTAGGTCTAGGGGTCTCTGCAAACCTCATCGAATGACTATCCTGCAACTTCATCGGTAATTTAGTTCCAATTAATGCCTTGTGATATGAATCTTAAACCAACTAAAGGGTGGGCCAAATACAAGTTGTTTTTTTAAATGCAATAAAATGAACAGAATTAATTTTTTTCCATGTATTATGGCTTTATTAGTAAGAGCAAAAATTCCCACTAATTATGGAACACAACGTCGTTCAAGTGGCTGAATCGCCTGGCTTCACAGTAGCGCATTCGGTCACTCCAATTTTCCAAGACCTAGTTGATGGTTTCAGGCTCATGGATTGCTTGGATGATATTGGCCTTAAGTGCTTGAATCATTTGCGGATTGTTGGCATAATATCGGCCCTTCACGGTTCCCCACAAAAAAAAAAAAGTTCAAAGAGGTCAAATCGCAGCTTCGATGCGGCCAATTGACATCGCCAAGACGGCTGATAACACGATTTGGGAATTTGGTGTGCATAAGATCGATTGTGGCATGGACTTTGTGGCATGGCGCGCCAACCTGAATGAATCAGAGGACGCGACGTCTAAATCCATGTCTTCAATTTCAGTAAAAAAAAGTCGGATAACATGGCTCTGTAACGCCCACCGTTGACCGAAACGTTGTTCTCTGCCTCATTTTCGAAGAAAAATGGTCCAAAAATGCCACCACTCCATAATCCGCACCAAACTGTCACTCTCTGTGAATGCATTGGCTTCTCGACAATAACGTGCGGGTTTTCCGAGCCCCAGGTCCACTAGCATAGATACCAGCCCCACGAACTTTTTGCACAAACTTCCGTGCAGCTGGCACGATGGCCGGTGAGTGCTTCATTTCGGCCAAAACTTCTTTTCAAAAAACACACTTTTTGGACTACACAGCAATCACTTTGGAAATAAGTTTTTAGTAACGCGACACATTTCGTTCCGCGGAGATATGATACTGACTTTCTGTCAAGATTTCGAGCGGGAAACAGAGCTGCCGTTTCAGATTTTTGTTGGGGAGTATAATTCGATTCCTTTGCGCAGTACCGGGCAGTACTCTTTAAGAATGAAAGATTTTTTTTTATTTGATTTTTTTTATAATTTTATCAGTTATTGTGACGGTTCCCATTTTTCGGAATCTTTACTATCTATTAAATCTTTTGACATAAGAACTGAATTTATGTACCTATCATTAAAGCATTTCTTTTCTTATCTTTTATTAGATTTAGTTCCAAAAACTTCCTTTCAGCAGTGAAATCTTTTATTAATGGAAACATTTTTTCACCCAACTCGTTTTTCTGTTTGAAAACGTGGTTCCAAAATTGCTGTAGCTTTAAGCCTTTTGAAATATTGTCTAAATTAAGCAGATTTCGACATTCTTCATCTAATGATTCTTCATCGAGCCTACGAGAAAATTAGGAAATAGAGTCATAGTGAGACAAGACTTGAAGCTAATTGCTTTGGATCAATGCCTTGCAATGCAACTAAAACTATGTCATTGAAGTTGATGCGACACAAAATTTGTTTGCAGAGTTCTCGGCAATTATCCTTAATATTTTAAACATAAATATAGAAACCAACAGCCACAAGTAAATAAACAACTAACAACGTATTGGTTACTGACAGCACAGTGTCATAGCTAAGATCAAATGACAACTGCAATGTAGGCGCGCTCAGTTCACAAATGCATTTCACTGAAATTAGGGCAGAGACAGAATATTTATAAAATAAAACCAAATAAAACTATTACATATGTATTTTAATTCGCATTCTTAGATACATTTTTTGTTTTGGGTTGAGCAGTATAATTTGCTTTTGGGGAGTACGCAGTATTGGATGACAAAATCGCAGTATAATACTGCTATTGCAGTACTTTCGGCAGCCCTGGCGGGAAACAGCTGTCAGTGTCAAAATAAAATATGATTTAAAAAGAATCCACTAGATGGCCCACCCTATATATTATACATATATTAATTCTTGCAGCCACAAGTAAAGGAGTTTGTACCAGATAACCCAAGCAGTATCGAAACATATACACTGCACTTATGCCGAGTCTTTCGGTGGCTCGAAATTTGGTGATTTTTTTTTAATAAATTTTAGGTACATGCTCACCACAGCAACATCAGAACTCTACAAATCTTCATTAGGAAGACTGCTGCGAGATGATTTTGTGGAAAATGTGTATACGTAACTCAGTGTTATTTTTATTCTACCTGGCTTTATAAGAAAAAAAAAAGCTCGCCTAACCCCCAGATATTATGATACGTTTTGTTGTCTTCACCCTATATTGAATATCATAGGTATTTCATTGTCTAATGGCCAGTTGCACAGTCAGAGTTTAAACTGAAGTTTAACTAAACCTGACCGAGAGTTTAAACTTTTGGTTTAACTGGTTCAGTTTCACAGTTCAAAATAATCTGCCAGTTAACTAAACGCAGTTGTGGAAGCGCAGAACAATTTCCCTTAAGGGGATATTTTTCTACCAGCGCACTTTTGATCAAATAAATGGTTATTGCTTTTCTCAACTTTATCTATTTTACCATTTGTAAATAAAAGAAAATGTGTGCAATATTATTACATTATGTATTTCGGTATTAACGAAGTGAATTGATTTATTTTTGACACATGTTTGAACTGTCATCTACTTTCACCATTTAATTATTGCAGTATGTAATTAATTTTTTTTTTTTTTTTTTTTTTTTTCAATAATAATAATATGTAGCTAGTTGTTGAAATGTAGTGGGCATTCGGACGGATGCGATCACAGGTACTGATGCTTCTTGTCACTCGCTGGGTTTTTACCACATCCGATCACACTGCGCCAGTAATGATAATGAAAATTGAAAGGATTTTATGAGCCTCTAATTAGGGTCATTGTCTGGTAATAGGTACGCGCAAAGTTTTTTGCTGGTGTTTCTGCGAAAATTTGCGCTATATTTTTCCTGTTATACAAAAATGTAATCTAGATCTGTATACAAAAATGGTATGAACTCCGAGAAGTGATTTAAAAATCGGACAAACAAATTGCATTGTATAAAATAAAGCATAGAGTAGGTAGTGTCTTGTTTCAGCCAAAACAAAAGGTGAAAGATTTGAGTATGTAGGTATAGATATGTATATTTTGTTCGCCAAAAATCTAAAGAAATCACTAGTAGCATTACAAAAAAATAATCGTCATTTCCACACATTAAATTAATTAATTTGTATTGAAAAAACCTCAGTAGGTACTATTTACGCTTGTCTACATTATGTTTGGGCTAATATCTACCTGATGTTCACATGAAAAAAAGGGTTTTTCCTTAAAATGTATATTGGTTGGAAATCTATTGAAATTTTCTGATGACATTTTTTAACAGTGGGTTTACCGCAGTAATGCTGAAACTAATCATAACTCTAGTTTCCACTCATATAAATTCAAGAAGTGTAGCACCCAGACAATTTTATCTCTTTTATTCTCTCCCCCATCACTCCGTATGAAATAGCAGCTGTCAAACAAAAGTTTAAACGGCAGAATGCAGGCGTTTAACTTAAACCGAGAGTTAAACTCCACTTTGGGTTTAAACGAACACAGTGAAACCGAAAATTTGTTGAACGAAGGTTTAAACCAAAACGAGAGTTTAAACTCTGACTGTGCAACTGGGCATAAAAGTCAAAGGACAACACTTACGTTTGCTCTATCCACATACACTGCGCGCATTTATTTATCATATTTTCCATCTTTAAATCAAATGATTAACTCGTCTCTTTGGTGACAAAAATTCAATTTATATTAAGCGCTCATTTGAATCAAGCATATAATGACACATGACACATCCTTCATCCACAAGGTCAAAATGAGAAACATGCATAATAACTCCAGCATTTTCTCAATTTAGTCACCAATCGCGAGACTTAAAAAAAGTAAAGATAATTTATTTTCTGGCGAAAAATGGCTGGATGTAGCCACCCTCATCGAATAGAAATATCCCAACAGAGACGGAACGCGCCACGACACCAAAAGGCGGACATACATAATTGAATATTAAATCCGTACGAATCAAATGGATGCGCGCATTGCAACGAGCACGAAATATGTTTAACAAAAATATTAGATTTGAGCGGCACATAACGATGTTCCATGAATGCAAATCTCGTGCAATTCAATTTGCATAAAATGCGAAAATGAAAATATTTTCTGTGCCGTACTCATACACATACATAGACTGGGGTTGTTGCGGGCGAGGACTAAATTGCATTTTATTAGATTTCACAAGCTGAGTTTATTTCCGTTTGTAAAGCGCGCACTCACTGTGCAAAGCTGATTTGAACAACAACAACAACACTGTCACGTTGTCGCAAGTAAGGCTTATTTGGTTTGCGAATATCCGACAGATAATGTTCAAAAGACGAATGAAAAGTGAGTTAAGTCCTCATGGGGTCTCACTTAATACATCCAACACACATAGGAGCTACAGATCCTCAAATGGGCCATTGTGTCTATGATAAATTGGTCGCGTTTGGGGAGGGGGTGGCATTATGTTCTTATCCAACGCAATAATAATTTAATTTTGTATCCTATGCTTAAGTTCATGTCTCCGTTAAGGGATTTCACTGAAGCTTAAAATGGTTTTTCGTCTGCTGGATTTCAGTATTTTCAGTAAATAATATTGTTTACCTTAGCCAAGGTCTTCATTCGTAGGTATAGTGGTTGTGAGACCACGTTAAGAATGGTGATCTACAAGTGAATAGGAATGTACGGTAAGCTGAAAATTATAAATTTTTATTCATAAGGCATCAGGTAGATAATGTATATATGTAGGTCGGTGTAAACTGTTTTTAAACCGTCTATGCTATATTATTGCAGTAAATTCACAGGGAGATATTTCATATTCTATTATAAATGAACCATTTCAATTATTCCATATTTGGTTAGGAGCGTGAAAAAATAGCACCGTATGTATTCCAATGGAGGCGCAGATACAAAAAAACTCATGCATTACTCGCGAATTTTCAGTGGACACCAAAAACGCAAATACTGTTTCTTAACGTACGAGTATAGGTGGAAACGGTGTCGTCACTCATAACTATTTTTAAAGGAAACTCATCGATTTCACTGTTGAGATTCAGGAGAGCGTGAACGCCGGTTAGCAATAGCATCACAGCCAAAAGCTGATGGACTCTCTGGCTCCCTGTGAAAAAACATCTTCATTTTAGGTTAGACCAGGCACCATATTGGGTCCATTGGGGAACCTTCACGGTCAAAACCTAAACAAATTCGCCCAAACACTTAATTTTCCTACAGAACCTAAAACTGCTTTCATTTTTGTTCGAGAGGCGTTGCCTCCAAATTGATTAAGTCTAAGAAGAAATGTACATTCCAGCAGCGTTGCCAACCACTTTTGACGAAAAAATGCCTAACTTGAAAGAAAAAGATGCCTTTTTCAATAAAATAATGCCTTAAAAATTTTTTTAGGTAAATTGGAATAATAAATTAAAAATTAAACACAAATATAAAAAAATAAACAAAAAAATCTTAAATTAAAAAATCACAGACAAATTTTTTAATAGGAACAAAATTCACGACATTTTGGTTTCATAAGTAGGTACAAAGTAGATATTGAATACAAAACAAACATAGTTTCGGTCCTCAGATCGCCTTGGTCCTTGAAATCATACATTGATTTTTGAAACAAGGATATGTCTGTTTGTTTGAATTGCAGATCAAGCAGTTTTTATCTTTAAAAAGCGACTTTGTGTGCAGAATTCCACTTAAAGTACTTTTATACCCAGTTTTACACTGGAAGTCCGGTTTCACAATCTGATCTGAACTTCAGTTCAATTGAACTCAATTAACTAAATTTAATGAATAGAATTTGGCAGTATTGTACAGGGCCCAGATCACGTAAAATGAAAACGATCGAACGACGTCGTTTCGATTCTAGTAGTCTCTGTCTATTGTCACAGTTATGATAGAGACAGCTTCAGTGAAAACGATGTCGTTCGATCGTTTTTATTTTACGTGATCTGACCCCAGTACTTAGCTTTAATACGACTTTTCCTAAATCGTTCCTTGTCTTTTCTTTCAAAGATCACGCAAAACAAAGTAAAATGTTTGTGTTTTTGACAATCGGCTGATCTGAGGTTTAAACGGCAGAATACTGTAGATTAACTTAAACTACAGAATGAACTCTGTTCAAGGTTTAAACGAAACTGAGAAACCGAATTATTTGTTGAACTAAAGCTTAAACCAAAAGTGTAGTTCAAACTCCCACTGTGAAATTGGGGCTAAGAATGTTTAAAAAAATAAAAAGTCAGTAGATATGTTGAATCAAAAAAAATTAAAAAAATATTTGAAATGAAAAAAAGATGCCTTTTTGACAAAAAACAAGCCTTAAAGCCTTAGCTAATGAAATAATGCCTAAAAGGCATGAAAAAACCTTAGTTGGCATCGCTGATTCCAGGTGCATAGTGGAAATGAGTAATATTATCTGCGGCGTGTAAGTTCTTATGCTCTCAATTGTTTAATTTTGTGAAAGCACTGCACAGTTTTTGGCCAGATGGTCGGGTCTTTCGTTACCCTCGTTCTTCAAGTCTTTCAACGAAATGTGCCGTAGAGACGTGCGTAGAATAAACAATTGCGTGATGGTATTTCGGTCGTCTGGTCGAAATCGGCATATAGCCTCTGCTCCGCGACGTCTCTATTTCTTCGAAATAGATGCAACCTAATTATTGATTCGGCGAAGATAACTTGCAACGAAAGGGTCACTAACAAAGTAATTGGATGTCCAACGGCTCACGCGCATTCTGGTCCATGGCAAAGGCAATCAGTAATAACTTTAGTTGCCTTTCCTTTCCACCTCTAGTAAAATAAGATGGCACGCTAGCAATAACACCTAAAGAAAAGGCAGATCTTATCGCTAGCATGTTTTTAGTGAATTCCACCCTAGATTCTGCATAACTAGAGCCACCAAATATCTCGAGGGTGCAATCATCGATGGAAGAAGTGAAAATTCGGGCTCGAATAATTGAACGCATCCTTAAAGAACTAGATTGCAATAAGGCAATGGGGCCCGACGGAATCCCGGATATAGTACTCAAGAGCTGTGCGCCTGAACTTGCACCTGTACTATGTAAGCTGTTTAACATGTCGAACTCCCAGAAGACGTTTCCTTCTTGCTGGGCGACCGCTCGCATTCAACCTATTCCAAAGAACGGGAGGAAATGTCTGCCACAAAACTATCGTCCAGTAGCGTTACTTTCAATGCTCTCAAAAGTAATGGAAAAGGCAATAAATGTCGAAATAATGAAATATCTATAAGGCCACCGGTTAATAAGCGACAGGCAATACGGATTTCGGAGCCGTCGTTCCACTGGAGACCTCTTAAGCTACGTAACGCACTTATGGACGAAAGCAATTGAGCAACACGGCGAATCCAGAGCCGTAGCCTTGGACATATCAAAGGCGTTTGACCGAGTATGGCATAGAGCCCTATTAGGTAAGTTAGCGTCTTATGGATTACCACAACAACTTTGCGGATGGATGCAAAATTTTCTTCTGGGAAGATCGATCCAAGTTGTTGTAGATGGTGTATCATCTAATTCGTTTGCTATAAATGCAGAAGTGCCCCAAGGATCTATTCTTTCTCCAACTCTATTTCTTTTCCACATCAACGATTTCCTTGGATCGACAAATAATAATATCTACAGGTTTGCAGATGACAGCACTCTTATATCCTCCATCTTGAACAGTGGGCCTGTGAATGTGAATGCGGCTACATCACACAGTCAGAGATGTGAACAAATTAGTTCTCTAAATAATGATCTGGACTAAATCTTGAAGTTGGGAAAAGACAACTTGGTTGTATTTAATGCAAACAAGATACAGCTCACAACATTTTCTAGGAAAAATGTATCAACAGTTCCTCAGATCCAAATAGATGACCATCAATGCACCTTCTAGGAGTCACAGTCAATTCAGGAATCACATGGCAGGACCACATATATATCGCAAGATCGGCGTCCGCTAATTTGAGCTACCTATTTAGAGCAAAGAGATACTTTAGCCCCAAGCAACTTCTCCTTCTCTACTCAGGTTAGACCAGGGCTGGAATATTGTTCCCATATATGGAGCTCGGCCCCAAAACATTCACTTAACCTACTTGACAGCATACCGAGACCAGCAGTTCGACTTATTGGAGACCCTACACTTACATCGAATGTACAACCGTTGGTGCAGAGAAGACTAGTCGCTGTCCTTTGTTTGTTCTATAGGTACTTCAATGGTAGATGTTCCGAGGAACTCAAAGACATTATCCCTCTAAATGCAACTTTTGGGCGCCCATAAGACAGACTGCTAATGCTCATGACCATACAGTATACGTGATAACCGCGAGGACATCAACTTTCCAAAACTCTTTCTGTTACAGGACGAGCAAACTTTGGAACTCGGTTCCTTTGGATAATATATTTCCAGAATTAGGTATACAATTTTCAGCAATTTAAGTGCAGAACTAACATACATCTGCAAGCATCTCGGGGCGCTGTTGAAGCGTTATAGGTTCGCCTTTCCCAGAAGAAGTATTAAAAAATAAAAATACGAGGCCTTCCAGCGCTTGCTAGGTCTTGCTACTTACTCTACTGCGTTGTCCCTCCAGGTTAGACTCGAAGACTCTACGGGTCGGAGCATTTGTTCCCATCCGCTCTACATGTCTTAATCTTAAACGACTTACTCGCAGTTTTTGACCAGGTCGATGTCGCTGTACCGCTCGTATAGTTCGTCGTTGAATCTCCTTCTCCAAAGCCCTTCAGCGCAAACGGGACCGAAAATTCTACGAAGAATCTTTCTCTCGAAGCGACCGAGGATATCTTCATCCGCTTTAGATAGAGTCCAAGCTTCAGCGCCATAAAGCAGGACTGGAATGATCAAGGTCTTATACAGAATCTCCTTAGTTGCTCGGGATAGGGCTCTACTACTCAATTACCTTCTTAGCCCAAAGAAACAGCGGTTGGCAAGAGTAATTCTTCGTTTAATTTCTTCTGAGATGTTGTTGTCAGAATTTATAGCAGAGCCGAGGTATACAAAGTCCCTCACTACCTCAAAGTTATAGCTGTCGATCGTGACGTTTTGTCCGATTCTACGATGTTGGGTACGTACCAGTGACAGCTCGCTGTGTTCTACCAATTATGTCAATATCATCGGCGTATACAAGTAATTGGACGGACTTTTGAAAGATCGTGCCTTGTGTGTTGGCCTGTGAGTTTCGGACAATTCTTTCAAGTATGAAAAGTCGCACGACAGATCGTCACCTTGTCTAAATACTCTTTTGACATCAAAGGTTTCAGTGAGGTCGCTGCAGTCAGGTCGCTCCATCGTCATCCTACACAATCGAACGAGTTTTGCAGGGATGCCAAAGCTAGACATGGCTCTGTATAGCTCGTCTCTATAGATGCTGTCGTACGCGGCTTTGAAATCGATGAAAAGATGGTGGATATCGTTTTGGACTTCTTGTGTTTTTTCCAGGATCTGCCTAAGTGTGAACATTTTATCGACGGTGGACTTTCCTGGCCTAAAACCGCACTGATAGGGGCCAATCAGGTTATTTACTAATGGTTTAAGGCGTTCACATAGTATGGCAGACAGGATCTTGTATGCGATGTTAAGGAGACTGATACCTTTGTAGTTGGCACAGTTGAAGGGGTCTCCTTTCTTGTGGACCGGACAAACGATGCTGAGATTCCATTCATCAGGCATGCATTCATCTGACCAAATTTTGGAGATGAGTTGGTGCATATGCTCTCTACCAAGTGATCTCCAGCTGCTCTAAAAAGCTCGGCAGGTAGACCATCAGGCCCTGCAGCTTTGTTGTTCTTTAGCTTGGATATTGCTACCCGTACTTCGCTTTGGTCAGGTGGACGGAAGTTTTGTCAATCATCGTCTATATTGAGTGGTACGTTCTGCCTAACAGCGGCATTATGGTCTTCGTCGCCATTATAGAGTCTAAAGAAGTAATCTTTTCATATTCTCAGCACCGACTGTGATTCTACTAAGGTTTCCCTCATTATCTCTACAGGTTTCTGTACGGGATTGTTTGCCCTGGCACGTTCTTTTTACCTTCTGGTAAAACTTTCGTACATTGTTCCTGGAGTAGCATCTCTCAATTTCTTCGATCATTTCTCGTGCTCTTTCTTTTTCTTTCTGAGGATCCGATGTTCCTCCCGTCTCTTTTGCTCGTAGAGCTCGCGAGCAGCTCTAGTCCATTTTCGCAACGCCGCTTTATACGCTTCTTGTTTTGCTGAAGCGTCGGAGCTGTATAGACTGGCTTAAACAGCTAATATGCACAGACACAGTCTGCGTACGAGCATAACTTTTACATTTTTGATCTATAGCAAAGCAAATTTTGCAATTTACGAAGACTAAAATATAAAACACTGGTACTGTTGGTAACTTTAGCCACCTTTCAGCTAGATTAGATGAATCAAACTGTTATATAAATTTAGACTGCTCAGAAGCCTGGAATCATTTCCCAGCAGCTATCTAGTTTTATCACCACACCAATCCAAAAGTTTGTGCGCTAGACTTCGATCAATCCACCAAGACAGATCAGAACTTTACAATTTCGCTGCGCAGAGACCCTTAGATATTGTGGGGCGGGATAACGTCAAATGCCAGAGGCAAGACTCGCCAAACAGGCAGTGGCAACATAGGAGATAAACACTAGTCAACATAAGTATTCCTCTATATCTACTGCGAGGTCTAGACTACGTTAGCATCATTTCAAAATTTATTTCTAAATAAAATCAATGTTAGTTTTCCGTCCCGTATAAAGAATGCTATAATGGCGAACATTTTTTTAACTTGAACATTTACATTTGTAAACAGTGTCCCTGGACACCTAGATAAGTATCTAAAGTATGAACTAAATTACCTACCCAGTTCAGCCAAGAATTATGGCGAATACCATCTCCTCTGCCTTCCACCTGGGTGTTAATATGCCAATTGTTGGCTACATTTTTCTTTCGCTCAAAGGCGAAAATGTAGTCGGGGTCATGATTCCACCGACAACCTACTATTTCATTCGTTTGACTTTTAGCATAATTTAGACATTTGTAATCTGCCCTGCACCTCTTGTGTTAATATCAAAGTTACTTTGTGTAGCAATCTTTTGTAACGATGCAAACTCGAGTAGGTACATTTACATAGTCCCCAGACTGTACGATTCTATAGTAACCTACCACCTGAACCCTCTTCATCTGATGGCAAGTGCTTGTGCTGGCCTAAAGGCAGATTCAAGATACATTATTTCGGACGTCATATGGATGTGAAAAATTAGAAACTTTGTGTATAGATCCTACTATACTCTGATTATACCTAGTGAAGTGGAAGTGCTTTAAGTGGAGAAACCGGAATTTTCAAGTCGATTAGGATTAGGAGGCCCATGTATACCCTATTTCCAAATGAATTCATCTACAGATATTCAAAGGAAAGGTAATTTTATTACAGGTAGGTATCGATTTGTGCTCTCTGATGTGACGACGCACGCAATACACTGTATAGTAAGGATAGGCGGGATAGGAACACCATATATGTGTGGTTAAGCGAATTAATTTGGGGCTACCGATACCAAGCCGGAGATGGGCGTTATACATTTTTGTTCTAGTTGCACAACAAATGTGTTTATATTAAAAATGTGCATATTTTGGGAGTTAATTTATTATTTATTACCTTCCATTATAATGTTTTTCCTTTTGGCGGTACCTACGAATATTCGATTTGTCATTAAGTCATGTTGTAGTTGTAGGACCCAGGCAAATATTTAATAAGTCAAAAACATTTCTTTGAAATTCTCTTTGGTTCAAGTCAAAGATCGATTTAGTATTCCCTTATATTTAATTTGAATATAATACAGGGTGTCCCAGTTAAGAAGTATAGTCTTTTAAGGGAAGATTCCTGAAGTTCTGCCAAACAAAAATTTGTATGGCAGGGGGGGGGGGGGGGGTATATTTTCATCGTATTTCCCGTTATAGCCCATCAAAGTAGGTGACCTCTAATTTGGAGGTGTTACCACTTAAAACGCTATAACTTCTAAACTATTATAGCTATACAAAAATAGTTTTGTACATTTTGAAAAGACAATTTAGTTGCACATACAAGTTTGTTGTTGCAATTTTTTACTTAAAATGTTTTTTTCTCAAAATTTTGACTTTATAAATTTCTATTTTTTTTATGAAATTTTTATCATTGAGAAATTTCCTAAAAATTATGTTAAGCAACTTTTTTACGTACCTACGATCAACAGAAGTTGTAGTAAAAGCCATTTTTTGTCAGACAAAAATGGTAATTTAATTTCATAAGATGATGGATTTTATTGTTTTAAAAATTATAAACATTTGTCTAGAACCGGATATATGTCTTGGCAGCGCAGATAGTCGCAGTAGCACCCAGCAATAAAATATCTGCACCATCACCATTAGGGGCCGTAAACTAATTAAGGATTCTCGTTACTGGCGTCATATGGGGTAAAATCAGCATGCATTTGCACCTTTTCCTGAACTCTGCCAGCAGTATGAATACGGCTGGAATTTCGAAATACAGTTCATTCAGTTTTAATTAACGAACCTTTGCAGTCGATACAATTTAAGAACGATTTTCAGTTTCTCAAATGAGTATCAATTTATTGAACATACGCTTTTCCAACTAATATGTCAAGTTGAAAACATGCGTACCAACTTCCAAATAAAAATAAAGTGTGCTAAAAGTGAGTTAGAGATTTTTTTTTGAGATTCGAAAAGTGAGTACCTATAATAAACAGTCTAAAAAAAACGCCTAATATTACCTACTTAGCCCAACTACGTCTTCGTTTTCTATTATTTTTGTTTTTGTTTGAAGAAAACGTGAATTTACCTAGCCTCTGCGAGGAGTTTATACTCTAGCAGTGGCTAGCGCTGAGATAAAGGGATTGTCTTGTCGATCGATTTTTACACAATTGAGTAGGAAATCCCTTCTAAAGGCAACGAAGCACGCATATCATATTATATTGTAGCGAAGCGTTACGAATTTGTCCCATTTCTATGTCTAACGAACCTCAGAAGGCTACTTCCATTTCCTAACGTAATTAAAAGCGGCATAGTCGATGGATTTCGTGACATAACGTGCGAATTTACATACCGAACTGAATCCAAGAGTTCAATAACTCGAATCGCTGTTGATCTTAGCAGTGTCTTACTTGCTGTAGCCTCGAAAGATTTTCCTAAAAGTTCCAAAGCAATAATGCAAACATAAAATCCTGTAAATATTTCGATTGTTCGACACCGGTGCCAGATACCTAAACTTTGCTGATTATGCTCGTCAACCTTAAGCAATATACCTCTTATTTCACCAAGACGATGCGATATTATTTTCATCGTCAGTATCTGCTTAGTCAACCAATGGCCCATACTCTTCGAACATAAGTTGTCAGGATTTTATGCACAAGTTATACTCAACTTCAATTCCAAGTTATATAGGTATACTAAAATTTTATTATCTGAATGTGGTGACCCAAAAATTCAATTTATCTAGAGTAAGTACCTCACATACTTTACACCCCTCCCATTTTCAATATACAATACTGTAAAGCAATAAATTCAAGTTTATATTTCCAATTTCAAAGAATAGACATCACTCGGAACGCAAATTAATAAACGAAGTACTCGCCCCAATTTCTATATTTTTCAAACTTTCTATTGTAGGCGAAAAAACATCTCATAAAACGCTTATTTCAATAGATTGAATTACATACCAAAGACGGCTGTAAAAATTGTTCGGCTGCAAAAGGCACCAGATAGACATACGCAGCCATCCCTGATGATTGTTTAATTTACTCGAGGTCACTCCTGAAGTTGGCAATCAGAATCAATGAAATTTCTTTTACAAAATCAGCAATTTTTTTATTAAAATAATGTCCCCTCACCATTGTCTTGTCTTGTCACTGCTCCTGCACAGCTTGACACTTAAAATCAAAAGCAATTCAAAAATTCCAATGAGGGGCTGCACGAAAGAAAGGACGAACGAGAAATAAATCTATCATATTCCCATCAGTTGTGGTGGGGTTCACAAAAAAAAAAAAAATATTTTTTTCAGTTTATAACGCAAGAAAATTGCTCAAGAAAATCATGTCAATGTCATTTGAACGTCACAAGTAGAACCAAAAGATTGTTCCGTCATTTGACTTAACTTTCTTTCAATGCAACTGCGTCACCACCTCACAGAGTCAGACAAAGAGAAATTGTTCCTGGAATTCGGTCTTCGGTCTCTGTGAGAGGCATGAACTTGTATCGTATAGCTAGTCATTGCCATTTTGCCAACGACTGGACAGTGGACTTCGAGGAAAATGTCTTCTTTTATTCATTGAATTTTTGAATGTGTCATTTTAAACGAAAGAAATGTTAGGTAGTTTTTAAAATCAATTCAAGAAACTCAAGCAGAGGAGGGGATACCCACATTTCATCGAAAACTATTTACCTAATGCCTTGGGGGTTCCTGCAGTATTAAATTCTGCGAATAAACGCCTTAAGGGGTACGCATTGGTGTTTTCAAATTTGACTTGCTTAGAAACTTTTATTAATTATTTCTTAGAATTTTTCTACACATCCCAAAAATGTAGATCTACATCATAGATACATCATTATACAGGGTGCCCCAGTTAAGAAGGACAATCCTTTAAGGGAAGATTCCTGAAGTTATGCCGAACAAAAAATTGTATGGCAGGGGGGGAGTCTATTTTCATCGTATTTCCCGTTATAGCCCATCAAAGTAGGTGACCTCTAATTTTGAGGTGTTACCACTTAAAACGCTATAACTTCTAAACTATTATAGGTACAACAATTTTGATCGTTTTGAGAAGACAATTAAGTAGCGCATAAATGTCTAAAGCACTTCGGTTACATCTGGGCAGCTACAAAAAAGTTATGGCTCCTTAAACTCAAAATTTTGAAAATTAGTTATTACATTTTTTTACTTAAAATGCCTTTTTCTCAAAATGTTGACTTAATAAATTTTCATTTTTTTTATGAAATTTTTATCTTTGAGAAATTTACTAAAAATTATGTTAAGTAACTTTTTTCCGTACGATCAACAGAAGTTGTAGTAAAAGCCATTTTTTGTCAGACAGGTACTCCTATCTTGCCACCGAAGCGTTTCCATGGCAGAACCCGTTTATAAACACTATTTTCGCGTAATAACTTATTGAATACATTTTGTGGAGATCAACTTACCTATCAATGTTAAGCTTTTTTTTCTATTCGACAATAATTAACTGTTAACCATTGCTCATAGGTACGTTAGTTTATTATGATAAAGTCTCGGATAGCCTATCCGGAATTTATAGATATGTCAGATAAACTTCTACTTTCGGTTTCAAACGTTTCGGATAGTGATAACTGACAGATAAAGTCTCGGATAGTTTATCAGCCGGTTCAAGTGGCTGTTAAAGTCTCTATCCGGAAGATAAACAAAATATTTATTTGAAGTGGATGGAAAAAATATACTTTCAGAGCATTCTTTCGTTAACGAGCGTAGACAGCAATCCAGACTAACATGGATTTGTTTGAGTTTTTAGAAGAAGAATTTGAAGAGTACTACACGGCCCCGTAGAAGCAGAGTCTTTCGCCCAAGGCCAAATTTTTTTGAAACCCTCGACCATGAAGATATCAGAACTCGATTCCGGCTTACCGAAACGGCAGAAAACGCCTGTGGAAGGAACATTTTATTCACTTTTTTCCTAAACATTCCTACCACGAAGGGGGCTGTCACCTTGCCGTTGAGTCCTTTTCTGGACGTTGGCGGTGTGGAGTCTTAAGTTGTAATGTTTCAACAGGCTATGCTATCGGCGGCTTTAGTTGCCAGTAGGGTCACCCATGACAGACAGGCTGTTTTATGAACAACGAACTAAGAACTACCCAAAAATTCTTTATTACAGTGCTCGATAAGCCTGGAGAGCTTATCTACTTCCCCCTTCTTTTCCTACTCCTATCCGCAAATCACCATTCTCACTATTTCTTATCCTATATCCCTTTCCCCTGATGGGTTGGACGAAGGTGTCATACGACCCGTGTCGATAGTCAGCCTGGTTGGGGGCCCAGTTTAAAGAATAGCTCAGCCGCAAACGGAGTATCTGGATGCTTGCTCCAGTTCCTCTGTTAGAATTCTTTTTTGGATTTTTGCTGCTTCAATTTTTTCTTTCGTTAATTTATCAAATGTTTATTTTTTAGACCTAAAACAACAAAAAATATTAGAAAACACGAAACAAACAAATGACATGTGTATCGAAACAAAATTAGTGTCTGATAAATTTTTCCGCAAGTTAGTTTATCAGAGACTTTCACGATGAAACAGAAAAAAATATCAGTAGCTTTTATCTGGTGGAAAGCGTTAAGTGTCGGCTAACTATCCGAAACTTTATCCGAAACCTTTGAAACTGGCCCTTAATGTTTGAGCAGAAATTATAACAATCTAATACTAATTGTAAATTCAAATCTCGCGCCAAATTTTGTATATTCATATTATATACTTAGTAAAATATATTTTACTTAGTTAAAAAAGCTGTAAAAAATAACGAACTAGTTTGTTAACAGTTTAACTTTTTTGTATAAATAGCTTGCCAAACAATAAAAACTAAATCAGTTTGTACAAATCGAACCCATCAGTGGTAACTATTCTCGTTTTTATCTCGTCGCACGCTTTGATCTCGTCGTTCTACACGGTGGCAGTGCAACAGCCACAACTTTCGTCGTCGTCATCAAACTGCAAGTGCAGCGCGGTCAATAACCCCTTGCGGTTAATCTATTGGAACTTTTGCCGTTCAAATTGTTAGCGTTTGGCATTCGGTCATCCAATCCGTCCGTCCACTTAATTTTGTTTGACCTTTGTCTGACAAAAAATGGCTTTTACTACAACTTCTGTTGATCGTACGGAAAAAAGTAGCTTAATATAATTTTTAGTAAATTTCTCAAAGATAAAAATTTCATAAAAAAATTAAAATTTATTAAGTCAAAATTTTGAGAAAAAGGCATTTTAAGTAAAAAAAATGTAATAACTAATTTTCAAAATTTTGAGTTTAAGGAGCCATAACTTTTTTGTAGCTGCCCAGATGTAACCGAAGTGCTTTAGACTTTTATGCGCTACTTAATTGTTAATTGTCTTCTCAAAACGCCCAAAATGTTTGTACCTATAATAGTTTAGAAGTTATAGCGTTTTAAGTGGTAACACCTCCAAATTAGAGGTCACCTACTTTGATGGGCTATAACGGGAAATACGATGAAAATAGCCCCCCCCCCCCCTGCCATACAATTTTTTGTTCGGCATAACTTCAGGAATCTTCACTGAAAGGATTGTCATTCTTAACTGGGACACCCTGTATTGATGTCAGAAACATAATATTATATTGCGTTATTCACGTTTAATAACGCTAAGCCCGGATTTTACGAACGAAATAGAGGTATTCCTCTAGGGCCTCACATTAATCGTGTGTAGGTTCCTCACTTGAATGTGTGAAATAACGAACTCTATAAACGTCTACAAAATAAAGAGCTATAGATTATGATAAAGCCTAATTCCATTTTAGATGTTTCAATCAGTCATAACCTTGCTTATTTACTTATGCGGTTCAACAGTTCAGTGTAAACCGAGGCCTCAACTAACAAGCTTCTATGTTTCTAGTTAGCCCACTCGGGCACTGCAAAGTGGTAGCTTCTTCCTCTACATTAAAACATTCTCAATCCAAAATGTTTTTGTTTCGACACTTCGAAATGTTGTCGGTCGACTAAGCTCAGCCTTACACAATTAAACGATCTGCTATGAAGTGAAAAGTGTATACGTTACCAACATTTTTAAAATGTCCGATAGATGGCGCTGAACACCCAAATTTCACAAATAGCTGTAGCCTTGAAATTCGGTAAATATTCGTTTATTGCTTTAAAAAACATTTAATGACATATGGGCCGGATTGCGAAAAAGGGAGTGACACTTAGACCAATTAAAAAAAAATAAACAGAACAAGAATATTCCTCAATACTCGTGGGAACTAAGGTTTAAATATTGTAACATTGTAAAGTAGGTAAGTTGTCAGTCAGAGGCATTTCCATATTCATACAACACACCAACACCCAACCACCAACCCAACAAGTGGTTTAAAATATTGTGGTATCAGAATATTTTATTTTTTAAGTAAGAGACTATAATATTCTCTCCTCTCCAGCCCTGAATGGTACCAGTGTAGGAGTGGATTTATCTCATTTCGAGTGTGATTTTTTCCCACATTATTAATTATAATGATTTTATCCGTATTGGGTTCTCATGAAATTATATTTGATATAAAAGCCTCCGATTGTGATTTACGCGATGAATTCGTCATCCGCAACCTAATCCATGACTCAAACACCCTTAAATGTTTTTTTTTTTTTTTCTTTATACATACCCGCATTATTTATATCCCACTTCAACAGCACCGTACTGCTAAATGAAATGTCAATTTAGGACCAATTCAGCGGTAAGTAAATGCTGCCACACTGATCGAAACGCCTCATGGGCATTAGGTCTATAATTTCATTTGAGTTGGGCTGTCTTCATATTACATTCTGTTTTGGTAGAGTGACAGTCCCAGTATTACGATTTTGGCTCAGTTCCTTAGAGTAAAGCATTTAAACGCCTTAGTTTGTTTATATATCCCACAGGGAGGGGGTGCAAAAAGAAAAACATTAAAACCTCAATTTATTCTCAAGTGTTTCCCTCTCTTTAGAGCTGTTGTCCTCTTTATTCGTTTCTCCAAAAAAAAAAGAGGAATATTGTTAAAAAAAAATAAGGACATCAGTGAATCGAGTTTAAGGACTTCAGTCGACAAAGTACCGCACATATCCACTATGCGAGTGGTTCGAGTGCTCTTATGCGGAATCAGGCGAACCGAGCTTAGCAAGCTGAGGACGATATGATTATGGTGATGGCGATGACAATGATGATGATGATTATCTAAACCCACATCGGTGAGAAGCCCGTACTTTCATATATTCTTTAGCAAAGGGAATTGCCTACGTATAGCTTTATTCGCTCTGTGTCTCCTAACGATCCGGTGACTTGCTGCGAGGCGTTTGTTTGACGCAAATATATATTTTTTTGTGTTATCCTTATACTGCGCGCCTTTTCCCCGCTTTCTCTCCTCTATACCTACCATTGGCTTGGGGTTTTGGCAAACTGGGAGTCCTTCTATGACAGTATGGTGTCTGCATTTAAATTTTAATAGGATTAGAAGTACAAAATACTACTCTCGAAGCCATGAAATGACTTTAGGTTAGGGGGATGTTTGCGTCCTTGAATTGGATTCTTTGAGGGTGGCTTATAACACAAACATTCATAACAGTTAATAAAAGTATGCGCCATTAAGGAGCGAAGACAACTATAGTCTCATAACGATGATTTGTTTTATTGACCATCAATTTAATTTTGATGGGTTCTAAATTAAGTGACGACAGGTGTCATAAAATGAAAGGGACGATATGGGTGTGTATTAGGAGAACAATGAAATGAAAACCAACCCCAGTCCAGTTGGCTACATTTAAAACAGTAAAAGACACAATTTAAATTGTAGAGTTTATTTTCACAGGCTTTGATTTAACTAAACAACAACAGATAGACTAGAATACCGTTGTTTTTCGTCCATGTTAGTTTTGGTAGTGAAATGACTGTGGAATACTCTTGTTGTCGCCTTCTCTACCACCGAGTGTTAGGTTTTATGGTATTAAAATCTTTTGATCTAATTAAGTATATTCGACATAGATACATAAAGCTCTGCGACTGGTCACTGGTATTTCTGTAACCAAGCAGTACCTACATACGTAACTTCTCCACCCACTTAATTGACAAGTTGGGGATCTTTAAAAAGGCCATAGGTATAAAAACGGACATATTGCAGTCTATCCATCCGTTTGAGCTCAAACTTATATTCAACGTATTTGCAATGAAGTAAAAAATGTTATTAAATCAAAAGTTTTCAATTTTTCCGATAGATGGAAATTACAAAATTACATTATATCTTGACATTTAAGACAATATTAGCCTTAAAATTCAGTAAATATATGTTTATTGCCAGTTGAAAGCATTTAATATAATGTGGGCACAAAAGCATTTAATATAAATAGAAGCTTGGCACTTCCCATACAAAGGGAAGAGCAAATGCTATTTTTCAACACTTATGGGAGGTAAAGTTGCAAAGTTACAGCATTATTATGTGTTGTCCTAATAATAGACAAGAACATATTTAAGCAATATAAGTACAGTTACTGAATTCCCAAAGAATTGCAATCAAAACTGATTAACTACCTGCATTCACACATACTATAACTGCACACTGTATATACCCTTAAAATACTTAATTAGGTGAGCTGGGCCTCAACCAACAAGCCTCTCCTATTCGTCCGATATTAATTTGCTAACGGCCTCCAGTTGCGCACTTCAAGTTGATTGAGGTTCCCTACAACTTAAGCGCGTCACCTAAGGCAGTCCTTCCTCTCCCTCCGGGTTGGAATCGAAGATTTTCGGTCTGGAGCGTTTGGTTTCCATTCGCTCTACATATATAGGAAGCCATCGACTAAAAGGTACTTTTCTCGACAGGTCGATGTCGCCTTACAGCTTGTAGAATTCGCTGTTCCTAAATCTCCTTTTCCAAAGCCTATCAACGAAAACGGGATCGAAAAACACTCTTTGCTTATGAGAAAATACCTTGAACTTGTCAGAGAGGATGTTAATAATTACTATCGACTAGATAAGCTGGGTTCGTAAGCAAGGTTTATAAGGTATACGTATACGTAAGCATACCATTTATTTTTTAAGGAAAAACAGGAAAAAAATTAAAGAACATTTTTCATTTTACAGGATTTATTTTTCCGAATACAGTATAGATTACAGAATGAATTGAATTTAACCATGAATTTTTAATTGAAATTATGTATTTTATACACTTTGTGGTATAGGTACCAGTTTCAAGTGTATTATTCATAAAAATAAAAATTGATTGCTGAGAAGGGTAAGGAATAGCAATGAAAGGATGTTAAAAAAAAATAAAAATAAAAATAAAAAAAAATTATTAAGTGAAATTAAATTCAGTAATAAAAATAAAAATAAAAAAAAATTATTAGGTAAGTGAAATTAAATTCAGTAATAAGTTTAATCAAATTAGAGATTTCGAAAAGTTAAGGAGGAGTTTAGAGGCAATTTAGAATTAAGTATGGATTTTTTATGAGACAATACAAAATTATTTTCAACAAGTAGAAAAGATCTTTCTAAGTTACTATTAGAATCAAATCCTCTACACCTGATCTGGATAATAGCCAATTTCTGAGATTCTTAAATATATTTTTCTTTATACTCTCCGATATTTGTCGGAAGCTCGCGAGATGTGACTTAGTGGAAAAAACCTTAAGTTCGTGGATCTAACCTGGTGCCCCTAGCACAGTAGTCCAGCACACTAACCACTGATGACTGAGCCACTGCCCCCACATATAGTAAGAGTAGACTTACATTGTAAATAATGAATGAATGAATATTTTAATACCTATTTTAAATTTAATCAGAGTCAATGGTTTCGTTGTCTAAATCGTCTTCAGTTTGAACAATTGTTCGATCAAGAGTTTAACCCTGGAAGGCTAATGCTCGTGGCTATCCCTAATAAACTAAACAGTTGTCGAAACACCGAACACACACTATTATAAAATTAAAAAAATAAAAACGTTTTTTAAATACGAGGCATAAATGCAATATATGCAAGAGGTCATCAGTGTTCAAATTAGTTAACGACTATACGTTGCTATGTGCCCGCGTTAAGAAGATACAGCAAGATTATGATTGAGACATCGTCGAAACGACTAACATTAGCCTTCTAGAGTTAAACAGCCTCTTGTAACCCCATATTTCAAACATATTCAGACATATGTATTTCAAACCTGATTTTTCAAACAAATGACTCTCATAAGCGGAAAAAGAATTTCGTATACAACTGCATACCCCTTTTTCGATTTGATGTTGCGCAGCATGATCGGCTTCATTTTTATTCAATGATAAAAGTCAATGCACGTGCAGTGCACGACATGTTAAACTTGATCTCTGGCCTGAGAATGGGTTTCAACGTTTTAACTTTCTATTGCGAACACTCGTTCAACAGCGTTTTCAAAGCTTTGAAATCAATGGGAATAGAACAGGATAACTGCAGGATATTTACAGAGTAGACCTTGCAAATATGTGGAAAGTCTTCTTGTTAGCACCTTCAATGCCATATGCTTAGGAGGGATACTGGGTAATCCCAAGTCCTAGACAGAGTATTGCACAGTGGATTCCATTATAGATACCTACGAAGGAATCTTCAGTTTTAAAGGTTCTGTGGACAAATAAAGAGAGGCTGAGTGAATGAATGAATAGGCGGCGCAACGGGCGGTAGACACCCAAGGCATAGCTTCTCGCAACCATTCGTTTTGTGTGAGTTTCTATTTTTGGAACGAATGGAAGGGACCTACAATTTTATGCCGAGTCCGAACGGCTGAATTGAGAAGCTTTTTCAGGACAGTCATACTCTCGGATGTTTGTTAGACGTTCGCGAGAGGTGGCGCAGTAGAAAAAACCTTAAGATGTAATTTGTGTTTTTCCGGGGATCGAACCTGGGATCCCTCGCACAGTAGTCCAGCACACTAACCACTGCGCTACTGCGCCCACTGAGAGGCTGAGTAGACTGTTTAAAAAGTATCGCTAATTCATTGACTTCGTAACACAAATTTTATTAAATTTAATTGTCATTATCAAAGATACTTTTACAACAACACCGCACATTATTTAAGTTATATTCATTGCAATCAACTGCATGCGTGGCTGCAAACTTAATGCCTAGTATGTTACTTGCCCGCCCGACCAAGTTCCCCACCCACAAATAGCACGAGTGAATGACATTAATTTAGTTCTCAGAACGAGCACACTCAAATACCACATCCTCGCAACAAGCTTTCACATATAAACACAAATATATTCCACAAGGAGAGATGTTTCGTTTAAATGAGAGATTTATACTCATGGCAGTTTCGAATGTGGTGTCTTGGCTACAACAGCATCCTTCTTAGTTTCTTCCTCCTTCCATAATATTTTCCAAGATGACAATCATCAAGGGAAAATAAAAGAAATCATAATAAACATAACAATAAAGGGGCATACATATACATATTTGTACACACACATAAGTGGCAATTCATAATAACTTTGCTGTCCTGCAATGATGCTCCCCATTCCACCTCCTTGCGTTTATGAATATCTATAACTGTGAAGGAGAGTGTACTATACGTATACCCATATGTGTCGGTCTGGCAAAGTATTGCGAGCAATTGCAAATGAAGTCGTTTATAATGCGAAATGAAAGGATAAGTGGTGAATTTTATGGTTAGTGGTATATGTGCATTTGCAAAGTTGTTTTCTTTGATCTGCGCTGCGGTCTTCTTTTGTGTCTAATTTGTCGCGATGATTCCTTTTATGGCATGTTGTCTCATCGTCACGAAAGTGTGCTCCAAAACCTAGGCCTAATTTATTTAATGCCATTCTGCATGGTACTTGGAGTTTTTATTGTGCGCGTAAAATGTTTTATTATGGAGATATGGTATTCTCGGGATTATCTCAGACGCGCTGAGAAAATTTGTAAACGTAATTAAATCCTTAATGCGGCAATTTATGAAAACATTTTATGGGAATATGTTTTGATTATGCGAGACAAAATTCAGGGTTACAACACATACCTACATTTATGTAGGTATATGTATTGGTTTGATCTGAATGGGGACTCGTTTTGTAGGAACGAGCTAATCGTAATTTCAAATAAAGTTATATCCAAAGTCTTAACCTTGAACTATGGAACGAGCTGACAAAATAATAGTCTCATTCTTGACGTGTAATAGTTTCACAATTCATGACGATTCTAATTGGTCATCTGGTCAATCACTATAGATACTCAACTGTCGGTAACGATTCTACTTGCCCACAAGAAGGATAATATACTCTTCCATCTTTATACGTAATAGAAACTTGACAGTCATCACGTAGCGCACTATATCTAGTCAATTAGGAAACGCAAGAAAGAAAAAAAAAAAAAAAACTATAAACTTTGATGACGCATGTCGAAAATAGTACCTATAATAAATAGATACATAGTACAAAACCGGAGGCGGTTAGCCAAAGACCGGGCTAACTGGAGAGACATGTTGGTTGAGTTCTAAGTCCCGGGCTGTAGCCCCATCTTATAAAGTAAGTAAATAAGTACAAAACCGTACAGGCTAAAATGGCAATAAAGTAGTCGACCTTATACGCTCAAAAAAAAAGTTGTGAGCATTATTTAAGGAACATTGAAAAGATGATACCTATAGCTATTTACATCAGGACATAGTAATTTCGGGTGGTGATGATAGGACTTTTAAGAGGTTGATACATGTAAATGGCACTTACTATATCTATGTCCGACAGTTGCGGACTAAGGAGAAGGAGAGGGGGGCGGTCCGCCCCCGGGTGGCAGCCTAATAGGGGGTGCCGTCAGTAACAGCAAAATAACTATTTTGCACATTACACAAAATAAAAACACAAATAAAACAATAAAACAAGTTTTGGCCTTTATGTCATTTTCAATGATATGATAATGCTGCGACTATGGCGGGTATTCATGGAGGAGTTCAAAAATGAATTCGGCAAATTAATCCAAAAGCTTTGTTTACGCCATGTGCAAACCATTCTTTAAACCTTTGTGGAGTTCACTCAATGGGAAGCACTCCTTCAAGTACAACGTTTTTTGGGACAGTGGAAAGACTTTACACATTTTTCTAAGCATAACGAGGCTGTTAAGCCATTGAAGGAAAATTTCGTGAAGATAGTTTCAACTCATGAACTTATTTGTGATCCTCAAAAGGAAAATCTGCTGTATGTGACTTTACGTTTCTGTGTTATCTTTCATTCTGGTGCGATATTTTGGAAGAAGTTGGTGCAGCACAGATATACTTGCAGAAATCCGGGCTCACTTTAGAAAAAAGTGCATTAAAACTTGACGCGATCGCGAGTTTTCTTCATGAACATCGTGATGAAACCATGAAAGAGGCCATAATATACGCTAGAGAACAGTGTACTGGCTAGAAATTTCAATTGAAAGGCGGGGAAGAACAAAAAAGAAGAAAATTATGCCAGGTGAAAAGGCTCAAGATACTGGTTTGACGTTGGAATAGGAAACACGAAGAGCCATTTTAGAATGTCGGGATACATTTTGCACTGAACTTATTCATCGGTCCAAGGCCATGGAAGACATTGCGTTAGTTTTCGCAGCTCTTCAACCAAAAATATTGCTGTATGGAATGGAAGAAGAACTGAGTGCTGCTGTTGCAATGCTTACCTCGACATTTACAGAACTAAACAACAGTATCATATTGGAAATCCGAGTACGGCTTATCTTATCGATCAACAATGGACCAAAATAGGTTGCCTAATCTGGCTATAGGTACTTTCAATCGAAAAGGAGCACACAAAAATTATAGATTTTAATGATTTAATCGAAACATTCATGGCCAGTTGAACAGTCAGAGTTTAAACTGAAGTTTAACTAAACCTGACCGAGAGTTTAAACTTTTGGTTTAACTCGTTCAGTTTCACAGTTCAAAATAATCTGCCAGTTAACTAAACGCAGTTGTGGAAGCGCAGAACAATTTCCCTTAAGGGGATATTTTTCTACCAGCGCACTTTTGATCAAATAAATGGTTATTGCTTTTCTCAACTTTATCTATTTTACCATTTGTAAATAAAAGAAAATGTATGCAATATTATTACATTATGTATTTTGGTATTAACGAAGTGAATTGATTTATTTTTGACACATGTTTGAACTGTCATCTAATTTCACCATTTAATTATTGCAGTATGTAATTAATTTTTGTTTTTTTTTTCAATAATAATAATATGTAGCTAGTTGTTGAAATGTAGTGGGCATTCGGACGGATGCGATCACAGGTACTGCTTCTTGTCACTCGCTGGGTTTTTACCACATCCAATCACACGGCGCCAGTAATGATAATGAAAATTGAAAGGATTTTATGAGCCTCTAATTATGGTCACTGTCTGGTAATAGGTACGCGCAAAGTTTTTTGCTGGTGTTTCTGCGAAAATCTGCGCTATCTTGTTCCTGTTATACAAAAATGTAATAGATCTGTATACAAAAATGGTATGAACTCCGAGAAGTGTGTTCAAAATCGGACAAACAAATTGCATTGTATAAAGCATAGAGTAGGTAGTGTCTTGTTTCAGCCAAAACAAAAGGTGAAAGATTTGAGTATGTAGGTATAGATATATTTTGTTCGCCAAAAATCTAAAGAAATCACTAGTAGCATTACAAAAAAATAATCGTCATTTCCACACACTGAATTAATTAATTTGTATTGAAAAAACCTCAATAGGTACTATTTACGCTTGTCTACATTATGTTTGGGCTAATCTACCTGATGTTCACATGAAAAAAGGGTTTTTCCTTAAAAAGTATATTGGTTGGAAATCTATTGTAATTTTCTGATGACATTTTTTAACAGTGGGTTTACCGCAGTAATGCTGAAACTAATCATAACTCTAGTTTTCACTCATATAAATTCAAGAAGTGTAGCACCCAGACAATTTATCTCTTTTATTCTCTCTCTCATCACTCCGTATGAAATAGCAGCTGTCAAACGAAAGTTTAAACGGCAGAATGCAGGCGTTTAACTTAAACCGAGAGTTGAACTCCACTTTGGGTTTAAACGAACACAGTGAAACCGAAAAGTTGTTGAACGAAGGTTTAAACCAAAACGAGAGTTTAAACTCTGACTGTGCAACTGGGCATCAGTGCAATAAAAGCTAGAAAGCACTGTTCTGTACTAAGTGTTAATTATTACAAACATTTATAATTTACCCTATTTGTATTTTTCCTGTAACTCAAATTGATACTCTGTTCGCTTCTTGTTTTATATTAGTCTTTGTATAAGAGTTGTTTAATTGCTCTATAGTCTATATTGTTTGATTTGGTCGCATATCGACGAGCGCATAATAATTCGTATGTTAATTCAAATGTTCTTCTGTTATGTCGCTCTCCTAAAATTACTCTCTAAAATTCTCAAATATTGTTATTTTCTTTGTTTTACTTTGTGCATTCATTCGTTCTGGTTAATGATCGATTTTGTCTTAGAATCTCGCTCTCTTGTAATTGAACCAGCAAACAAGTAACATCAAATCAATCATCGTATGTATGCTAAGCTAAGCCAATAAAATTGTTAAATTATTGAATCTCGTTCTACTCTTATTTGTGATAATTCAACAATTCATTCGAACCTTTAATTCGTCTAAAAACATTTCTGGTCCTTCAGTAGCCGAATTTAATTGGAAAAGACATTCATTTTTCGTGAAAAAAGACAATCAAAGTTCATTTTTGCCTATACACGTGTTTATCGAACAATTGTATACGAGCCCAAACGCAAAATAGTTGGTCTACCGAAGATAAAATAAAAACATGTGCTGATTCTTGAATTCTTTCCAACTAGACCACAATTTTTTGTTGATTATATAAAGATTTATTTATTCTTAATAGATAAAGGTGATAAAAAGAAGGCGACTTCATTGAAATAATGTTATGGAGTGAGCTTATAAATCTGAATAACTTATTGAAGACTTTTTACGACGCAAAATAGTTAGTCTACCAGTCTTTATTTTCATTTTACCACTGTATTACTGCACCTCTGGCATTGTTAACAGCTTCTAAGCGCCGTGGCATAGTGTCAACTAATTTTTGACACTCTTCGGAGCCGAAAGTTTCCCAGATATTTGTTATCTTGGCCCTTAAGTTTGGAAGTGTCCTAGCTGGTTCTTGTCGCAGTTTTTGCTTCATTTTATGCCAAACGGTTTCGATTGGTAAAAGGTCAGGGCTGCTGGAAGGCCATTACACTAAAGGAATTCCTTCAGCAGTTAACAACGCCATTGTCGATCTAGTAATATGGCAAGAAGCACCGTCCTGTTGGGAAATATAGTCTCCCTCACTTGGTTGAAGACGAGTTATTAATGAAAGAAGCTCTTCTTCTAAAATGTCTTGGTACTTGGCAGCATTGACCAGTCCATTGACAAAATGTAAATTGTCCATGCCACACCCAGACGTGCATCCCCATACCATCAGAGGTGCTGGGAACTTGACTGTTGCTTCACGCAGTCTTTGTGAAAGGCTTATTTTGAATTTCTTACCACACGTATGCGTTCGTCACCAACGCAGACCTCGAATCTGGACTAATCACTCCAAATAACAGACCGCAATTGACTTAAAGTCCAGTTTTTGCGTTGTTTGGCCCACTCAAGTAGTTTTTTCTTCTGCATAGGTATGAAAAGTAGTTTTTCTTTTGTTTGTGTTTTTAATGAATTGAGAAGCTTTATTTATGTTTTGTAAAATTCAAAAAACCTTATAAAATTTATATCCCATTTTTTTCATCGTCCGCTTATGAGGGTCGATCGAAATGCTTTTTTGAATTTGTTCTCTCCATTGGACAGTTATTGCTGCAGCAGTTTTGCGCCGATTTTCTTTAAAACCCGGCAATAACGAGGTATTGCTATCGGTGGACGCGCAGTTTTCTTACTTGTCTCAACATTTTCCAATTTTTTGAATTTTGTAATAATGTTCTGCACTGATGAGCGTTCTGAGCAATTTTATAACTCGACAATCCCGTTTTAAATGCCTTAATTATCGATTCTTTTAGGACTCGTAATAATGCAACGCCACTCGCCATGGTGAACATGAAACTGATGCCTACTTGCATGAAAACAGAGACCATTCAACAATAAATAGGGTTTATGCAATTTTTTTCATAACGGTTCACCAAAACACTATTTAAATAGTAATAGACCAAGAATTTTGCATTCAAAAGAGAGTAGACCAACTCTTTTGCACCTATCTTTGTTTGAGATAATAGAGAAAATCGTAACGGTAGCTTTTTTAAATTTTGTTTCATTTAGCCTAATTTACTAAAAATAATTACTGTATTACATGACACACATTTTTAAATAAATAACTATTTACAACCACAATAAATTTAAGTAGGTATACAAAAAGATTAATCTGTTTATTCAAAAATAGACCAACTATTTTGCGTTTGGGTCGTATATATGCACCGTATTAATCTTTAATCTGCATTTCATATTGTGCAAATCCCGTGCATTATCATTAATTGCAAATTATTAACATTTGACCAGTGCGCGTAAACTCACTTTGGTAAATTTTCTTTCGGGGATAAAATTAATTTTATCAAGGCAAAACGTGGTCGTGCAAAAGGCATGATTTCTCGTGCTGCAACGTTTGCAGAATCGGTTGATACCAATACAACGCTAGCAATGCTTGAGATTAGGTTAGCTAAATTAAATGAAACGTGGGATGAATTTGTCGAGCTTCAAAATGCGCTTTATGAATTCCGTGCTGATGCAGATTTCATAGATCCAGAGCCTGAATTCGAAGAGTACGAAACAAATTACTTTTTAGCTCATTCAATAATGACAAATTTCATCCAAGTTAAGAAATTAACTACTCAGCCACAACAGCCAAAACAATCGGTGGTAGAGCAATTAGCTAGTCAGCAAGCTTCGTTCCTGGAAAAAATAAATAGTGCCTCAGATAAATCCGCGTCGGCGTCGGTTAAATTGCCAAATCTTTCGATACCAACATTTTCGGGCGATTATAAAGATTGGCCGGAATTTCGCGATTCTTTCATGGGTTCAATTGACTGCAATGCATCGCTTTCTTCCACACAGAAACTCCAATATTTAAAATCATTTTTAAGTGGGAGAGCAAGCGATCTTTTGAAGCATGTGAAAAATGCTGATAGCAATTATTTAGAAGCGTGGGATAGACTTGAAAGCCGGTATGATCGCACTCATTTAATTGTGCAATCATTTGTTGAATCGTTCGTGTCACTTCCTACAACAAATGCGTCAAATGTTGTTTTGTTGCGCAAAATCACCGACGGCGCTGATGAAGTAATTCTCGGTTTAAATGCGTTAGACTCAAATGATCGTGATCCGTGGCTCATTTATATTTTGGTTCAGAAACTCGATCCTGAAACGAAGCAGGCATGGGCTGAATTTATAGGAGCTAGGTCTGATGCTACTATAAACGAATTATTAGAGTTTCTACAAAATCGTTGCGTGTGTCTCGAATCGTGTTTTAATCCATCTCGTTCAATTCAAACTCGAAATAAAAACCAAGGAGCTATTCGCTCGCATTTAGTGGAAACAAATCACGGTTGCCCTAAGTGTAAATCTGAACATAGTCTGTTTCACTGTAAACATTTCACCGCGCTTTCTGTCGATGCTCGACGAAGTTTCGTAAGAGAACACGCCCTATGTTTTAACTGCCTTCGTCAAGGGCATACCTCTAACAAGTGCCGGTCAAACAATCGCTGTAAAATGTGTAATACGCGTCACCACACCCTCGTTCACCCTCCAAACAACTCGTCTATAAACATTTCGCCCCAAACCAACTCGTCCATAAACATTTCGCCATCAAACGACTCGTCCACAAACATTTCCTCGTCAACCTCTTCGAATGTCCTCGCTAATACAACAACCTACTCAGACCTTCCTTCAACATCAAATTCGTCATTTGCACCAAACCCCTCGATATCTACTCATATTTGCTCGTCTCTCAACGCAGTAGATAATTCCCCTCGTCGCACCCACACATTGTTGCCAACTGCCATCGCTCGCGTACAAGACAAACAAGATGATTTTCAAAACGTTCGATTGCTCCTGGACTCGGGTTCACAGGTGTCATTTGTCACGGAACAAACTGTTCAGAGATTAGGTCTCATACGTAAGGCTGCTCGAATTCCCATACTGGGTGTTGGTTCTACAGCAGCAGGTGTTACAAACGGAGTTGTAACTCTTACTCTTTTTTCGTGCCATAGCCAACAGTCGGTTGAGATTCAGTGTTACGTAATCTCGAAACTCACTTCGCTAATACCAGCTCAACAAAATTCAGTCGCAGCTGCAAATCTCTTCGCGTCATATACCTTAGCAGATCCCAAATTCTATGTACCGGGTAACATTGACGTGCTTGTTGGTGCTGATAAGATATTCAGCATATTTAACGGATCTGCTATTCGTGGTCAGCAAGGTCAGCCTGATCTTATTCCAACCATTTTCGGTTTTGTGGTTTGCGGAAACATGGCAACCCCAACATTATCTAACAATCAGAGTGTTACTGCATATTTGAGTCAAGTTGATACTTTACACTCATTTGATCTTGAGCGCTTTTGGTGTCTTGAGGAAGTGCATCATCAACCAGCTCTTTCTATCGATGATCAACTTGCGGAAGATATTTTTGCGAACTCTCATTCACGCTTGCCTGACGGCAGGTACCAAGTCCAATTGCCCTTTAAACTCGACCACAAAACTGACTTCGGAAATACCTTTAACGTCGCTTTACATCGGTTTCAATTTACCGAACGTAAAATTGCCTCCAGTCAGTATTTAAAGGACAAAATATATCAGCTTCATGAGAGAATATCTTAGTCTAGGGCATATGGAAGAGGTGCCTGAAAAGGAAATTCAATCATCCACAGACGAGTGCTATTATCTGCCACACCATGCTGTGCTGAAAGACGACAGCAGCACAACAAAGGTCAGGGTAGTTTTCGACGGATCGGCTAGATGTGGTAACAATAAGTCTCTCAACGAATCGCTGTTAGTAGGACAAACTTACCAACGCGATCTTTTCTCTATTTGCCTTCGCTTTCGTCGCCATCTTTACACCTTATCAGGCGATATCGAGAAGATGAATCTTTCCGAAAATCTAACTTTTACTAAGCGTCGAATTCTATCGGAGGCTTCCAGGATATTCGACCCTATAGGATTCCTGACACCCGTCGTCATAGCTGTCAAAATTGTATTTCAAGAGCTTTGGCGTAAAAAATATTCATGGGACGATCCTATTTCATTAGAATTATCTAATCGATGGTCTTCAATTCGAAATGAGCTACCAAAGTTAGAGAATTTAAATATCCCGCGGATCATGTGGACTTCAGGAGAAAATATAGAGTTCCATGGATTTTGTGATGCGTCCTTAGACGCCTATGCAGCAGTAGTATACTGCATAAGTAGGGACTCAGCTGGCAATATAACCAGCACAATTGTCGCCGCAAAAAGCAAAGTGGCACCCATCAAGGTAGTGTCCCTTCCACGACTCGAGCTTTGTGGAGCCGTTCTACTTACACGGTTAATACAAAAACTTAAAAATTCTTTGCAGTGCAAAGAGATTAAAGTTTTCGCCTGGACTGATTCTTCTATCGTCCTCTATTGGCTTTCAGACGTGCCCAAAAGGTGGTCAGTCTTCATATCAAATCGTACGTCAGAAATACTGTCAACTATACCAAGAGAGTCTTGGTATCACGTACGATCTCATCAGAATCCAGCTGACTGCGCATCTCGTGGTATCTCACCCTCTCATTTGCTAGAAAATGAGTTATGGTGGACCGGACCATCGTGGATTAAGCATGATCAAAGTCAATGGCCTAAGACCGTGAATCTAACATCAGACTTTTCAAACGAACAACTCGAAGAACGTAAAAATCCTCCTGTCAAAGTCCTTTTATCAAAAGTTGAACCAACCCTTTTTGAGACTCTCGTGAACAATTCTTCCACTTACCTCCACTGTATCCGTGTGCTCGCCTACATTCGACGATTTATATCGAACTCTCGTGTTAGCTCAAACTCTCGTGAAAAGCAAACTCTATCTGCAAGTGAACTCTTAATGTCCAAAACCCTTTTCGTTAAATGGCACCAGTCCCTCTGTTTTGCTTCCGAAATCAACACAATCGCGAAAGGTGAAGTGTTAAAAAAGGGAAATAAATTAGCGTCCCTTAACCCCTTTTTGGATACTGACCGAATCCTTTGCGTCGGTGGTCGGATCCAAGAATCTGATGCAACATTCGCTACGAAACACCCTATCATACTCGACAAAAACTCTCGGTTCGCGAAACTTATCGTGGAACATACTCACAAACGCTATTTGCATGTTGGTGTTTCGCAACTGTTTGCCATTCTAAGACAAGAATATTATATTGTCGGTTGCCGTAATCTCCTGCGCAAAGTTGTTCACCAATGTGTTAAGTGCTTTCGATTTCGGAAAACAGCGTCCACTCAACTTATGGGAAATTTACCCGCCGAACGTGTTCGTTATTCGCGACCCTTCAACATCGTCGGAGTTGATTATGCGGGACCCATAACCTTACGCCTAGCCAGAGGTCGAAACCCAAAATTCGTCAAAGCATACATCGCGATATTTGTATGCTTCACCACAAAGGCGATACATATAGAGTTGGTTGGTGACCTCTCTTCCGCCGCGTTTATGGCAGCACTCGATCGTTTCGTGTCGCGCAGAGGTAAACCCTCAGAAATCTGGAGTGATAACGCGACTAATTTCCATGGCAGTAAACGTCACTTAAATGAACTGTTCCAGCATCTCATCAGTCAGCAGCACAACAACATCATCAGCGATCATCTATCAAAGGATCAAATCCACTGGAAGTTCATTCCCCCTTCTTCACCCCACTTTGGCGGGTTGTGGGAGGCGGGGGTGAAATCGGTAAAGTTTCACCTTAAGAGAGTCATAGGTGATCATAGGCTCACCTACGAAGAGATGAACACTTTGCTTTCTCAAGTGGCTCTACTCAACTCTCGACCCATGTGGCCTACATCGGACATGGATCCCGTCGCTCTTAGTCCGGCTCATTTTTTAATTGGTGAACCCCTTGTATCTGTTCCTCGTCCTGATATGTGTGTACAAAATGTTTGCCCTTACTCTAACTGGTCTCTTTTACAGAATTTAAAGCAAGGTTTCTGGAAGCGCTGGCACGTAGAGTACCTGACCTCACTTCAACAGCGCCCAAAATGGCAAACATCAAAAGAAGACCTGAAAGTTGGGGACGTAGTAATGCTGAAAGACCCACATCTACCACCATCAAAATGGATTCTGGGTCGCGTTAAAGATATACATCCTGGCAGAGACAATCGTACTCGAGTTGCGACAATAACAACACAAACGGGCGATTATGTTCGTCCCATCATAAAACTA
Source organism: Cheilosia scutellata (assembly GCA_955612985.1). Classification (NCBI taxonomy): domain Eukaryota; kingdom Metazoa; phylum Arthropoda; class Insecta; order Diptera; family Syrphidae; genus Cheilosia; species Cheilosia scutellata. The sequence goes on along the minus strand of OY015312.1, from coordinate 40,060,516 downwards.
GCTCCTCTACCTTTTGCTGAAGGAACTGGGTCCTTCAGGGGGGGCTGAATGTTCTGTACTAAGTGTTAATTATTACAAACATTTATAATTTACCCTATTTGTATTTTTCCTGTAACTCAAATTGATACTCTGTTCGCTTCTTGTTTTATATTAGTCTTTGTATAAGAGTTGTTTAATTGCTCTATAGTCTATATTGTTTGATTTGGTCGCATATCGACGAGCGCATAATAATTCGTATGTTAATTCAAATGTTCTTCTGTTATGTCGCTCTCCTAAAATTACTCTCTAAAATTCTCAAATATTGTTATTTTCTTTGTTTTACTTTGTGCATTCATTCGTTCTGGTTAATGATCGATTTTGTCTTAGAATCTCGCTCTCTTGTAATTGAACCAGCAAACAAGTAACATCAAATCAATCATCGTATGTATGCTAAGCTAAGCCAATAAAATTGTTAAATTATTGAATCTCGTTCGACTCTTATTTGTGATAATTCAACAATTCATTCGAACCTTTAATTCGTCTAAAAACAAGCACCTTTAAATAAAGCTTGTGTAAGCTTGTTTTACCGCCCCGGGTGCCACTGCCTCTTAGTCCGCCCCTGATGTCCGACACTAGCTAGCTGGCAGAAGAATGAAGATATTGGGCCTTACCAATAATCATTTTTAACCTTCAACTTAAATATTTTGAGGGTCAAAATAGAAAATTTTATATGGAAATTTTCGCCATTGTGACTTCGTAAAAGTTAGACTGGACACTAAAAATGATTATATTAGTACCGCGGATTGGGACATTACTACTACTAGGTTGAAGTTGAAGCCCAGTCTGTGTGTTACACGTAAATCGGGTTTCAATTACATTAGCCTAGGGTTGCCAGAAATCATTTGAAACCAGTAAGACAATTATCTTCGACTATGCCGAAGCTCAAATACCCGGTACTATATTATTCTAAAATAAAACCAGTAAGACAATTATCTTCGACTATGCCGAAGCTCAAATACCCGGTACTATATTATTCTAAAATAAAAAAAATATTTTAGTATTAAAAAATTATATATTTGAATGGGAGGTATGGGTACTTTTTATTCGACAAAGCTCATTTTTTGTCAAAAATTTCAAAATATTATTAAAACAATATGTGCAAAGTTTAAACTTGCTATCTTTACTGTAGCTATTTAAATTTAATTTTTAACATAAAAAGCTATATAAATCTGATATTTTTGTATGGGAGGTAGTAGTAGTTTTCATCCGATCTTGCTCATCTTCGAACTTAGCCTCAGTTTGGTGGATAAAAGCTTACGTACCAAATTTCAAGTCGATAGCTCTTAAATTACGGCCGTAATCGTGCGGACAGACAGACGGACAGACAGACGGACATCGCTAGATCGACTAAGAAAGTGATGCTGATCAATAATATATATATAGTTTGTCACACCTACAACGCCTCCTTATGGGCGTTACAAATGGAATGACAAAGTGAATATACCCTCACCATAGTGTGGTACCGGGTATAAAAAGTAGTTAGCGAGCATAAAAATTCCGTACATTCCCGGACAAAATAGGATCTAGAAAACTAGGACCAAAATGCGCGTACTATTTGTTACAAAAAGATTTTTTCATTGCGTACCACGTTTATTACGCTGAATAATTATTCTCTGTTGATTTTCTGAAAAGCATTGAAAAAAGAAGTTCACTAAACTCAAATATTTCTTTAGTCAGATACTCCATTATTTTTCTAATTTTCAATTGGGGGATAAGGGGAAAGAGATAAAGAAAATAAATTTCTGAGATTTCGAAAATTTTGTTAGGGACCCGAGTTATTGGAAACAAAATATATTTCGTATGTATTTACAAAAAGTCCGTCAATTTCGACATTCATGGATTTATCTTTTAAACTTTTAAACCTAATCTCATAGCGTGCTTCCTTAGAAGACAGTGCCCGGAGAATATCCCTATTGCTATTCGTAGCTTTGATCTGCTGAGCTTTAGTAATTCTACAGATTTTTCCGATCTAGCTTAGACCACAGAGCCTTTGAGACCCTGTGTCCTACTATATCCAAGCATCTCTGATCTGCCCTATTTTTAATTTTCTCAAGAATAATTCTCTTGGCCACGGCTATTGGTGGTCTTATGCCCTCAATAGTTTCATGAAGTGGAAGCTCTGCTCCGGTTTTGGCCAGATTTGACGATGAAGGACTCTAGCGCATTTAGCGCAGCCTGACTATCAATGTAGATAGCGATATTCTTGTTGGATATTGATCCCATATCAAGTAGATCCGCAGCTTTGAGCACGGCCAGAACCTCTGCCATCCGTATAAATCGAAATTTCATTATCATACGAAACCTCATTCTTTTGCCAGTCCTCCCTATCTGGGTATTGTACTTTGTACGGTGTGTCGAAGTCAATTTCACCTAAACTTTCATCCGTTTTATCGGGGATGTTGGAGAAGGATTCCATTAGTATGGAGCTATGTCCTAATTGTCTGGTTTTGAAGAACCCTGCGTTAGTTTGCCAAAGCGCACTATTACCTGGTTGAAGTTTTATTTGTAGGTCCAGTGGTAAAAGACACATAAACGCCTCAAGTGCAGCTGTGGGTGTAGTGCGTAAAGCTGCAACTTATAAAATGACGTAAGCTTCAATAAATATTTTGATTAAGTTGACTCAGGTGGTAAGAAACAATATGAATTCAATATTAAATTTTTAATAACTACAATTTTTTAATTCATCTCATTCAGAAAAGAAAAGTAGACTAAAAATACAATAGGAATTTAGTAGAAAGAAATAAAAGGTAAAAAGTTATACATACAAAATCTCGTTATCATCATCAATAACGCGTGTCCAAATACTGTCTTAGTTCTATCCTGAACAGAGCTGCATAACTTATTAATCGAACAGATTAATAAGTCCTAAACCAACCAATCGAACACTGAAATCCAGATTGATTTATGTCTTGTAATGTGTATGGGGGGCATGCTGCCACCCTGCAACCCCCCTGCTTGGTGTCACTATTGAATTTTTCAACGGGTGCAAGCCTGAGTATATGCAAACTTTCTTTAAATTATATTAGTTTACCCAATGTATATTTCTTCAATGATATTCCTTATATTTTCTCTAAGAAGCCGGATGCTCTAACTTTTCACCCAACGCATTCCGAGACTGTTCTTTGGCTGCTTTAACGGCTGCTTTTGTGACCGCCGCTCTCCGCAAAACATGTCATTCAGCAGAGGTAATGACTGCTAAAGAAAACTATCGCCACTCTTGTTTTTCTACATTCCATTCCACATCAGTTCGATTTGGATGGAATGTTAAAATATTTGCAAACTCCTCCTCCCATCGCAGTCGTATAACCATCCTTGGTTGACGCTTTGCCAACACAGTCATCTGTTCGTTGAGACGCCAACGTCAGGTATTTTTCAGTTGACAGTTTAGCCCTTCTCATCACGCGAACATCACAAGCCATCAGTGACTTCTGCCGAAGACTTAAGTGATACCATTTGTATTTATGAATGTGTTTGTGTAATAACCTTGTGACTTCAGCTCTTATTACAGAACCTAGTTACTTGCCGAGATTCGATTCGCGTTCCTTTTGCCGGTATAACAACAAACCTCATTAGACGAACGCCGTATTCTACCACCGATTGCAGCCACTCCGACATTCTTAATGCGTGTACCTACGCAGAAAATACGCACAAGAAGAGTATCCATCAGTAAAAGTAGATATGCATCCTAACTTCGTAGAATGCCTGGCCTACCACAACGAAAATCAGCAATGCACACAAGAGCCAAATACCTTACACACGCTAATATTGAGGGTCAGCTTAAGCCTAAGCGCTGTGCAAACAAATCCGTATTTAATTGGCAATATGTTTGCCCATTCAAGTCATTCAAATTCACTGCAACCCTAATCAACATCCAATAGCACAGGTAAGTGTCGGTAATTACATATACTGCAGGTGCAGCGCAAGAATTCCCAGCTTCCTCCAATTTCACACACCAACGATGCTGCAGATTATACTTATTGACTTCCTTTCCATAGCCAATTCATTTCCCCATAATTAGCTGGCGCAATCAAAATCGTAGTTGCTGAACGCACACATCCCATACTTGCGCCAAATTGAAGGTTGCACAGCTTCAACTTTGGGCGTTCACCTAAAGGTCCCATCGAGTGAGCAAAACTATTTACGGTTAGCAGCGATCGAAGCGTTCACCTTCGGTTGCATAAATCCAATAATGCGCGCACTTCAAATCCAGCGAAAGTCTATTCCCTGGACTTTCCAAATCCAAACATTCACTGGCTGTGCTGCATCGCGCAACTATATCTTTCGAATTTGTTCAGCACTCGGTGCGGCGTACCGAGGGGATTCCCAATTCACTTTCATTCACAACTGCACAAGTACTGGCACAGATGCTGCAGCTTTCGTTACTTTGGATTTAGTTCACGTTGGGCGAGCCACAATATCTCCAGGGGGACATGTCATATAAATGCGCGACTCCAGCACTGGAGAACAATACAACAGCTAGGACCGCTATCGAGCAATCATCCACGTCACGAATATGGTAAATCTATTTCACTCTGGTGCAGTCATGAATATCGTAAGTTAGAAAAGTGTCTTTACATTACATTACCGAGATTAATACGTATTTGTGGCATCCCGCAGGATACGAGAATGGTGATGCTTTTGATTTTAGCATCGCAGCTGCGAACAATTTTCGCAGAGAACTATTCTGCGGCAATGGTCACTGGAATTGAAGCGAGCAACGGTCGCTATGCATCCACAAAGGATATTGCAGCTGAATATCTGAAGGGACGCACCAGTATTGGTGGGAATGACTTTGACATCCATCAACAGAAATACCAAACTGACTACGGCAACACCCAGGACCGGTACGGAAGCAACGACGACGACGGTGGTGGCAGTGATGAACAACAAAGCCACATTTCCGCTGGATACCACCATCCTCAACCGGGTATATATCATCACTCCGCAGCTTCGGGGAATCCATATGAAGTTCATCATCAAAGCGGCATTGATCAGTTTGTGGAAAATAATTTCTCGCATCAATACGAAGAGGAATCCGGTGGTGGTACAGCTGCTACTGGTGGCAGTGATGGCTATCACCCGGCGAGTGAATATGAAGGGCAATCCTCTGATTATCATCAGAGTGATGGTGGTTTCAGCGCTTCCCAGCATCAGCACACAGATGTGATTAACTACGTGCCATATCCGGTTGTGAAAAAACTGCATGTCCCCTATTCGAAAGCAGTGCAGATTCCAATTTCGCATGCGGTCATCATACCGGTGCGCAAGCCGGTGCCCATACACATTCCGATTACGAAACAAATTCAAGTGCCAGTGGAGAAGGAGCTTAAGGTTCCCGTGGAGCGTTTGGTTCCCTATCCAGTAGAGAGAGCAGTACCGGTGCCGGTGGAGAAACATGTTCCTTACACAGTTGTGCGATATATGCCGGTTAAGGTTTCCAAGCCATATGCCGTAAAGGTGCCCGTCGTGAAGACGGTGGTGCACAAGATCAAACAGTTTTGGTAGTGGGCCTAAACGAAATTTAGTTCTATAGTGAATAAAATTGTCGTTACAAAAAATCGATTGTACAGTCGTTTGTTTTTGTCTATAGATCTGAATCAACTATTTTATTTTTGAGAAACAACTATAGGTACATATTCATGTCCTGGGTTGGCCATCATTAAGTGGCATGGGTAAGAATTATTGCCAACGATTTCTATAGTAGTTTATTGAAGTTCAGTAGCATGTGTTTGCTCTAGCTCATGCTTGTAGAAACCGGATTTTATTTTAAGTTCTGACTCGCCCTTTTCCAAATCCCTTATTGGACATAATCCCTCATTTTTATCTTCTTTTTTTCCAAAACCTTCCGGGACGAAAACCCCTACGCCAAATTCTTCCACAAGCAAACTAAACTTTGCATATATCCAAACTTGCACCTAACTCCAAATCCTACAGTGACCACAAGAAGAGGGGTGCAGGTGCAGGGTGGCCGCATGACCCCTCCCCCCCCCCCCCCCCATAGGTACGTATCACACTTTTTAACACCATTTTTAGGTGTCGCGGTGACAGAAATAATAACACCAACTCTAAAAATGGGGGATTTTGTCCCTGGGATTTTCTCTTAGGGTCTTTTGGAGTAAGGGGTTTCAGCACAGGGAATTTTGGAAAAGGAGATTTCATCATCAACCCCGACCTAAAAGATCTAGGGTTGGTGATGAAATCTCATTTTCCAAAATCCCCGTTCCAAAATCCCCTGTGTTGTTTTTGGAAAAAGAGAAGAAAATAAATGAGAGATTATGTCCAATAAGGGATTTTTGAAAAGGATATAACGTAGGGATCCCTAAAGGTCTCTTGTGATGGAAGTGACAGAATTTAAGCTCTTCTGAACTGTAGGCTTCAACTGCATCCAGTGTGTCTATATCTTTACTAGAGTATGTAACACGTGGGCCAACATACTTTACGATACTGATAAATACCTTTCCGTTTGGAAACCAACCTCGGTTAAGGAAATACAGCATGTTTCAGCGAAATTGTAGTGCAAATTTTTTTATTTGACGTCACTTCCTTCAGAAATCTTAATACTACATGCAGAAAATCTTGAAACCGTTTTTAGGCAATGGTTGGTTGATTGGTTTAAGTAAGAGACCCTCGAAGTGCACTTCAACCAAAATACGTACATTGTACACCCAAATAGAGGTGGGTCACACTGTCCACTCCTGTAACCAATTATTACTTTTTTAAGGTTCCGTTTCCATGTGGAGGAACCTTATTGCTTTCGCTACGATGTCTGTCCGAATCAGGGCCGTAGCCAGGATTTTGTTTCGGGGGGGGCTTGCTTCCAAATCTTACGAAGAATTCTTTAAACAAATAACTATATACAGGGTGTTCCAGTTAAGCAATATAATCCTTTAAGCGATGATTCGTGAAGTTCCGCTGAACCAAAAATTGTATTGCAGGGGGGTCTATTTTCACCATATATCCCGTTATAGCCCTTCAAAGCATGTGACCTCTAATTTGGAGGTGTTATCACGCTATAACTTCTAAACTATTAGAGATACAACATTTTTTTTTGTGCTTTTTGAAAAGACAATTTAGAAGCGCATGCAAGTCTTATGCACTTCGGGTACATATGTGCAGCTACAAAAAAGATATGGCTCCTTAAACTCAACATTTTGAAATTTTGTTGTTTCATTTTTTTACTTAAAATGCTTTTTACTCATAAAGTTTACTTAATAAATTTTTATTTTTTTTATGAAATTTTTATCCTTGAGAAATTTTCTAAAAATTATGTTAAGCAACTTTTTTACGTACGATCAACAGAGTTGTTGTAAAAGCCGTTTTTTGTCAAAAAAAAAATGGACAAACAAAATTAAGTCAGAATAATAGACTAATGTAATTATGAGCAATGGTTAACAGTTAATTGTCGAATATGAAAAAAAAGCTTAACATTGATAAGTTGATGTAGCCGGGTACTGATGCGTATCAGCGCCTTGTTGATACCGGGTGAGCTCCTCGAAATAAAAAAAACGACGTTCAGACGCAGCGGCGGCAGAAATTGAGGGTCGGATTTTGCGTGCTGTGGAAGTTAAGCCTTTAGTCAGGTCCGAGGACTAGCTGTGCAATTGGAACTTCTCAGAACCTGGATTCACAGAACTCTCCAGAATAATAGGTTACACCTTACACCCTTTCCATTTAGCGCCGGTACGGACACTTCCTACAGAACATTCTGTGGACTGACGAAGCGCAATTCACAAACAAAGTTATAAAGCTACAAACCTTCACAATTTGCACCATTGGTCAGACCCCAATCCCCATTGAATACACACAAAATCCTTTCAAAGGTAAGACCTTGTGATAAATCCATTCCATAACCATACATTTAATGAACGGTGAACTGGTCGATTTGTCCCAATCCTTGGCCACCCAGATCTCCTCACCTAACACCCATGGATTTTTTTTTGACATGACATGATGGTAGAACGTCTTCGTTGACCATGAATCTATCCGTAAGATTTTGTATTAACGACTGTGCAAGGAATCAGTATAGACACTCTAAAATAGGCTTCAGTAGAAGAGGTTTCTGGATTGGAACGCGTTGTTTGTTTCAATGAAGTTCTTGGGGCTCTTAATTCAACTTCAAATAAGTCCTCGGCAAGATGGGATTCGGATTGAAAAGCCTTTCTGAAAAAATCTTCGGCATTTTCTATGATGTTCTTAAAAGAATTCAGAACTTCTTTTGTACTGTCGATAGTAGAAACGAAATCTAAGGATTTGGTCTTTAGGAAAACTGATAAGGGTAGCGTTAAACTGAATAGTTTTTCGCATACAAAGAGGCTTAGAACTAGGAAATCACTTTTTTGGATCGCTGCCAAAAGTGTTGATGCTTTCAAAGACATCGTCCACATTCTGCTAGTTATTTCTTCAAGACTTATTGAGATGCATTTGAAGAGCTCTACAAAGGAAATAATACTGTCATGCACTTCAATGAATCTTGTTTCACAAACGCTTTAGAAGTCGAGTTTTTCGGCTCTATGGTGCGTGTTTTTTAATGACATTATATTTGCATTGGAATGGTTGCGGAAGAAATTAGCTATTTCACTAACTACACCAAGGCAATTGCGAATTCTAGGAATTAACATGGCATTAGACAGAACCAGGTTCAAGCGATGGCTTGCACAGTGTACATACATAGCGTTTGGATACTGTATACCTTACCTACCTGGTATACCTAAATGTATAGTCTCCTTATTTTTATAGATTTGAATTTATATTAGAAAGTTTTAGTTTTTAATTTTTTGCTTAGCGTGAAGGTTTTGCTTCAGCCCCTCAAGCCCCCCCCCCTGGCTACGTGCCTGGTCCGAATAAAATAAGAAAATGTTGTACCTGGTCTATCTCAAGAACTAATTGACGTAGATGGGTGGAATTTGCACACAGTATCAGGTATAACATCTAGTTAATCGACAAATACCAATATTAACAATACATCGGCTGGTTTTGGAGTTATTCTGTTTAAACTGTGTTAAACTGTTTATTTTTAGATTTACAAAAAATACATTTAATCCTTTCTTGTAGATCATCTTCGTAGCTATATATGTGCTGAAGACTGTTATGTCGAAAAGTTAATATTTTAGAAGATATTTACAAAAAAACACAATCACCACATAAAATACGCCACAATTGGAACTTCCATTCCAATCCCAATGCATACCCATTACCCATGTCATACGTCATACCCCATTGTCAAAGTCACTACCACAAACCAGTAAGAATAGACCGTCGACTCCTCCCACATAACAGACTTTGCCTACAAGCTGCCGGCGGGCCCAGGATTTTTCATGTATTGGTGCTGTACAAAATCAAAGGAGCGCCATTAACGCACGCATACTTGAAAAATCCTAGGCCCATGGTATAGCATGGAAAATCATTCCCGCCATTAATTTTGACATTTACACGTATTCACAGACAGGGTAATTTCTTCCGGGGGGAATCGGGTAGGTGCACGGGAAGTCGGCGGTCTATTCTTACTGGTTTAAGGTCACTACACCCACAGGGCCATACGCATACCATAGAGAATTACTCCGAAAAGGGTGTGGCTTGTGTGTTTATCGCTCTCGATGCATTATGCGTTGTTGGATTGCATGGGGAGATTTCGTGTTGGATATGAGTGGAATGTCGTGGCTGGCAGAGGCAGTGGTGGTTGCTGTGGGAGAAAATTATTTTTGTTGGATAGGACATAGGAGGCGGATCTTAAGTGAGAGACATGGGCCGCGTTCAATGTGGTTAGGCACCTAAATATTTAGGTGACAGTTTATCATTGAACGGAAAATTTCCTAGTACCTAAGTTAAATGTCAAATGCTTCACATGTGTTAAGAATTGAGCATTCACTTGCTGTTTTTACATTAGATAACTGATCAACACATTGGCTACCTACTAAAGAAAAATATCAAATTATTGAAGTGTAAAATGAATGATTCTATGGATGGTTTTATGCAAGTACCGATATCTACTTAACCAATACCTATTTCATTTTATTTATTTATTATCACACCTATGTACATGTTGATTTTATTTTATTTTGTTGTACGTTTCCTCGCTATAATCGATGTCCTACAGATCACCGTCAATAGTAACTTGAAATTTCATGTTTTCTTATATTTCCTAACAATAATATTAAAATCACATACAAGTCTCAGCAAAGTTCAACAATGCAGTGAAAAATTCTTCGATTTCAATCAGCTGTTTATGACATTTCTCAAAACCACTAAGAACTCAGGCAGAAATTCTTGCCTAACTTTCCAGTCACCACAGCTGACCGACCTCACGAAATTTGCCTAGATTTGCAGTCAAATCGACCAATCAGAGGCTGTTGTCTAGCAAAAGCGCATTGAACGCGGCCATATATAGAATTTTTGCATATGAGAGATGTGCTTGAAGAGAAATACCTTTTGTGAGGTTTGATGGGAGAGCATGGTGAATATTTTTTGTTGTGCCTTGTGCATCTCGCTCGGTCGTTGTCATGGTCATGGAGGATACAGGGTTGTGCTCTGGCCTCTCTCCCCACGATCATCGCATTGTTTCATATTCGTTGTATCGTGCTCGTGTATGCATTTTTTTTGCACGTGTGCTCCCTCTGTTCATTTGTTTATTACGAGTTGGGTAGGGCCGATGATTTTGCAATGAAATATCTTTCTCGCATTTTTAGGGGGTAGGTCAGTAAAGGTCAGTAAAGTAAATGTATAGTATACATATAGGTACTACATAGTTAGTTTTCGAAGATCCAAGTAGGCATAGGTCGGAACTGACGAGGGACGACGACCGACCGACGTTAGGGAACAATACCTTAACTATGCATGCATTATTATTATGAAGTAACGTACGGAACCTTCAGTGCGCAAGTGACACTTGCACTTGGACGGTTATTTTTTAATAAAGTTGTAAGTGTTCGCCATGCTGGTTTCGCTAATATCGTCAAGATCGTGATAAAAGTATTGACCTAGTGTGGCTATAGAGAGCAGAGCAAGTACACAGCCAGCCAATACACTATAGCCGAGTTTCCCAAAGTGTGCTCCGCCATGAAAATCCAAGTGCTCCACGGAAAGATGGGAAAAAATATGAAAATTTCATCAGACTAGCTAATTTTGGGCTTCTGAAACTACACAGTACAAAAACGCGTAAAAATAAATCGTGTACCTACTCCAGAACTTTAGAGCTATCAAAATGGAAACGAATCCATGGTGTTGATAGCGAAAAGATTTGGTTGTTCTACGAAGCTTGTTTTCGGGGAAATGCTAGAAGTTTTGAGAACCGCAAAAGAATGGAGATTGGACTCAAAACTACTCCAAAGAGAGGTTTGCCAGACAAGTAGCCAATCGATTTTTGAGGTCCATAAAAATTAGGGAGATTATTGCACCTAAACTCGATCAAGAACTCACTGTCTTGGCGCTGAAGAGCTTTTCGAAAACATTAAGGAGGTCTGGTCAGGTCAGTGTGTTGCACTACTGTGCGAGGGGTCCCAGGTCCGATCCCCGGAAAACACAAATTACATATCTTAAGGCTTTTTTCCACTGCGCCACCCTCTCGAGAACGTCTGACAAACATCTGAGACTCTAACTGTCCTGAAAAAGCTTCTCAAATCAGCCGTTTGACTCGGCATAAAATTGTAGGTCCCTTCCATTTCGTCCCAAAAATAAAAACTCACAAAACAAATGGTTGTGCGAAGCTAGTCCTAAGGTGCCTATACAGACTGCTGCGCCAAATGTATATTCATTTATTTATAAGATGCCGGATTTTAGAGGAAAGTCTTCAGAATAGATTGACTGCTGTTTAAAAAAAATAAAGGATTCCACTAAATATTGGAAATTTTTATAAATTTTGGAAAAGGGAATTTTACATTTTTTGTTATTTTGTGGCAAACTCGAATATGAGTTAAGATGTTTTTGAATTATTTTTTTTTAAATATCTACTAAATTTATATATTTTAAAAAATGCTAAATAATTGCGTTTTCTATAACTACGAAAAATGGGATACGTACGGACAACGAAGTGCTCCGCAAGGAATTTCTCTCCAGAAAAGTGCTCCGCTCCAGAAAGATTGGGAACCGCTGCACTATAGTCTCCACCTCTGCAAGTCCTACAGTGACCGTTGCAGGAGATAACCAACCTTTGGGCATTCCTCTCTATTGCGCAGCGTCCGGTTATAACGTTTTCTAGAACGACAAAAACGTCTGATACGGACTTTTTATTGTCTAAGGCTTAGGCCTTAGTTGTTTAGAGGTACATATTGTATTGATTCAGGCGGGTCTATCTAGGTAAGGCTACGTCCATAGTGAACCCAGCTTCTCGCTTTCTCACCCTAGAAAGCTGGTTACCGGCGTCCACAAGAATTAAAAATGCATTCCGGTAAAAGCTGGTAAGCGAGAAGCTGGTTCACTATGGACGTAGCCTAAGGTTTAACTTTTTGTATCGGGATGGGTTAGATATTTTGCGACGCGACATTAGCGCTATTGGGTACTATACTACTTTTATCAGATGCATCTCGCCTAGCCAATTTGTCAAGACTGTGAAAAGCATGTATAAGAACGTTAGTTTAAAAATTAATCAACTAAAAGGAAAAGTTATGACCAACTGGATTGGAGATAAAAATGAAAACGAAATACTGGAGTAGGTTTGTAGGTATAATACAAGAATGGGATCATGACGTAATCTAAAATGACAAAAATTTCGAAGGCTAAAAATCTCGAAAAGTTTTTTTTTAATCTCGAATGCAAAAATTTCTAATGTACAAAAATCTCGAATGTACAAAAATCTCGAAAGACTATAGGTATCTCGAAAAAATCTCGAAAATAAAAAGTATATTCGAGATATTTTTTTTTTGCACCCACCCCATATCCAAACAGTAAACCCAAGCAGGGGGTTGCAAGGGGGCAGCATGCCCCCCATACGTATCTCACTTTATAACACAATTTTTAATATTAATTCGAGATTATGCTTTCTAGATTTTTTTAAACTCGAAATTTTTTTTTGTGAGATTTTTACATTCGAGATTTTTGCTTTCGAGATTTTTTTTCGAGATATCGTGGTAGACCCGTAAATAAGTAATTGCCAATGCAACACATGATGTATAAGAACATTAAAGAGTTTTTCAGATATTATAGGTAGATATATTTAAGTAAATAAATTATTCTAATGGTTTAAGAAACGCAAGCGAAAAGGACGCCTTTCCCTCCATTTTTAGAGTGGCAGAAAAGTGAAGATAGTATACCTATACTGAATACTGAATTTGTGTAGCTATTTGTGGGATATTCATGTCATGAATTCATGTACATAAAAACGGTCGTAATTATTTCAATTTCGTCATGTGTCAGTACACCGGTGCAGACACAAGTGTATAGTGTCTATGTGCCGTTTTAAGGGCACCATTTCAGAGGGTATGTACTGCAACTACAGTGCATACCCTACTAGTTGCAGTTGTATAAATGTAGGTATACTGCTTCTTAGAGTAGAACTCCTCTGGGACCATTATAGGTTAGATACGACAATTGATTGTGAGTTGCGTTAATTTTTCGTTTCGGCATAAAAACTGAAATGTAGCCAGCTCTTTGCTCTAGAGGAACTCGAGGTAACTTTGGAAGGTAAGTCGTAACGCGCTTATTTTTGGACTTGACAAAAAAAAAAAATCATCTGACGGTTACTGATGGTGATAGTGAATTTCTGGTGGAAAATGTAATTCACCCAAGGGGTGTCGGCATGCTGAGGACGCTATTGATAGAAGTGTTGCTCACGGGCATGTTGATGTATTTTATTCCAATCGTCAAGTGTCCGTCCATAGTATTATGCCAAATCTGTTTAGGTACATTGGAGCAGGGATGGCACATGATAAAGTTTGTGGTATAGTTGTTGCTGTTTAGTTCGTCGTAAATGTTGGTTGGTGGTTACTAAGCCTCTGATTCTAGTCAAAAAAAAAAAAAAAAAAATACCATATCCATTCAAAATGCTTTGCAGTCGGTATACAAACAGACAAACACTACTGGTATGCAGAGGTGTAACTGATGGGATGGCTACGGTTTCTTAGGTGAATCCTGTTGGCAGTGTAGAGCTGATGATGGTAGAGGATGTGATTTTGTCGCTGAAGGGAAAGATTCAATCATTTTCAGAAAATATAACTTTTTCGTGGATGGATTAATGCGTTCAAACATTTCTTCATTCAATTGTTAGGTACTCTGCATGTTTAGTGTCTGGAGTTAAAAAAAATGTGAGTATAAAAACCAATTTATGATAATAAATTGGAATAAAAAAGCTTCAAATTAATGGATTGTTTATATGTTTAAGGGCTGATCAACAAAAAACAAAAATCTTATATCTCGAAAACAACCTTACCGATTGAGTTCAAAATTACATACAATCTTAGACATTGAACCAGCAGTATTCCTGTGAAGATCGGTCAAAATTGGACAAAGGGGCGTGCCACAAAAAAAAAAACTAAATATGTATCTTACATTTCGAAAAGCATCGAATCGATTGAGTTCAAATTTACATCTTAGGCATTGAGCCAGCAGTATTCCTGGGAAGATTGTTCAAAATTGGACAAAGGGGCGTGGCACCGCCCATACCATAAAAACACTAAACATTCCTTTATTTCGAAAACCACCGAATCGAGTGAGTTACAATTTTGGACAATCTTAGATGTTGGCCTGGGAGTGTTCACTTTTCTTCGACAGTAATGGGAGCCAACGTTTTTAAAATTTGTAATATTGATATGCATTGTCCTGATAGAATACTATCTAGTCAACACGATTCCTGGAAAAAGAATAAATGTAGTGTACAGAGTAAGAATGAACGAACGAATTGATAATATGCGAACAAACCACTATTGATGCATTTATATAAACAAAAAAATTGCTCATTTTACTACTGCAAGAGTATACCTAGAAGAAAAAATAATCCATCAAAATATCCGAAGCGACTACAATTAAGTATAAGATAGATTCGACTGGGTCACAGGCTCTCTCACAGGGCATGTCGAGTCAAAAACCACCTGACTACAATGGGTCGTATAGCGTATATCACAAGACAACACTTGCAGACTGTGCAGCGAGGACGCATAAACAGCAGAACACATACTATGTGACTGTAACTGTTTAACCAAAACACGTCAACGTTATCTAGGTAAATTCAGCCTCGAAGCAGCGGACATAGCTTTCAGCACACCCAAAGAGCTAGCCACCTTTATAACAAACTGTGGCATCATAAAAATAAATAAATAAATAGGTGGCGCAACAGGCGGTAGACACCCTAGGCCTAGCTTCACGCAACCTTCCGTTTGTGGAGTTTCTATTTTTGGGACGAATGGAAGGGACCTACAATTTTATGCCGATTCCGAACGGCTGAATTGAGAAGCTTTTTCAGGACAGTTATACTCTCGGATGTTTGTCAGACGTTCGCGAGAGGTGGCGCAGTAGAAAAAAACACTAAGATGTAATTTGTGTTTTTCCAGGGATCGAACCTGGGATCCCCCGCACAGCAGTCCAGCACACTAACCACTGCGCTACTGCGCCCATCTGTGGCATCATGGCATCATGGATTAGCTATAAATGAAGGACATTACAATAGGTCCAATATAGTATGGCCGCAGGGATCTGGAATTTAATATACCACCTCCCCCACAATCTGCAATAATCAAATGATCTCAGATTTTGTCTACACTACACTCAATCCAAATATAACGTCAAAAATATAACGTCCTATTGACATCAGCATTCAGCATGTCAAAAATTGACACGATTTTTGACATGTATAATAGTAGCTTAAGAATTTTCTGGCCCAATTGTTTCTCCGACAATGACAGGCAACCACGCAATGCAATGCATGCAACTCAGTTATAAATATACACTCAGACGTTTTAATATGTGTCCATACCAGTTTGTCTACTTTGTTCTCTCCGAAGTCCATAGAACTTTTTATAAGCCAGATGTCCGATTTAATAATTCCTTTCCTGCATGACAATTAACAACACCCCCGAAACGGGCTGATTTATTCAAATCTTGTACCAACAAGCACGCCCACACTGCTCCAAACATATGCACAAAGAGGGTTGTTGATGATTAAAATTAATCCACCTCATAGGTCACTCCACCGCCGACGTCGCTACCATTACCGTACTACCTACATACCACCATTGTCGAGACCCATAAAGCACACATACTCATGTTCTTCTGTCCTAGCCATTAGAAAAATTGTGCAATCCCAATTGTGGAAGACACGCACTAATTAGTGCGCTGCCATTGCCACCAAGAAGCAACAGAGAACCAACCCTTTTAAGTGATTAATTCATACAGCCCGTCTCGCACGCAGAAGTCTTGGGTAATTCCATCCATCTACTGCCAACGAGTTCACTAATCAACCTACTTATCTTAATTAGTTATTCGAAAAACATCAAGTAACTTGTTGTTAAACCGACTCCCACACCGCCATCAGTCTCACGCCCACCTAAAGCACGACGACGAACGGACGAAATCGCTCGAACGAAAAACGCGACAAAACTTTAGATTAGATTAGGACTGAGAGCACCTGACGACCGCACAGATCCAGATCTTTGGGCATGTACTCCCCTGCGACGTGTTAGAGGTATATTGTTCACAGTTTACTATTCCACGCGATGGGACTGAGTATATGCGGTCGTGGGGTAGGTCCTGGACGCTTTGCGTGCTCTCTGCACTAAAACCGCTGGGAAATAAAATACAAGTCAACTATTATGAGTAGGTATACTACATCATGTTCGCGATAAAGAAATGACAAAAAAAAAAAAAAACAATACGGCACACGTCACACACGAGCTTACCTACGGTGTTGGTGGTTCTATACCCTTATATTAGTGAGTGCGAACCGGGTTATACCTTATACCGCGGATCTGGTAACGGTGGATATACACATTTACGAGGCGGGGTGTCAGCCACTTGTATGTGTAGAGTGGCTTCTGTCAATCCAGAAATTCCGGAATTTGGCCTGACTATGAGGGGGTGCAGTGTGAACAGCTGCCTGCGGATTTTTTCTCGCTTCAGTAGGTGCTGACTCCACTAGTGCATATACTGAACATTTCATAATTTTTGGTATTTATTCAGTTTTCGTTGAATTTCTGCACTGGAGTACTTCAAATTCCCGACGCCGCGCCATGCAATCGCATCGCAACGCAACCACATACACACCAAACCAACTTCAATGTCCAGTCCATTCGATATTTGTATAGGTACATATATAATATACGTGCCAAAACAGAAGTTATTTTCTAGCAAGGATATCCAGTTTCACCAGCCCAACTGGAATATGTCGTGCGGGTGATGGTATAGACCGAGGTCCTTTGTTTCCTTTTTTGGTGCGGGTCTCACGGTTCCGGGTGGAAATTATTTTAATTAACATTTTATGCATGAGAACTGTTCTACAAGCAACCAAAAATTTATGCAGATTACAAAGCGAAAGAAAAGTAAATGTAGCTATAGGTAGATAGATGTATGTGTACCACGCAATTGGGTTTCTCTTCCTGTGTCGGTGGAAGGCAGTAGCGACGGAAAAATTAACGTTACACACCGGTGGGTTTTTATGGCAGTATAAGTTTAGTGTGACTGGTAAAATTTAAAATTAGCAATGACCTGGGCCTGGTAATTGGTAAATCCTTCAAATGAATGAGGGTATTTGTCAGTTGAAGTGGCAATATTTGCAGGATGCCATCTCAGATGAGCTTTATTTTTGTTTGCTATTAAAAATTTATTGCGCGGTACTAATAATTATTTTTAGTGTCCAGGCTTAATTTTACGAATTCACAATGGTGCAAATTTCCATATAAAATTATCTATTGTGACCTATAAAATATTTAAGGTGGAGGTTGAAAATGATTGTTAGTAAGACCACTTGCAGCCAAACTGAAGTGGACTTTTCAAAGCCGCCTATAGTAGGCGCAAAGTGATTTTATTCAAAGATACCAGAGTAAATTGACCGAAAAAGAAACTTGTCTAAGTATATTAAAGTGGAAGCGGAAGGTGTCCAAGACCATAAGCGGATAGCTTAATTGCACGAACAATTTATTTATTTATGTAAATGAAGACCTAAAGCTGCAAGTCGCCTACGTCCTAAAAGTGATGAATTTGGCAGGACTATATACCAAACAAAAACCGCTTTAAATACTGTTCCAATAAATCAAGTTGGTAGTTTGGTACACGCTGATTGATTGATGGATCCTGCAATTCAATGTGTCATGGAAGTCCGTTTGAATATCGAAAATGGCAACCTCAAAACAAGTTTCATATATGGACTAATTGAAAATCTATAGAAGAACTTTATGCAGAGAGGAAGCCGAATCGTCAATAATTTGAAACTTAGGGAGGATCTGCCATGCTTCTGGTGATGGTGAAGTATGTAAGTTGAGAGAAAGAGAAGGCGTTTTTCACTTGTCCGATACTTCAAAAGTATCTCACAGATTATAAGAAAGCATAAAAATGTGTTAAGCGTGCAAATTACAAACTGTTTAGCTGTTAAAACCGTATACAAATTAGTGTTTTAGCATCTTTGGCAGGAGGTGGGGGCCAAACCCCAAAACAATCTTGTGGATGTACACGGCAATGGTGCGGCCTATACTCACATGCGGCATCGTAGTATGGTGGCAAGCCGCGGGCAAGGCGACTAATCTTAAGTCAATGATAAAAATACAAAGAGACAAAGACTAGCATGTATACGGTCAACCAGTGCGATGAAAACCACACCTACGGCTGGACTGGAGGCAATTCTCAATCTGACTCCTCCAGACCTATACCTGGAGGAATGTTCTACTAAACTGGTAGTTGGAAGTTGGAACCTGTGTAACTTTGGTCACACACAGATTCTAGGGAAATACATTGGGAATGTTGTCACTTCTGACTATATGATTCTACATCTAAACTTTGATAGGCCATTCTCCTGCTCGTTTTCGAGTAGAGACGAATGGAACACAAATGAACCCACGAAAAGGAAATCGATATCCATCTACACAGATGGATCGTAGATGGACTGTGGAACCGGTGCCGGTATATAATATACTAAATATACTCAATCAGACTTCCTGATAGCAGCAGTGTCTTCCAAGCAGAGGTTCTGGCAATTACGGTTGCGGCCCGTAAATAGTGTCACTGTTGGCAATACCTAGAAATGATATTACCATTTTCATTAGACAGCCAGGTGGCCATTAAAGTAGTTTCTGCTATCGAAATAAAATCAAAGTTAATTCATCGCTGCTGCGAAGAGCTTAAGTTTCTCTGATCGCAGCACTCCACGGTCCTCTGATGGGTCCCTGAACACAGTGACAAGGCCGGCAATGAGAGAGCTGACGAACTGTAGTCTTAGAGAGCGAGTAGAGAATAAGATTCGCATGAAACCAACAACAGGTGGAAGGGACTAACTACCTGTGAAGTATCACGGAAGCTTTGGCCAAAATACGACAGTGGCCGAATCGTCAACTTTTACAGTTTGACTGGTCATCGCTGTCTAAATTGGTAGGACCTCTAACGGGTCATAACTTCCTAAGAAACCATACAACGAATTAAATCTCAAAAAATGACGATGTATGTAGAGTCTGGGGAGACGAAGAGGTTCATGGGGACACACTTAACTTCCTCTGTCACTGCCAGAGTCTCTGTCACTGCCAGAGTCTCTGTCACTTGAGGAACAGAACACTTTTAAGTTATTACTTCCATGACCTACACGAACTCTCTGATGTCTCACTTTCTGATCTTTACAGGTTTTTGAGGATATCAGGATGGCTGGACGGCGTCGAGTACCTAATCACAATGGGTCCACAAGTATGGAGAACCATATACAACCAAACTGTGTATGGCCCATAATTTACATGACAAAGATACAAGTGATTTAGCCGCTAGGGTACCCGGACAATTTCGACTAGTATCAGCCGTTCTTCAGACCCCTTATCGTGCCAGTTCTGCTTAATAGCGACAACAGCTCGTTTAACGGCAAAGGACTACGCTGTCTCCGCTCAAAAAAAAAAAAATTTCGACGATATATCGGTCTTGGTTATAGGTATTCGAAGTGGGAAAATGGATAAGAATATATATATGTATAGATACAATCGGGAGCTGTGTGAACTATATACCTACCAAGATTTGGCAAAAAAAAAAAAAGGAAAAGTATGCTTCAATACCCTCCACTCCATAAAAGTCATGCTATGTACTGTACACGCATGGGTCTAATATTGGTTTTGTATGGGAAGTACCAGAACTACTTTACCGACATAGCCCATTTTCAATACTAACTTGACGACGATAAAAATAAGTTCTCTCACAAAATTTCATTCACCTATGTCTATTCGTTTGGATGCTATCGTGTTTTCAACAGGCAGAAAGACAGACAGACAGACGGACATGGCTAGATCGATTCAGAATGATCCTGATTCAGAATATTTATATACTTTATAGGGTCTCCGGTGAATCCTTCTTGGCGTTACAAATGTAATGACAAAGTGAATATACCTCACTCAGAGAAAAAAATAGTTATTTTTGACTATTTTTTAACTATTTTCATAGTGAAAATCGGGAACACTATTTTAAATAGTTAAAAAATAGTTATTTATGACTATTTTCATTGTCATTTAATAATTTTCGTAAAATCAACTACTTCATGGTTAATTTTACTAGTTACAATAGTTATTTTTAACTATTTTATTGTCAGTTGATGTTTTTTTCAAAACTAACTATTCAATAGTCAAATTTAGCTATTCACTAGTAAAATCAACTATTCAATAGTCAATGTTATTAATAATAATAGTAATTTGTGACTATTTTGATTTTCAATTGTTTTTTTTTCAGAATCAACTTTTTAATAATCACTATAACTATTTAAGCTGCAACATATACCTATTGTGCATAGTTAAATTTGACTTTATCGAATAGTCGTTCAATGACTATTACTATGGTCATCTTCAATACCTGTTTCACGTTTTGGAAATGCTTACCTGGTAGTTTTTTACTTGCCGCGTATACAAGAAGAATAATTAGTTTCCTGAAAATTCTTCAAAAAATCAACAACAACAAAATTTTTCTCAAATAATTTCAATTGACATTTTATTATATCTTATGTAAGAATTAAAAACAAATCAATTGATAAACAAACAATTAGAAATATTTAAGTCTTATTAATTTTTTGTTCGTTACAAAATGAAGTGGTGGGGAATCTATTTCGTTAAACTTAAAAATTAAAGGTCTTTTGTATTCGGCCCCAAGTTAATTTTATATTATTTAATACAAAAACACAAACGAGTTACTTACATAATCTGTGGCACATGTTGAGCTCGAACTACAGGAACTTGAGGGCGATGATGATGTTTGCGGAAGAACCACTTATGCTTCCCTCCATTGTAGTAGCGCTAGCTGCCGAATGCACTAGAAATCCCTGGATTTTATTTTGCATTAAAAGTAAAACAAAAATGTAACATAAATTAAGTTAACAGAGTTACCTCCGATTTTTTCCAAATTTCCCCGCAATCAGACGAACAATCCGTACGATTTCTGGTCACTTCCCACAATTTATCTTAGATCGTCGTTGTCTAAAAATTTTAAAATAAATAAAATATTTATATATTTTTTTTTTTGCCGTGAAATAAAGACAAAGCTAGCTTCACATTGAAAAGTTAAGCTCATTGGCCATTTTGTATTAGACAAAAATGTCCACAATTGAAAAAATGTTTCGGTTTTGCCATATACAAAATGGTGGCAGAGTTTTACTTCTGTCCCACACAAAAATGTATGAGTTAGCTATCTAGTTAATATAATCAAAATCTATGATAAAAACTTACCAACAAAATGTTAATAGAGAATTTCCAGATCCCAATTCTGTAAAATAGAATACAGCTTGCCATCTTCGATTGTCTCACAGGTACCTATCATTTGTCTGGAAAATATTTTCACTTTGGTTTTTTAAACGTATTTCATGTCCTTCACTGTCGACAAATTGAACTTGAACTTTTTCTCCACTGGCGTCGAGCACTTCTAAAGTTTCACAAATATAATTAGAATCGTTTTCGTTATTCAATTTTTTTTTGGATATTATTTACCACTTATTTCTTGCAAACAACTTTTCCAAAAGGACAATCAGCACAGAATGATCGTCATATAACAAAGAAATCCACGTGCAAGCGAAACTACTTCGACATAGTTGTTATTTCCAACTAATGTTGTTACTACACATAGTCATTTTTAATTGTGTGGTAGTCGTTGTGAATTAAATTAAATAAATACTACTATTTCATAGTAGGAAGTTATTATAGAATAGTCAGAATTGATTGTTAATTCTTATTTTGAAGAAACTGTTCAATAACTATGCTTTAATATCAAAATAGTCACAATTAACTATCTTGTATAGTCACTAAATAAAATGATTGATTTTTAACTATTTTTTAACTATTTTGTAACTATTTTCAATTTATTTTTGTGCAAAAATAGTCATTCGACAAATTTCATTGGATTTCATAGAGCGACTATGGCAATAGTTACAAAAGTAACTATTTTTTTCTCTGAGTGTATCTGTGGAGGGTATAAAAATACATTGCGCAACACTAATAATGCTCCAGGTAAGAGCATCATCTAAACAAAGCCAGTGGTCATAGATATTTACCTTTCTTGTACCTAAATACAAGCATCTTTTCTCACACGATAATTATATACACTTAGCTTAACATATTTCAACAACGCCGCTAACTAAAAGCTTACTGTCTTAATTACTACATAGACAATTAGGTATATATTTACAGCTACGAATATCACCGTTCAACTGCCGTTAACTTCAAGGTAATTGCTTTTTTTTTTGTTTTCCTATTAATTGTTGCCCATTTGCAACTCTATTCATCATTCAAACAATGCAAACAAGCCTAACACCTGTGCTAACAAGTCACAACAATACCACAATAAAATGAGCTCAATAGCCTGCCATAGGCGCCACTGACGACTGACGGTGTCGATTGATTCTCCAAGAAAATATGAACGGCAAGATAATTGATTTCCCAAGAAAACGAAACGAATTTATCTGAAACCGTTCAGCAGCACGCAATCGAATCAAAAATTAACCACACCCGTACCCCCATTGCGGGGGAGAATGTCGATAAAGGGTGTAGTATACCTATTACTTCACGAACAACACAACAAAGCGAACCCAGCAACATCCACGTATCATTTATTCCCCGATCACGAACCAATTTAAATTAATAATTCACATTTCAATTGTGAAAAACGATAATAGATCGTTCGCCCGACATTGTTTTGATTTCAGGTCATCCTTTGTCCTTTTTACAGCGGGGATATAAATAATGTCCTATGATGAGGTGATTCCAAGAAATTTATAATAGGCACCCATCCCTGCATGGTAAACTACATAGGAAATCCGGTTTTAAATTGCTATAGGTGCTTTAGCTTCTTGAGGACTTCCTGGACATACAACAGGGTTCCATGACAATTTTTTGCAAAAAAAAAAAAAATGATTTGGCTTCATAATGCGAATGTAATTTGCGGCACAATTTTAAGTGGTTTGAGTGAGGCGTAACCACAGGTACACGTTGCGTTGCGTGGCATGGGCGTAACACAGCTAACATATGTAAGTAATTAAGAAGGCAATCATTTTGATAGAGCTTGTTATTTATGTTATTAATGACATGTCACCGGTGGCACGCTATTACGATTCGCGGGCTTGTCACTATTTAGAATGTCCATATCATGTGGTATCTTGTACTTTGCATAATAATGTGACCTATGGGACAAATCAAAGTGTCGCACACATACCTAGTATTTTTGGATAAGAAAAGTTTATTGCGTTCAAATTAATGATGCGACGATGTTTTTTAGATACTGGATTAGTTACTTTTGTAACCCAACCGGACACCTACATTTTTTTCATATATGCATACTGCATATAAATGCAGCAGCGAGCGTTATCCTAAAAAAGGCGGTTCTTCTTCTCCCACCAATTACCCACCCGTAGCACTTACGTCCGTTCTTTTCTAAGGTCATAGAAACGCCGATAAATCGTCAGCTTATGAAATATCTTGAATCACGGAAACTTCTCAATGACCGGCAGTACAATTTTCGTGGCAAAAGACTGACTGATGATTTGGTAACTTATTTCACCGGAAAGTGGAAACAATCTCTCCACTACTCTGGTGAAATAAAGAGTGTTGCGCTTGATATTTCATAAGCATTGGCAGAGTTTGGCATCTCTTTTGTCGAAAATGCGTGCTTATGGGTCGATGGGTCTCTTATTCAATGGATTAGAAACTATAGCGCGTTTCAATTCACTTGGCCAACCGTCGGTTGCGCAGAGAGAGGATTTAAGAGAATATACACGACACAAAACAAAACACAAAAACAAAATACACAGAAACCTGCGCAGTAGAATGGCCAAGTGAATTGGTACGCGCTGTATCTTTCTGGCCGTTCAATTCAAGTTGTTTAGGAAAGTTTGAAGTCTGAAACTCACCATATAAAGGCTGGTGTTCCCCAAGCCTCTCTTCTGTCTCCGACTCTTGTCTGCAACTTTTAATCCAATTTTTTCCTTCGCTGATGACAGCAGCCTTAGCTTCTCATATTAATTCCAGGACTCACGTACTTGCTCGTTCGGCCGTAGAAGTGGACCGGCAACATATGTTAAGCTCATTAAATTCTGACCTTGAAGCATTATAAAAAGAGGTTTAACCAATAGGGTGGAGATTAATGCTTCCAAAACGCAATGCTGTCTGCTATCCTTAAAGCAAAAACCAAACCTTCCAGCCATTATCAATGAATGGCCCTTACATGTTCGAAACCGAAAGACTTTCCATTTTCGGTATGTGTGTCCATGAAACACGTCGTTAGAACGACCATAGACTTCAAGAACGCTGCTAAATGTCTAGGTTGCCTCAAACGGTGCAAGATCTTTTGATCTAGCTACAATATTATAGGGCGTTCATTCGCCCCAAACTTGAGTACCTATGCTTCTCATATCTGGTCTGGTGCGCCAAAAACCACATTGCACCTACTGGAAAAGATACAAAAACTAATTGGAGACACGAACATAAAGTTAAGGGCGTCAAATGTCAATCTATCGCTTGAAATTCTTCATCGAACTCACTATAAGGAACAAAATCTTCTTAGCGAACGAAATGGAAATTGCTTGTTATGCTGGGATATGAAACTGTTGACTGAAGATATTAATGACAACACGAATGATCAAAATATCCACTAGAGAACTATAAAATATTTAACAGTAGAATAACAAAACGTAGTAGAATTTTGGTTGCAGTGGTAGTTGTGGTAGATTGAATATTAAGAAATTGTGGTAGATCTACCACATTGTGGTAGAAGTGACAACACTGAGCTGGGTCATTCCGTTAACAGGAGGACAGACATTGATGTCAAAGCTAAGTTGTCAGACTTTAATTCGGCGTTTGTTCCATAACTCTTAACTGTGGTCAAGCTGCCGAAATGAAATGTCTCCGTTGTATTGTTGGTATTACTCGCAAAGGTCGCATAAGGAACAACAGGTTAGGTACTCAATGTAGAGCAGTCATTTTTCCAGACGGGGCGGTTCATGCTTCTTTGGTTTAGTTACGTTTATAGGTACGCATGCCTTCAACTCGGACTCGAAGACGTGCTATCTAATCTGTGCCATCAATCAATCATCCCCTAGGTAGACTCAGGATACAATGGCTTAAGTCCACAAACTCTCTTCTACCCGTATGATGATTGCCCTTAAACATTTAGCGCAAGATCGAGAGTTATGCAGAGTCTACTTAGGGCGTTTTATTCACTATTGTTCTACTTGCCGAACACTCCAAAATTATCCAATTTCGAAGTTGATCTTGAATCGAGAGTTGAACGGCAGGTTGAAAATTGCTTTTATTCACTACATTAATTTGGAACTCCGAAGTTGAAATCCTAAAGTTGGCCTACCTGAAGTTTGTAATATGTATATCCCTGGGATATTTGTGACAGATGACATACAGTATGTCAGTTCAACCTTAGATTTGTATTCGCCCGTAATTTCAATTGTGTTTTGAAAATTAATTATTCATTTTTGTCATTTCAGAGCTGAACTGTCAAACACAGAAATACAAAATAAAAAAATTCTGAAGTTTGACATAAAACCCCAAGTTTGCTTCATAACTTCTAATTTTTCGGGGAGTTGAACGAATCCAAAGTTAATCAACTCTTGATGGTTTTCTCAACTTCGGAATATCCAAAGTTGAGTGAGTCAACTTCGAGTGAATAAAAGCAATTTCTCAAGTTGAGTATAAAAATCCCCAAATTGTGTTCAACTTGAAGTGAATAAAATGGCCCTTATGCAACTTACAACCGCGACCCTTTTAATTTAACGAAATAAGGACAATTATGTTCGGATAAACACATGGAACACGAGTACCCATCATAATAAGTTTGAAGTGGACCCTAGGACGCATTCATTTTCTTGGGTGTTTTAAAGTTATTTATAAAAGTCAATAATTGATCAAAATATAAAGAACCAGATTCATCACATATATTTCGATCGACGTAAGGCATCACCACGAGTATTAATCAAAAAGTATAATACATAGCTATTCTTTTTTTTATTTAACTGAACTGCTATTCCATTGCAAAAATTAATTAAAAACGTTCCTTAGTTTGGTGCCATTTAAATAGCCTTTAAAATTCGTCAAGCTAATTATAATTTAATTAACGTTCAAACGCTAGATTCTCCTTGCTCTTATATCAAAACTTCTCAAGTGTAACCGCATGCAAAACTTTGCATAAATTGCATAACCTTCAATTAATTTACTTTTAATTAAAGCCTCCCAAACAGGCACTACGAGAGTGTACATTGTACAGGCAAATGCATTGTGAAAAATCGTTCAAAGTAAATTTATTGAAAATTTCGAAAACAGTCAACAGCACTCAAATACCGTTCGTTCACTTTGCCTTGCCACCACCCGTTTGCTCTGATATACTCAAGCTGACTACAATAACACAAGGACATTTTACGGCCCTTGCTCGTACCACCTCTCTGATATAGTTGCTTCAACTTTAAAATACAAATACACAAGCACCAGGCAACAAAAAGAAACATTACAGACGTGAGACGAAGCAAAAAATAAAATATATAGGAAGGGAAGGCAAAACCGTCGACTAAAATAGGAAAATACGTATATTCACAGAAAATTAATTGAAATTGCTACACGCACACAAACTAGTAGCTATTTTATGGAAGGCAAACAACACACAAAGGAGGTTGGTTCTTCTATTTTAAATTTTAGTCCTTGCCCTTTTTTGTACCAGTATACAGTACCCTTCTGCACTTAGAGGGGCCCAGCCGATGACTGTGAAACTAGTGTGAAAAGTTTATAATTAAATTGATTCATGTTTTGTAAAACTTTGATTGAAAATATATGTGGCAATTTTCAGGAAACACAGTGTTTAGTCATCTACATGATATAAGTTAACTTATAAATCGATTGACTACTGTGCGAGGGATCCCAGTTTCGATCCTTGGAAAAACACAAATTACATCTTAAGGTTTTTTCTACTGCTCCACCTCTCGCGAACGTCTGACAAACATCATACTCTCTATGACTGTCGTGAAAAACCTTCGCAATTCAACCGTTCGGACTCGCCATAAAATGGTAGTTCCCTTCCATTCGTCCCAAAAATAGAAACTCACACAAACGAATGGTTGCGAGAAGCTAGGCCTAGGGTGTACTGTTTACCCGCCTGTTGCGCCACCTATTTGTTTTTATATTAGTATTATTACTTTTTAGTGGCAATCTGTTCCCCATACTTGAATTCGGCAATTGGAGATGCTTCGCACTATTATATCGGCATATATACAATGGTAATAATTTTGTTATACTCTGTCCAACAAAAATTGTCAGTACAGGCCGTATGGGTGAGCTTTTTTTCTACCAATGGTGCCTGTAGGTACTCTCACGGCACTCAAACATAAGAAATGCCACTGAAATAAAAACCAAACCACTGACTTACCAAGGAATTATAGCATAGACACATTATTACTAGATGGTGCATTTCATACCCCAACCTGGAACAGCGTATACCTCACAATTTTACTCCTAGTAGATGGCGTCCCAATGCAGTTGGTCAACTTATAAACATATTTTGTGTTTGCATAAATTAAATTAAACTACGCGAGATTTTCATAAAAAAAATATTTTTTATTCCGAGGTGAAGCCTCTTACTTTATTGATTATAAAAATATAACTGAACTTAAATCTAATTACAAGTTGGAAAGAAACTTAAGTCTAATGCGGCAAAGGGAAATGGACATGGGAAAAATGATTATTATCGTAGCCCACGCTTGCACTCCAGACGTTGAGTCAGCATCATTCGCCTGCAGCATGTCGCATCGCATTTCGTTGTCGTTGATGGCATGGTGGCATGTGTTGGCAACATGACCCGCAATCGTGATGGAATGCGCTGGACATTTGAGTTTTGGTTTTGTCGTATCTGTCGTTAACTCCTCCCTCCTTAAATGCAAACGTCCTCGTTTGCGAAAGTATTCAAAATAGTGGAATTTGGCTTATTCTAGATGGCCCTGCGTTTTTGATGACCGTCTCTTTTTGATGGGTGTTTACTATTACTGATGGTTCTACAGTTGGTTCTGTGGCTGGTTCTATGGATGATTCCTGCTTATCGATTACTGTGGTAATCTGGAGGTGTGCCGAAGTTTTTTCCTTGACAAATCTTATTATAGCGATGAGGATGATTATTGACATTGTTGTTACTAGACCAAAATTAATGGATATGTTTGTTCGGTGTCCCGATTCCAGATGTTTTATTTCTTGGGTGTTGGTGTTGTGAAGTTCTTTTAGCATCTCCAAAGACACTAGTTCCTCAATGTCTTCGGCCATTGAAACTTGCGCAATTGCCGGTAGTGGCTTGAATGTTGATATTACTGTAGACACATACGTTTTGTTTTGTATGTTCACTGTTGAATTTTGAAACTTTATAATGAATGTTCCGGTTAAATTCAATGTATCGTTATTGTTAGAGATGAACCCATCGAATTGGTTTAGAAGGAGCATTCCTGGGGTTATTTCTTCTATGGCTGGGATGTGCTGGTTATTGATCCTAGTGCAGTTCGCTTTCGTGCTTTTTAGTAGGTTGGGGATACATGACGTGCCGCTTAAATCTATAATATTATTATCTGGACATATTGATAGGCTATTATATGTTCTACATTCTAATTTGATACCATATATTGAATTAGGACATTTTAAAATATTTTCATATTCGATTTTATTTATAAAATTGTTCTTCTTAATTGGTTTTATTAAAATTTTCTTACATGATTCTACGGATGTGCTAGGTAAGCTTACAATATATATTATAGACTTAAGGTCTGTAGCTACTTTGATTTCAGAGAAGTCTAATGCTTCCTCAATGTTTCCGAACGTAATATTTTCTTTCTCCAAAAGGTTTTTTGCTAAGTTAATTTCTGTTGTTGACAATATGTACGAGTTTATAATTCCTTTTTTCGCCCAGTGGATGGCGTACTCTATATTGAGAAGTTCTTCTTTTAATAATCTTATTTTATAGGTCAAAATCATTACAATATTATTTTTAAACAGGTCATTGCCTTTTAGCTTGCTTATAATTACATTAGTTATATTGTTTAATTGATTAATATTCTTAATTACGTCTCTATTTATTAATACTTGTTTATTATTGTTTGTAAGTACATTATTAATCTTATTTCTAATTATGCGAAAATCATCGTGGTCAGGATTACCAGCGATAAATTTCCACGCACTTCCTATAAAGTTAAGTGCTCGCTTTCTTATATTTCTTATTGGCTTTAATCTATTGAGAAGGTTATTTATTTGATTTATTTCGTGAAGCAGAAAAGGGTATGAAGGATGGTTATCGGATACGTTATGTCTTAGCGTAAATGATATTTCGTCTATTAATTGTTGACAGGGTTCCAGTTCTATTATATGAACCAGTTTTAAACTTCCTGTTTGGATTTTGGCAGATCCCATTTCAATGGCAACTTGCTGGCTCTGGGAGTAATCCAGGATTTGGATGTCGGCCATGATGCCTGAGATCACGAATCTGGAAGAGTTTTTAATTTTTAATCAGACTTTTATGTACTATTCTGCCTGTTTCGGTTAATACGGTACTATTTTTGTTCTCTTTAACAATTTCCCTCCTATATCTAGGGGTTAATTTTGTTCCCAATCTTCTATTAACTTTTACGAATATTACTTCCCCAGCTGTGTAATTTTTAATTTTGTGTCTATGCTTATTATGATAGTTTAAATCGTTTGTTTGTTTTTCTTTAAGTTTTTCTATGTTTTGCTGTCTAGCTTTTTCAAAGAGATTTGGGTTGGTGCTTATGTTCCTACCAAAAAAAATGTCTATTGGCTTTTTCCCAGTGGTTGAGTGTACTGAAAAATTATATTCATAGATACAACGTTCTAATAATTCTGAGAAATTTCGGTGGGTGCAATCTGGTTTCAGGCAGCGTATTAGTTCTGATAAGGTCGAATGAAACCGTTCGATCTGACCGTTGGCTGAACTAGTGTATGGTGGGGTAGTGAATATGCGTATTCCTAATTGGTCTTGTAACATGAATTTAATGGAAGTTGAATTCAGTGATTTTTCATTATCTATTACAATTATCTCGGGAAATCCGAAGTTGAAGAGTAGATCTCTAAGGGGTTGTCGAATGTTTTCTGTGGCTCTAGATTTTATGGGTTTCGCTTGAGCGTATTTGGAAAATTTATCTACTGCCGTTAGCACTAATTCTTTTTCTGTTATATAGATGTCTAGGTGTACAATCTGACCTGGGTATTGTGGTATGGGTGTCTCTTGAAGTTCTGGTTTATTTGGGTGTCTGTCGTACTTGTACTTTTTACAAGTAAGACATTGTTTTACTATGTTCTTTATTTTAGCTGTCATTTTCGGGAAATAGAATTTTTCTAAGATTTGGGTTTTGTTCTCTAAAGCATTTCTGTGTGCCCGATTATGCGTGTTCAGGATCTCTTCTTCTTGGTGATCTTCGTTTGTAAGGTCATCAACCTTAAGTTGTGTAAATCGGATTTTATATCGTTTAAAATACAATGGATATATTTCTTGTATTATTTTCATTACGTCGTCCGTGGTTTTGATACCATTGATGATGTGGGGATGCAAATATCGCTTAAATATTGATATGAGACTTTCTTTTGTGTATGAAGGTCTTTCAAATATATGCCGGAAATAACCTGAGAAGGGTTTTTCTAGTTTGTACCTATCATTGTTTCCTACAGATAGTATCAGTTGTGTTTTGAACGCATTTATGGGGGCTTCTACAGAGGGAATAATTTCGTGTGATGAACTTTCATCGCTGTGTTGCGTTGCTGACATGGAATTAATGTTAGATAGATTCGGTGTTCGCGAGAGGGCATCGGCTACAACATTAGTGTTGCCAGGTTTGTACTGAAGAGTATAGTCGAATTCTTCCAAGATTGCTTTCCATCTCTTCATTTTTGAATTGTTATTTTTATTACTAAGCGCAAACGTGAGTGGCTGATGGTCTGTATAGATATCTACATGAGCGGAACCGTATAGGTAATTTCTTAGCGAATTGAGGGCCCAAATTATCGCCAACATTTCCTTTTCGTTTGTGGCGTAATGCTCCTCTGCTTTGCTCAAGGTCCTTGATATAAAGGTTATCGGTCGACCATCTTGCGACAGAACTGCGCCAATCGCGAAGTTTGATGCGTCTGTAGTAAGTTCAAAATGCTTGTCGAAGTTTGGATATGCAAGCATTGTATCTTGGGAAGTTAGGGCATTTTTAATTTTATCGAAGGCTTCGACAGCCTCGGAGTCCAAATGAATTATCTTCTTGCTAGAGCTGTTTTTGGAGATACGACCCTCTTCTCCTCGGAGGAGGGATGTTAGAGGCTTTGCAATTTTTGCGTAGTCCCTAACGAAACGACGATAATAACCAGAAAGGCCAAGAAAAGAACGAAGGTCCTTCAAAGTCTTGGGTTGAGGAAAGTCCACTATTGCCCTCACCTTATCTGGGTTGGATTTAATACCGTCCTGGGATATGATAAATCCTAGGAACTCTACTTCACTCTGAAAGAAACCGCATTTGTCCAGTTGGACTTTCATATTTGCTTCGCTGAGGGTGTTGAAGATTTGCCTTAAGTGCTCAGCATGCTCCGATTCGCTTTTGCTGAATATAATGATATCGTCGATGTACACGTAGCATATCTTTCCGATATGATCGTGCAGAATGTCATCGAGAGCCCTTTGGAAGATAGACGGCGCGTTCTTAAGGCCGAACGGCAGCCGTGTGAATTCGAACTTTCCATTATTTATGGAAAAAGCCGTCTTCTCGATATCGGAGTCTTTTAAGGGGATCTGATGAAACCCGCTTTTAAGGTCAAGTACTGCGAAGTATGCATTTTGACCCAATTGAGATAGGACCTCGTTTATTTCGGGGATCGGGTATCGATCCGCAATAGTAACCGAATTTAATTTTCTATAGTCGATCACTAATCGATACTGCTTATTTCCCATGGAGTCGGGTTTTTTGGATACTATCCAAATAGGGGAATTATAGGGTGACCGTGAGGGTCTAATTATGCCATCATCGAGAAGTTGAGAGATTTGTTTCTCCACTTCTTCCTTGAGTGACATGGGATAGGGATAAAATTTCGAATAAACGGGGGAATCCGTGCTTGTACGGATTTCGCCCAAAACCCTTGTGGTGAAGGTTAACTTCTCGTCGGGTTCGGAGAAAAGGTTGGGGCAATCTTTGACAAGATTTTCGACAATTGCTTCTTGATTATCAGTTAGAGGAGAGAATTTTGAGCTTAAAGAATTGATTGCCTGCATTTTCATCTGTTTGATCCTTATTTTAGGTCCACCTAAAATGGACATGTAACTTTCTTTTGCGTAAATGACAGCTGACAACTCCTTTAAGCTGTCATTGCCTAAAATCGCATGGAAGGACTTTAAAGTGGGGAGGAGAAAGAATTTTACCTTGGGCTCACTAAGGCCAAAAAGATTTGTTTCCACGTGGTGGGTGATTTTAGTACTCCCGCTTACTGAATTTGCATAAAAAGGTTCGATATTAAGAATGGGTTTTTCGACGAGCGATGGTTGAATATAGTTTCGATTTGAGCCGGTGTCTATTAAAATGTTTATGAATTGTCCGCTCATCGTCTTTCCTTCGAAGTAGGGTAACGATGAGTCCGTTAGCCTAAAAAATGTAGATCAGTAAAGTCCTGAATCAGACTAGCCTCCTCGTTACAGGTAGCGTTTTCCTGTTCCAATGGCTGAAGGTATTCTTCGAGGGTCTGTTCGAGCCCGCTTGTCTCCGATTCTTGGACCTGATTATAGTCGAAACAGGGATCTGCTTCTATATTGAAATGTGTCTGCCTATTCGAGCCCGCTTGTCTCCGATTCTTGGACCTGATTATAGTCGAAACAGGGATCTGCTTCTATATTGAAATGTGTCTGCCTATTCTGTTGGGGCATGGGTGCTTGTCCCCTTGGTACAAATCGGTTGGCTTGCAGTTGGGGTGCATATTGTTGAGGCGCATATTGTTGGGGTGCATATTGTTGGGGTGCATATTGTTGGGATGCATATTGCGGAGGCGCAGGGGTCTGTCCCCTTGGTGTATACTGTTGAGGCTGATATCTCGCCTGAGGATTGCGGCCATGGTCAACTGGCTCCGATTTAACGACCAGGTTTGTCGGTGGCATGGGTAGATTTATTGGTACAAAGGAAGGTCTGTAACCTTGATTCCTGAATTGTGGTACAACGGGTTGACCACGAAACATTATGTTGGGTTGGCCGTAGTGCGGATTTCGCGGCGGCGCTGCACGAGGCAGTTGCGGTTGCAGCCTTTGAGGGGCTGCTTGATGCTGATACGCATGATTTGTTCTGTAGTTTTGGTTCTCCAATTTGAGGCATAAATTTAACGCATGAGGTAAGTCTAACGGCTCTCTCATAGCGAGTAAGCGCGGTAGGTCACCTCGTAGTCCCCTAATGAAGGTATCCAAGGCCTTGTCCCTGTATGTTTGGGTTAAAAGGCGCATGGCGTCGGGAGTCGCGTCCAGGCAGGATATTCTGTTGAGAATAAGGGAGAGATGGGTATATACCAGTTGGTAAAAGTCTTGTACCGATTTATGCCCTTGTACAAGAGATGCCATTTGGTATTCTAAAGTGGATATGTCCCTTTTGTCTGCGTAGTGTAACGCTAAGCACCTCGATATTGACCTCCAATCGAGTGGAGTATTATAAGACTCCAATGCTATATCTGCGTTACCGCAAATTTTGTTGCGTATCACGCTTAGAATTCCATAGTACTTCGGCGTACCTTTCAGGGGTTCATAGATATCAAGAATGCGCTCGACACTCTTCTTCCATGAACTAAATTCTCCTGGGTCGCCAGAGAATTGTTTTAGACAGCGCACTACATCTGGCACTCTGTCCATATCGTCCAATTGATTTCGGTGTTCATTGGCGATTGCTTGGTCTGTACCAGCGAAATTGTCAGGATTTGGGTTTAGACAGCTGTGGACAATGGAGGGAATCCTAGTCCCTAATACACGGTCTACTATAGACGAAATAAGTGTGTCCAAAGCGGGGGTTGATACAACGTCTCTATTATTGGCATCCGTATGGGATGTGGTAGACTGAAATGAGCTATTCGGATTTTGCTCAGCCAAGGAATTCCTCAGGGGATTGCTTGCTGGTGCAACATTTATATTTAGGGGGTTTGGGGGGTTTGGCGGATTAGGCTCAAAGAAATTGTCGATGTTAGGATTTGTAGATACGCCCGATGTGGACACGCCTGAACGAAGGTCTGGCATTTTGAAAAAGGATTTGAGACGAACTCGAATTTAACACGAATGAATTTAAATATTATTAGTATGTTTCACTTCACTTAATATGTTCACTTATTAGGAAATAGCCTTAAGAAATTTTAATTTGTATTAAAATAATATATCTATGTGTAATTTTAATTTAGGTACTTATTCTCTAGTTACTTTTGTTTATAGAAATTATAGTGTAAAATTGCTTTCAGCTAATTGGTTTTTATGTTATCTTATTTCTAGTTTCTTATGAAAAGGAAAAATAATGTATTCTACTTAAATAATCTTAAAACTTATCCTTACAAAACTATGGCTGCGATCATCCCACGTCGGTTGATTTGATATGTATTCCTTTTTGCCTCCTTGGCTACTATGGTATCGCCTTCAACACACTTACGTGGTCCCTTGGATCTAAAGATTTCCGGTGATGTCGCTTGCTGACCCGGCACAAAAAGCACTAGTGTTTTTTTTTTTTTCGGTGTTCAGTTAACTATGTCACATACGACGAGCTACTTTAGGTCGATTTACGTAGACGGACTTGTTTCGTGAACGCACTAGTTTTCTCTTTAAAGTTCAGTTAACTATGTCACACACGACGAGCTATTTTAGGTCGATTTACGTAGACGGACTTGTTTCGTGAACGTACTATTTACTACACGCGGCGAACTACTTTAGGTCGACTAACACGCGTTTACGCTTTTTACACCGGGTCCCTGCTCGGGCGCCAATTAAATTAAACTACGCGAGATTTTCATAAAAAAAATATTTTTTATTCCGAGGTGAAGCCTCTTACTTTATTGATTATAAAAATATAACTGAACTTAAATCTAATTACAAGTTGGAAAGAAACTTAAGTCTAATGCGGCAAAGGGAAATGGACATGGGAAAAATGATTATTATCGTAGCCCACGCTTGCACTCCAGACGTTGAGTCAGCATCATTCGCCTGCAGCATGTCGCATCGCATTTCGTTGTCGTTGATGGCATGGTGGCATGTGTTGGCAACATGACCCGCAATCGTGATGGAATGCGCTGGACATTTGAGTTTTGGTTTTGTCGTATCTGTCGTTAACTCATATTTCCATATTTGTATCTTTGGTGTTTGCAAGATACCAAAGATACACAAAAATGTTGCAGAGAATGGAGGAAGAAACAGCAAATGAAATCGATGATGGAGATCGAGATCGAGTACATTTTGCATGATATAGCATATAGCTAGTTGTATGGTGTGTGTGCTAGTGCAGGGGTAGTTTTAGCATTACGAGACTGATGAAGTGAAGACGATGGGGTATCTTATATAATCAACAATATGGAAGGAATGTGTCTATGGAAATGTGAAATGTCGTAATTAGGTAAGTAAGTATGTGTGTATGTATATTTCGATATTAGGATGGGTAATGATGAAGGATATTATGATAAATTATTTAAAGTATTAAGTATGTAAGCCTATTTGATTCGAAATAGGCAATGTATGTATGTACCTTTCTTTGGTTTTTTTTACCTAACATTTCTTCTTCAAAATGATTCGCACAAATAAAAGTGCTATAAGTACCTACCTATACTAATTTCTGTTATTCCCAAAAAATGGTTCAAATTGTGCATAAGTACCTATACACCTACATATATGCGGTTTGTAGGCTGACAGTTCCAGTTCATTTGTTTATTTTAATTTTAATTTTAACCTTTTTATATTTATGATTATTTTAGGAGCAACTAGGCAGTTGGCGCAGCTATTGTAGCAAGCAGCAATCAACCAACCCATGCTGGTTCTGGTGTTTGTCCTAAATGACTCAATCATCAATGCACAGCCCCAAACGGATAGTCTAAGCTAAGTACACACGATTGTATGATCTTACAATATTGTCATATCTGTCAATGCTCTGACAATGACTGACAATGAGCTTACAATAGCCAACTACCTTACAACACAAAATTGTGCGTTCAAACGGTTGTAAGATTTTGTCCTAAAGTCTTACAATTTCATTGACAGATGGATGTCTTACAATGGTCTGACAATGACTTTCCTGACAACTTTGTCAGGTTGAAAATTGGGTGTTTACACGGTCGGAAGATATTTGAATATGAAAAATTGGTCGATCTGTTGTCAGACATTGTCAGATAAATTCAAAGTCTTGTGGGTTGTTTTTTGTAGTACCTACGAATAATGGAACAAAATATTGTACTTGCGAGATTTTAACTGCCTACGTGTTAGAAGACTGCGACGATGATGAATTGATACAAAAACGACGTAAAATTTTGAAGAAGGATTGGGTGGCCCGTTGTCAGAAGGAAGGATTGTAATCCTAATAGCAAGCTGAGGAGCCTGAACTTTATCGCAATTTTTTGCGAATGGACTCAACACAATCCGATGGAATTCTAGCTTTGGTGACTCCACACATCAAGACACCAATATGCGCGCGATCATCCAGGAAATCGAGACAGTTTCATTGGCAACTTGACCCAACTTTTTTTTCCTTTATTACATATACCACTTACCACAGGGCTTCTTTGGGTAGTTTATACTCTGCGCATTCAACAACCCCATTCACTCTGTACTTTCTTCCTGTACAATTTATTTTCGACTTTTGAATTTAAATTCCAATTTCCAAAGTTGTTCATATCCAATATCTTCTGAATTATTTTCCATCGTTTAAAATCTAACTTCGATTTCGCTCGTTATATTGGCTGACAATGAAGAAATTGTAAACTATTGTCAGCTTCCATAAACAACGACATCTGACAATATCCAATGAGTCTTACAATATCCTAATTGTCTGATAATAACAAAAAATGTGTGTTCAGACTTGTTCAGACTATAGTCAGCAACCTGACAATTTTTTTGTCAGATGGATGTCTTACAATTGGCTGACAATGACATTTCTGTCAATATTGTAAGACAAAATTGTAAGTTCAGACGGTTGTAAGACATTTGGGACACATTTTTCACTGAAAGATCTGACAATATTGTAAGATCTGACAATCGTGTGTACTTAGCTTTAGCCTCATTTTCTGACCGCTGATCAACGATCACACGATCACTGGCGGTGTACCTATGTATATTCCCATACAAAATAGAAATTCAGATTTTTTTTTTCGATTTTTCGGCTTTTCATTTGGGTTTCCCCGAATTTTCTTAATAGGTAGTCCTATATGCACAATCTAAAAATCTTCTGCAATGACAGAAAACAAGCCAAAGTCAGTTTTTATTCAATTTGTCTCTCCCAACTGATCACCCTTGCATCGTCCCCCCCTCTTCTCACGAACAAGTCCTACACCATCCTACACCGTGCTTCTTTGTCATAATATTGCATCTCCTTTCCTTTATTCCCCTCTTCTACAAGAAAAACCAAACCAGTTGCAGTTCCCTACCCTGTTACATCACATCAGAAATAATTTTATACTGACAGATGGGGATGGCGATAATGAAAGCAGAAAGAGAAGAGGCAAACCAGTAGTTTGTTTTTGTTTTGTTTTTTGTGTTCTTGTTCTTTATAAACATTTGCCCAATGCTATATCAAAAGTCTCATTAGGATACATGATGCCGTAAAAACGAAGGAACATTTTGTTTGTGTGTTTTGTTTTGCGAAAAAGGAAAATAAAGAAGAATCAGGTATGAACTCCACTGAGAAGCCAACGGAAGTCCACGGTTCACGTTGATCGGAAATGTTTCTCAACAGTACACCACAAATAAAGTGTTTTGCAGCATGTATCCGAGTTTGAGGTATATTTTCACGGTGGCTCCATCTAGATTTTGGGGTGTTTGGGAATAACCATTTCCTTTATATGAAATGCACCATCTAGTAATTATGTGTCTATGATTATAGTCATAATTTTTCCAAAATTCGCATACAGACCACCACAACCAGTCTGCCACACAACCACAAACCAGTAAGAATAGACCGTCGACTCCTCCCACATAACGGACTTTGCCTACAAGCTGCCGGCGGGCCCAGGATTTTTCATGTATTGGTGCTGTACAAAATCAAAGGAGCGCCATTAACGCACGCATACTTGAAAAATCCTAGGCCCATGGTATAGCATGTAAAATCATTGCCGCCTTTAATTTTGACATTTACACGTATTCACAGACAGGGTAATTTTTTCCGAGGGGAATCGGGTAGGTGCACGGGAAGTCGGCGGTCTATTCTTACTGGTTTGTGTGCACACAACCGCGGGCAGAATGAGCATGATCGTTTTGTGTTCGCTTGGCGCTTGCTATTATCATCCACGAAAATAAGCAGTGTGTGTGATGAAAGCACATCAGAAGACTGTTGCCATGCATACAATGAAAACATATCATTAAGGGTGTTTCTATGGATTTTGTCAAAGAACTTTCGGTTTTGGTGCTTTTGAGAACGAATTATTATGTGGGGTGCTGCCATTCGTTTTTAGTTTGTTTGTATTTCTGAAGGATCCATAATATTCAGTTAAACCATTTTTTTTAATGTTGTCTTTTAGAAATAAGGTTTATTCGTGAGGTGTTTCAATGCATTCATTTCATTAACGCAAAAAGTGATCATAAGTGGGTTGTAGTGATATTGCGATAAATTAATAGGGCAATCGGATTCATGCAAAAACATGTTTTTTTGGGATATCTTATTAAATATTTTAATATACAAAACTAAGTACATATTTTCAGCCCTATTCGTTAGGGCATATTTCTTCGTATTTGGGTATAAATACATATTTCACTTTGTAGAGCATATTTTT
This sequence comes from Cheilosia scutellata, assembly GCA_955612985.1. Classification (NCBI taxonomy): domain Eukaryota; kingdom Metazoa; phylum Arthropoda; class Insecta; order Diptera; family Syrphidae; genus Cheilosia; species Cheilosia scutellata. The sequence goes on along the minus strand of OY015312.1, from coordinate 40,020,926 downwards.
CTATTTGCATGTTTGTCTATTTTTTCATCAAATAGTTTTTTACACTGAAATATCAAAATGACGATGCAGGTAAACCTATAGGTACTGCTTATTGTCGGTCGTTGGGTTTTACCACATTCAGTCACTCGTCCCCAGTAAAGATAATGCCTTAAGGATTTTATGATCCTTTTTTACTACTGTTTCCGTGAAGATCTGCACTACAGGGTAATTCTTTTTTTTTAACAAATATGTAATCTAGGTATCATGTCTATATTCAAAAATGTACGTACAGCTTCACAAGTGCAGTCCATTTACCATCTGTTTAGGTATATGACATTGCGTCGTGGTTATATAATTTTGTATTCTAATTGCCTGTTTGTATAAGGCGGAAACAATTGTGCATATGAATAAAGAGAAACATGGCTACAAAGTCTTCAAAGGATCTAAGTGTAGAAAAGAAACAACAAATTGTTGATGCAACTGAAAAATTCTATGGCCTTTTTAAAAGTAAATCGGAAGCCGTTGGAAATGCAGCTAATGTTTTTTTGTGTTTATTTTTTGTTGGAAAACAAACTAAAGCGGAAAATTAAAAAGATAAACGGAATTTATTTTGTTCAGCAATATTTTTATTTAATATTGGAAGCTGGTAACCCTAATAGTTTTGCTCTCTGAGTTATGGCGAATTATCATACAAACTATGGCAACCCTGTAAGAGCTTTAAAGAGGGACCGATTTATGTAAGTGATTGCAACCAGACTGAGAGACAAACACCCTATCTTCCCTGTACTGACAATTTTTGTTGGACAGAGTATAGTTACCTTACCGACTTCAAAGTGTCATAAAAGCAAACAGGAAGTAAATATAGCGCCTTTGCGTATGTGACATTTTTGCAGCCCGAAAAGACAGCGAGTAGCTGAGTTTAGTAGTCCCTGTAGTATAACTGATACAAAGTGATATAACTTTTTAAGGTACATAATTTTTGGGATAATGTCCGATGCAACAGTGGGGAATGTATCTACTATATTATTGTAATTGATACATACTGTGAAAGGGCGTCAAACTTGCAACATTCAAAATATGAAGCAAATCGTGCAGACATAGCAATAGATTTTAACGCATTGCATACAGATTACAGAATTGAACATTGATGGACCAGCGTGTTTAGGCTAAGTAAACCGGTCGACAATCATCTACATTGCCTTCGCAAGCACCTTGCTGATTACAGACCTGAATTGGAAGGTATAGGAAGGAGCACTGAATGAGCTAGGTCAGATCGTTGACCACATTCGAAAACCCATAAACGGTGTTTTGCTAGAGAAGTTACAGCTACAAAATGCCATAAAAGAAAGAACAATTAAGTTAGGTTGGTTGAAATATTTTGGCCGTGTACCTGTCACGGACTACGTCACGCCTTACCTAGAGTTTACAATATCTACCTTTCTCTAGAGCATATCCCAGCAGAGAAGACTGGAGGGACGGACTCGTACCTAGCACGGCAACCATAGCCGTATTTACAGACGGATCAAAAATGGACACTGGGGTAGGGTCAGGTGTCTTTTCTGAATCGCTGGGTATATCAAAATCGATACGCCTCCACGACCATAGCAGCGTTTTCCAAGCAGAGGTCCTGGCAGTGACAACAGCAGCTCGTGAGCCTGTGGTAAGGGCAATACCACCTGAAGGTATTACCTTCTTTATCGACAGCCAGGCAGCAACAAAAGCCATAACTGCACCATAAATAAAATCGAAGCTTGTGAAGTCCTGTCGCGAAGAACTCAGGGCTCTTGGTACACAGCACAAGGTATCGCTCTGCTGGGTTCCGGGACATGAAGGCATTCCAGGCAATGAGAAAGCAGACGAATTAGCAAGACAAGGTTCGACAACTGTTTCAGAACAAGCTGATCCCTCTGTGAACATCCCGTCTTGTACACTCAAGCTTGAAGCAGAGAGAAAAGCCACAAGAGAGGCGAACGCAAGATGGGCCACCTTATACACTTGTAATACCACAAGAATGCTATGTCCGACCTTCAATGAATCAAGAACCGAGAAGATAATGCGGAGCGGAAGGAAAGGAAATCCCTGTCCACCCTCGTAGGTATCATAACGGGGCACAACACCCTGCGGTACCATATGAAGAAAATGGGCTTAACGGAAGAAGACGTTGCAGACGCTGCGCTGATGAGGGAGCTCTTGAGGACACAATCCACTTCCTATGTCACTGCCCAGGTCTCCAACACACCAGGGATAAATTCCTAGGGAGTCACTTCTTCAACGAACTAGACGAGCTTTCCAGCACATCAATAGACAAGATACCCAAGTAGAAATTTGTGACTTTGATTCAAATTTATTTTAAATTATGGTCACCGTTTGGTATATTTGACTTGGTTTTGAGTAGATAAATGCGTTGCTATGAATATGGAAACAGTTTGACATTTTTGTAACTATTACGTGCCTTAAAGAGACAAATGTTCTTTAACGTAACATTTCAGTAAATGTTGTGTCTAAAAAATTACTGAAAGTGTCAAAACTAAAGTCTCAAAATCCGCAGAGTTACCATTTAATGTTACTACTACACAACTACACTAATAGACTACGCCCAGTCTGAATTGTGACCGTTGAATGTTACCATAAAGTGCATTATTCGCTTTTGGTTTTTATTTGCACACAATCTCCAAACACATTGCCTAAATAACTACTAGACAATTTGACACATTAATATCTACACAAAATAGTTGAATGTTATTTCCACAATTACTATATTGTACCAGGTATTGTATCAACACTAAGTACGAACTGAAGTGGATTTTTATGCACGTTTTATGTAATTTGTGTGTAAACGAACGGATAGTGTATCTTTATATGACATGGTGTTGCTCATAGGCGTAGAGTATAAAGGGGGCACAGAAAAAAAACATCATACATCGTTTCGAAATTATCTCATATACTGGTAATTCTTTTATTGACACTGTCTTCCCATATTGTTTTTCCATAAAATAGAAATCATAGTTTTAACAAACTAATCGTAAAATCTTGGGAACATATCTGAAAATAATGGTGCAATTTTAGTAGCAAAGCATGCAGCGCTTTTATTAATAATTTCTTTTCTACTTTTACTACGTCCAACGCACATCTTTAGAAGGAAGAATGCAGTGTGCTTTTATTAAATAAAATATTTTACAATTACAAGAAAAATAAATGAGGTGTGAACAAATGCAATTTAAGTGTAAATAGTAATAAGAGTTTGTATAAAATAGTAGTTTGCAACATCGTAGGAGATTCACGCCCCAATATCTCGAGAAATCTACCACATGGCACTAGTAGTAGTTCTACCTATAAATGGCTAGGAAGTTATTTTTATAATCTTAAAATATATCAGTTTTTTTTTATTCTTAAAAATGACAATACTAAAGCGTTATACATTTTTAAAGTTAATTTCATGCCTATCTACTCCTATTTCAATGAAACTTTTTTACCCATTGTCCTATTCCCCAATTTTCAGACCTATTGCAAGTAATAAACGCAAAAAACAACTTTATCAATTTGGGGAGCACATACACCCTTTGCCCCTACCAAGTGAAATGCACATGCATTAATACGAAAACTAATCGCCATTTTCGATCGTAAGTACTGGGCATCCATTTTTAATGAAATAATTTCACAATTGAAATTCGCAAACTCTTTATTCTTTATAAGTACGTATATGTATCACCTTGAAATATACCTTATAATTCTTTCAATTCATTTTTGAAGCTATTAAGATAATTTTCGATGTCCCTGGAAAAAGTAGAATTTTTTGAAAATAAAATTGAATATCTAAATATTCAATATTCTTGAGCGCGTGAGTTTTTTCCACTGCAACTTATTCACATTCGTGGTAAAACTGACTTTCGTTTTAATATTTGGGCTACGGATACGAAGAAATGCAATTAATATTAATTTAATGTTTCCATTTTGTTCCTTTAGGTATGCCAATAATTCATTCCATATGTATATACATTTTATTTGTACCTATCTGATTGTATTTGTGTAGCGATTTTATTATATTCTATTTGTGTGAATAAACCTACAAACACATTAAGACAAATTTGACAGCTCACTTTATGTGTTGCATGCAATACTTTGTGACCATTTTGTGTAGTTTCTGTACTGTAAATACATCGCAAGCTGTGACTGGCAAAAATCGGTAACGTTTCGGTTGCGAATCATAGCCGATTATACCATATTGTGTATATCACGGAATGGTCAAATAAGTACGTCAAACTAATTCCCCACTTGATCACGGTTCCCTCCTATATGAGAAACAGATTGCACTTTTATAAATCAAAACACACTTTGACCGTAATAGTAAACTTTCTGAATTGTGGTAACAGCGCTAGAACTTTAACCAACGATTTCTACTTGGGTAATGAACTTCGTCAAATCAACAAGATGGTTTTTATGTAGCAGCACAGTATAAGTAATTTGAATACAGGGTTATAATGGGTAAGGGACGACCTCTTTCCCCCACGGGCATCACAATGGCTCAGTATTGACCTGAGTGTGACACGGAGAAATCCTCGCCAGCCCACATACCTAACCTAATCTAATATCCTCTGCGACACGAAAGTCTTTGGAATACATGCATCCCTGCATGTGTCCGTATCTGTTAAACCCAATCTGATAGTATGCTTCCTTAGAAGACAGTGCCCGATCCCTATTGCCATTTTTCGTAGATTTGATCTGCTGAGCTTTAATAATTCTACAGATTTGTTCCACCTGCAGATACATATGCTTTGCAAGGCGGCAAATGCACAGCTTTCCGAATAGGAGGATAATCCAGCTTAACCCCAACTATTGTGAAGCAGCTTAGGATCACTTTACGCACATGGTCCGAGTGCACGACACCAAAACAGCAAAACTCAGCGAGCCTCACAAGAAGCAAAAAAGAGGGTGTCTAGGGTTCTAGACAACGGACAGCACAAGCAAAGCTGCTACTTGGATAAGTGGTCTGTTCTACTACCCTCAGTAGTACAAGGATGAAGGATCAGTAATCGACACTCGTTTATCGCAAAATACGTAGTGGAAAATAATTTCCCAGCATCCACTACAGACAGCGATCACAAGGCTAATGCAATTATAGTATACAAGCCACAAACTAATCGTAATATAAATGGGCACCAACCACGATACGACTACTAACAAGGTAAAAAAATAATCAATCATAACGATCTCCATGAAAGATTCGTTACAACTCGAAGAAACCTTAAGGAGGATACCATTAAAGTGAGCGAAAATAGAAGCTTCGCCGAACTGTGAAACTAAGAAGAACAAGAACCCGATGGGCAAAGCTGGCGATCGAAAGATGCCCTGCGTCGATGCTCGATGGTATAGTAAGAAAGACTGGTGCTTCTATATCAAAAGGAAATAAATCTCAACAAGATCCTTCTTTGTATACTATTCCCCTTTGTATGCTATACAGCCCATCGCAGTTGTTCGCCCCGCGGTCACATAAAAATCGCAATGTTGGTCAATTTACAAAAAGTATGAGAGCAATTTAATTCGCATGACATCAGGAGTAACAAAGCAAAGCTTGATCTATTTGGAGGTTCGAAGATCCGCAGAAACCTATCTTAAATCTATCTTAAAAAAAAATAGAACACGTTCGTTTTATTAGAATATTTAGAATGGAATAGAATAGAATAGAATATGTCACTGCTTCTCCATTGCAGTGATTCTCTCAGACGCAATGCCGATTTTGCGCCATCTCTTTACCGTGTATGTCTAAGGGCAGAATGTGAAGCATGGTTTCCAGTGCTGCGGTTGGAGTTGTCCACAGAGCGCTGGTCACACAGACACATGCCACTCTTTGGATTCTATTAAGTAGAAAGAGGTAGCTTATTTTATCTAGTGCTGGCCACCAGACGATGATTCCGTACATGAGTATCGGTCTGACTACTGCTGTATACAGACAGTGCATTTTTTTCGGGCTGATGCCCCATATGAGGCCCAGGATCCTTTTGCAGGAGTAAAGTGCAGTAGCGGCCTTCTTCATGCGTTCATGCATGTTTAGTTTCCAGCTCAGTTTCCTATCCTGAACCAAACCTAAGTATTTACCGCTGTCAGAGAAGCTGAGGCGGATCCCCTTTAGTTTGGGTGGATCGATTTGAGGAATACGGTGCTTCTTCGCGAATAGCACTAACTCTGTTTTAAAATAAATAAAAAGGCGGCGCAACAGGCGGTAGACACCCAAGGCCTAGCTTCTCGCAACCATTCGTTTTGTGTGAGTTTCTATTTTTGGAACGAATGGAAGGGACCTACAATTTAATGCCTAGTCCAAACGGCTGAATTGAGAAGCTTTTTCAGGACAGTCACACTCTCGGATGTTTGTCAGATGTTCGCGAGAGGTGGCGCAGTAGAAAAAACCTTAAGATGTAATTTGTGTTTTTCCGGGGATCGAACCTGGGATCCCTCGCACAGTAGTCCAGCACACTAACCACTGTGCTACTGCGCCCACACTAACTCTGTTTTACCCAGGATTATATCCAGGCCGCACTTGTTAGCCCATTTGACCAGCGTTGCGAGGACCGATTTCATCAAGTCCCGTAATGTTGGGAGGTATTTCCCAGTAAATAAAATGGCGATATCGTCTGCGTAGGCTATAACTTTACTACCGTTTTTCTCCAGGGTTACAATTATTTCATTTACTGTTAGCAGCCATAGCTGCCGTGAAAGTACTCCACCCTGCGGAGTGCCGCGTTGCTCAGACCTTATTAATTTGCAGCAGCCAAGTTCCGAATTGATAACCCTGCTTAGCAGCATTTGGTTGATCCAGTGACTTAGACTAGCGTGTTAATTATCGCTATCGGCTCTATATTGTTGAAAGCCCCTTCAATGTCTAGGAAATTCCTTGACGGCTAGTGATTTTTCCACGGTGCCAACAATGGAGTGCAGAGCTGTCTCTACCGACCTGCCCTTACAGAAGGCGTGTTTGGATTTCGAGAAAGTTTCCTGCTTTGATGTTGTGGCGAATGTATAGATCTATCAGCCTCTCTAAAGTTTTCAGTAGAAAAGATGACAGACTAATAGGCCTGAAGTCCTTTGGGGTGGTGTGATAGGCTTTTCTCGTCTTGGGTATAAAAACCACTTTCACCTCTCTCCATCATTTTGGTATGTAACCATGGTCTAAACTTAAGGAGAACAGTAGAATCATCCAAGGTTTAAGAATGCCGTAAGCATGTTGCATTTCTGCCGGTATGATTCCATCTGGTCCTGCCGTTTTACGAGGAAGGAAGCTATTAATCGCCCATGAAAGTTTGCGTTCGCTTATCACTTCCTTTGAAATGAAATGAGTTCTGGGATGGGACCGTTCTTGAGTCGGGGTATCATCTCCTTGGGCACTTCCTGGGAAGTGAGTATTTCTAGGAGCAACTGAAGTGATTCTTGACTAGACTGCGTTTCCGTTCCATCGGATAGAGTTATTGAGTGATAGGACACTTAATAATAGGCCCGAAGAGTCTGCGACTGCGACCAAGAAGGACAACGCAGTAGTCCTCACCTTAGGTGGCGCGCGTAGTAGAAAGGAGCCCTAACGAATTTTTAGTATACAACTTGAGATAGTCAAAGCCATAGTCATAGCCAAAGCCAACTTGAGATAATTTAGCCAAAGACCACGCTAACTGAAGTTGTGCTCAAGAGTTATCCCGGAGTTCAGCGCTACCTAAGTAATTAAGTACCTAATGAGCTTATAACAAGACGTAAGTATAGAATTTTGATGAGACCACGTTATCACAAAATGAGGTTACTATTAGTCTCAGAGCCGAATACACTTGCAGACATAATATGCAATTTAATTTTATTGACATCAAGGCAAATTTCATCTCACGCTCGGCCACCAAATCCAATAATGCAATCTTATATAGGATTAACGCCCTCCGGAGCGCGAATAGCTACAACAATAAACAAATGAGATAAAAATTATGCTAGAGCTGAAAATGTGTCTGTCGGATACATAAATTCGAATTTAATGTAATCCTCAATGGTCGTACCACAAGGCAGCTGCTATCAATATACCGCCAGCCAAAGCACACCCAATGCCTCTTGTGGGACATTTTCTGCAGGTGTCCCGTACAGTCAGTTTTATTGATTTTTCATTGGTATTTTCCGCACGTGAAAACTTTCCCATTAAATTACTTTCTTTTTTCACATAATTATCGGAGAACTCCAAGTATTGCCTTTCGCTATGGTTGGGTTTCGTCCTTTTCGAAAAAGTTTCCGTCTTTTTTGCTTCATACCTAAAAGGAAAACAATTCCTCTGACACACATATTGGCCGTGTAGACTCCTTGTGGGCTCGGAAAACAAATGAGAAAGGATAGCATTATGCCAAGGCCACATGCGGGATAGATTATCTTTGGGGACATAGACGAAGAAAATCATCTTCCTATATCAAATGCATATGTGTGTGTAGTCATATATATATATATCCAAACTGACAAGGACATCGCATTCGAATCCTGTAAACTGCTTTAGGGTGCGTAATATATTTCCTTTATTGAAAAATAATAGAAAATCTGATTTACAATCTTCACTCATTGACAACATATGTAAGACTAGTTTCAGGCTCACTTATTGCCCTTTACTGACACTACTGACAGTGCATTAAAGTAGGTCAGGCCTTAATTCAATAGACATGGGGTAGTGGTTGCTGCTCCCATAGAGCGAGCAAGAAGAATATGTATAGCTCGAGAGATTTTATGAATTGAATGTAGTATAGTAACCCCTTTTGCAGAAGCTGGCGAATTTAGAGGTGAATATGCGCACTGTCACTGGGACAATTTGATAAGAATAAGGGGCAATTGAAAGTGAACTTGAAGGGGTATTTATTTGAAATTCCGAATTGAAGCAAGTTTGTGTGGGCAACAATTTTTTTTTTTGTTAACCTACTCGAAGTATACTACTGGAGTGGCGTTGAGTCGATTATGATGTTAGAGTGACGTCAAAGGATAATGCAAGGGAAGATATAACGCGATTTTTATTCTTTTCATGGAGCCACCGCATCGTATTCTGTTTTTTTCTTTCTTTCACATTTATTTTCTCTTTTTATACCCTCCACATGAAGGTATATTCACTTTGTCATTACATTTGTAACGCCAAGAAGGAGTCACCGGAGACCCTATAAAGTATATACATATATTCTGAATCAGGATCACATTCTGAATCGATTTAGCCATGTCCGTCTGTCTGTCCGTCTGTCTGTCTGTCTGTTGAAAACACGATAGCGTCCAAACGAATCGACCTAGGCGAATGAAATTTTGTGAGAGGACTTCTTTTTACCGTCGTCAAGTTGGTATTGAAAATGGGCTATGTCGGTCAAGTAGTTCTGGTACCCCACATACAAAATCACTATTAGACCCATGTGTCTCTCTGTCTGTTGAAATCACGATAGCGTCTAAACGAATCGACCTAGGCAAATGAAATTTTGTGAAACGACTTCTTTTTATCGTTCTCAGGTTAGTATTAAAAATGGTCTATGTCGGTCAAGTAGTTCTGGTACCTCCCATACAAAATCAATCTTTGGCCCATGTGTCTCTCTCTCTCTTGAAAACACGATAGCGTCCAAACAAATCGACCTAGGACAATGACATTTTGTGAGGGTGCTTCTTTTTATGGTCGTCAGGTTGGTATTGAAAAGGGTCTATGTCGGTCAAGTAGTTCTGGTACCTCCTATACCAAACCAATATGGCTTGGCAAACATTTTGCATGACTTTTATGGAGTGGAGGGTATGAAAGCATCGGCCAAGCCGATGATAACTCTTTTACTTGTTTTTATCTTATTAACAACCCACCCTACGGTGAGTGTTACGCTATTGTTGTCAATACTTGGTGGTGGGGTAGAAGGAAAGGAGCGCTTCTTCTTTTACATAACAACGTATTGCAGTATTTTGTTTTTGAAGACGTCTAACAAAATTGTATCTACATTTTTTTATTGGTATTTTTTTATTTTTATTTTTTACTTTTATTGCATTATTACACGTCTTTTCATTAGATGGGGTTTTCTGCTGAGCTAAGCTAATAATTAGCTGAGTGTAACTTTCGGCAATAGTCAACATAAAACCACAAGCACAAATATTAAACGCGGAGGACAACTGAGATATTAATAGACTTGTGTAATATTCGAGGTCTGGGATCCAACATACACCAACATCAGTAGGAGAAGATATGCCTCATATTTTACTCCTAACCGATATACAAATAACTTCATTACCTCACTTCACATACCTTAACATGAATACGAAATCTATCCGCCCGCTTTCGATTTAAGGGTGTCATTTGTCTATTTGCTTGAAAGGATTTAGAGTGTTAAAGAAAAAATTAAGCGTAATCTGATGACCTTGATATGTTTAATACGAATACCCTATTCACACCGAAGTGAAAACTGAGTATTCGATGAAAAGTTTACGAAAACTCGTCAATGCATTCCGTTTTTTCGGGCAAAGAATGTATCTAAGGAGTAAAACCCTCCCTAACAGAGACAATGACAGAGAGTTTCTTCGAGTAATTTTCGGTACAGTTTGTATCGATTGTGGAGGAGGAGATTCAATGACGAACTTTATGACGTTTACCTGGTCAAAAAGCTCAAAGTACAGCGTCCCAGGCGGCTAGGTCATGAATCCCATGGACAACAACGCACCAACCCGACAAGTCTTAGGGCCAATTTCAAGACTAGCTGATAAAGTCTCGGATAGACTAACCGGAATTTATCTGTCAGCTAAATTTCAACTTTTTGGTTTCAAAGGTTTTGGGTAGTGGTAGATATATTCTCGGATGGATATCCGGAAGATAAACAAAATATTTATTTGAAGTGACTGGAAAAAATATAGTTTTAGACCATTCTTTCATTGACGAGCGTAGACAGTATAGTCAAAGGTGTCCTACCTAACATAGATTTGTTTGAATTTTTAGAAGAGGAATTTGAAGAATATAACGATCATATTACACGGCCCCGTAGGAAGAGAGTATTTCGCCCAAACCCAAATTATTTTGAAACACTCGACGATGAAAATTTCCAAATTCAATTCCGGCTTACCAAAACGGCCGAAAACGCGAGTGTGAGAGAAAATTGTATTCACTTTTCTCCTAAACCTTCCTATCACGAAAGGGCGGTCACCTTGCCGTTGCGTCATTTTCTGGACGTTGTTGGTGTGGAGACTTAAGTTGTAATGATTTAACAGAGTGTGATGTCGGCGGCTTTAGTCGCCAATAGCGTCACTCATGGCAAACAGGCTGTTAAATTCTTTATCCTTAATAAACAACAAACTAAGAATTGCCCAAAAACTCTGAATTAGAGTGCTCGATAAGCCTGTAGAGCTTACCTACTTCCCCCCTCTTCTTCTACTCCTATCCACAAATCACTCTTATTCCATACACCTTTCCCCTGCTCTGGACGAAGGTGTCATACGACCCGTGCCGATAGTCAGTCCAGCCTGGTTGGGGGCCCAGTTTAAAAAATAGCTCAGACGCAATCGGAGTATTCGGATACCTGCTCCAGCTTCTCTGTTACAATTATTTTTTGGATTTTTGCTGCTTCAATTTTTTCTTCCGTTAATTTATCAAAGGTCCATTTTCTTTTGGCTTTCCTAAAAATATAAAAAATATTAGAAAACACGAAACAAACAAAGACAAAAATATTTGTATCGAAATAAACTTAGTGGCTGATAAATTTTTCCGCTTGGTAGTTTATCAGAGACTTTGCCGATGAAACAGAAATAAAATATCAGCAGCTTTTATCTGGTGGATAGCGATATGTGTCGGCCAACTATCCGAAACATTATCCGGAACCTTTAAAACTGGCCCTAGTCCACCCCTGAGGGACAACGAAGCAGAGGAAGACCCCAGTTCAGTTGACGCGCACAATTTTAGAGCGACTCAACCAACAACTGGAGGCAGCTAGCAAGGGACAGAGCTGGCTGGAGAGCCTTCTTGTTAAAGGCCGTGGTCCACCCCGGCTTGTGAGCGTCATCTAAAGTAAAGTAAGTCTATATATATATAAAAATGAGTTCTAAAATGTGTTCGGATACGTATAACTTGAAAACCACCGACTCTATTGAGCCCATATTTACAGATAATCTTAGGTATTAGCCCAGGAGTGCACTGAAGGAGATTGGTCAAAATTGGACAAAGGGGCGTGGCACCTCCCATACAAAAAAACACTCAAAATCGTATATCTCGAAAACTGCCAAATCGATTAAGCTCAAATTTACAGATAATCTTTGTTATTGGCCCAGGAGTGCTCCTCTGGAGATTGGTCAAAATTGGACAAAGGGCTTGGCACCGCCCATACAAAAAAAACATTCAAAATCTTATATCTCGAAAACCGCCGAATCGATTGACTTGAAACTTACAGACAGTCCTAGGTATTGGCTATTGGCCCAGGAGTGTTGCTGTGAAGATTGGTTAAAATTGGATAAAGGGTGTGGCACCGCCCATACGAAAAAAAAACAAAATTGTATATATCGAAAACCGCAGAATCGATTGAGTTGAAACTTACAGACGATCCTAGGTATTGGCCCGGGAGTGCTCCTCTGAAGATTGGTCAAAATTGGACAAAGGTCGTGGCACCGCCCATACAAAAAAAAAATCAAAATATTATATCTCGAAAACCACCGAATCAATTCAGTTCGAATTTGCAGACAATCAAAGGTATTGGCCCAGGAGTGGTCATTGACCAAAATTGCACAAAGGGGGCGCGACCAAATTGGATACTTTCTTCTACGGCTTTGTTCGTAATTGCCACCCGAGGGTTTAGGAAAAAAAAACCTAAAAGTAATCAATTTGTTTTGTTCCTTAAATTGATTTCCAAATTTCAATTGTATCTTTTTCGTTCGTTAACTTTCTTCACTGGCTATTTCAAAGGTAAATAATTGATAGTGAAAAATGTATGTGCGATTTATACAAAGTGATGATCATTTACAGTTCGATATTTGTTACGATGCCAAGAAGAGACAATGGTAACAGTAGCCGGCGTTCTCAGAATGGCCGCTGAACCAGTGAATCCGCCTTCATTTTTTATTAAAAAAAAAAATATCAAACTAGATCTTAAAATATTTAAAATATGTAACTATTTTAGGCAGAACAACGTTTGCCGGGTCAGCTAGTAGGTTATAAATCTTACCGAACACCAACTGGGTTTTGTGTGACGTTTCAATTAGCTTTGAAACTGGCTATGAAATGTTTGTATCGACTAGACTTTAATTTTAGTAGGTAACTAGTTTTCGGTCGAATTTACATACTACAAACAAAGAAAATTAATTAAATTACTTGATAATCGTTAGTTTTTGATTCAAAGCATAAACAAATTAACATAAGCAACGATCAAAATCAAAACATCGCAAAATAATCATATACAGTCGAGTCCGCATATCTGAAATACGCTTAACTGAAAAATTCGGTTATTTGAAACACAAAATTTGTCACACAGCATTTTTTCACAACTTTCATACGAACTACTTCGCTTAACTGAAACCCGCTTAATTGAAAGATTCGGTTAAATGAAAAAATAATTACGGGAAAAATCATTCATTTATGCTGGTACTGCTCCGCACAACTGAAATAAAAAAGCTGAATACACACCCCATGTGGTTTTCCATTGGGCAAAAAAATCAATTTTTTTTGATCCGGATCACTTTTTGCAGATCTCGATATTTTTTGAGATTTACACATATACTCTTACTAATCCCAATATAACTTGCACAGCTGTTTTGCGTCATTCAGAATTTGTTTTCAAAACAAAATTACCAAAAACCTCTTGAAAAGCAATTATTCAGAACAAAAACGTAAATAATGGACATGGACACGCGATTCTTAAGACACCTTAAAGACAAAATATCTTTAACCAATATCCGGAACCATAAGCAAACTCAGATATGCGACTTTTATAAGCCGTCTAAGTAAACGGTTGGTGCAATAAATTCATTTTTAAGTACTGAAATACGTATTAAAAACTGAGCTGTGAATTACCATTTAGTTTTTTTTTTAATTATAGCGTAACGGGTACAGTAGGGGAGACCGGGGCTAGGTGACCTCAGGGGCAAGTTGACTCACTGCCATTTATTTTAAAGAGAAGAGATGAATTGCATGTCCATTCCTGTTTTTACATTCAATACCGATACCTGCTTAGTCTCCTTTTGTATCTCGTCGCTAGGGCATGTCATTCAAGAAATATTTAGGAAAAACGATTTTTTGCTACCGTAAGTAACTTTTTTGTTTTCTCTTATTTTACTCTTTTCGGCCGTTTTTGAGCGTCTGGCGCAGATTTTTTTTTTGGAATATAGTGTATATATGTATTTGTTGTCCATGCATGTCTTTTATTTTTTGTTATTTTCTGTTTTTGCTTCTGAAAAATCTTGTTATTTGCCAGATGGTCGGGCGGGGTTAGTTGACTCATTTTTTTTCGGGGCTAGTTGACTCTAGTTGTTTAATTTTAAGTCGTTTAAGTGCATTTTTGACATTTTCGTATGCACTGAAAGTGCCTCTATAATCATTGTTTTGCTTAATTAGTGACTAAGAATATAAGTGATATTTTTGTTTTTTGTTTTACCACAGGAAGTGACTTTTAATTTATTTATTTTGTTTAATTTAAAATCATAGATTTTTCCTAAGCACTAGAAGTATGTACCTCTTTAATTTAATTATTTTGCCTTATTTTAGTTAATGGCCATTAAGTGCCTTTTTGTTTCTACCACAAGAAGTGGTTTTGTGTTTTATTTTTTGTAAGAATTCTGTTTCGCACGGCGTGGGTCAACTTACCCCATAACGTAAGACAACTTACCCCGGTACCGGGGTTATTTGACACAATCGAGGTGCTCTAGAAAAATTAAGAAAAAATGTCCCTCATGTTGTTTTTATTTAATTGAATAACTTTGTTTAGAAAGACCAAATGATGCTTTTTTTAATGATATTTTAACTGTCTTGATATCAGTCTTAGTTCAAGAGAAAAAGAAAAAAATGTAAATTTTTGGTCAACTAGCCCCGGTCTCCCCTAGTTGGCACCCATAAGGAAACTTTGACTTTAAACAAGCGTAGATTTGTTATTTTAAATGCGATTTCAAAATATTATACCTACATTTATATATTCTTTAAGGAATTTTCCTTTTACTAAAAATTTAATTTTTGAGTTTATAGGGTTTCAATTTGTAATCAAATGGATTGTAAAAAATGCCTCTCAAAACCTACAGTAGTTGGCACCCACAAATTATAATAGAATAATATCTACCGATTTATTAAAATTCATTTAGGGCCAGTTTCAAGACTAGCTGATAAAGTCTCGGATAGACTATCCGGAACTTATCTGTCAGCTAAATTTCAACTTTTGGTTTCAAAGGTTTCGGATAGTGATATCTGACAGATATAGTCTCGGATAGACTATCAGCCGGTTCAACTGGTTGTTAAATCCTATATCCGGAAGATAAACAAAATATTTATTTGAAGTGGCCGGAAAAAATATAGTTTCAGATAATTTTTTTGTTGACGAGCTTAGATTGCCCCGTAGGAATAGAGTATTTCGCCCAAAGGAAAATGTTAATCACTTTTCTCCTAAACCTTCCTACAACGAAGGGGTGGTCACCTTGCCGTTGCCTCCGATTCTGGACGTTAGTGGTGTGGAGGGGCTGTTGGCGGTTCTAGTCGCCAGTAAAGTCACCCATGACAGACAGGCTGTTTTGATGAACAACGATCTAAGAACTACACAGAACTCTTAGTTAGAGTGCTTGATAAGACTCTCCCCCTCACCTCTTTTCCTACTTCTATCCACAAATCACCATTTTCTCTGAAAACAGAGACGATGAAACAGAAAAAAAATATTAGCAAATTTTATCTGGTGGAAAGCGTTATGTGTCGGCTAACTATCCGAAACTTTATCCGGAACCTTTGAAACTGGCCCTTAGAGTTCCTTTATTTGAAATTAATAAAAATGAAATTAATAAAAAATGCGGCACTTTGATAACTTATTATTAAAAATATAAAAAAAAGTAAGTAAATGCATAAAATATGAAATTAATAAAAAATGCGGCACTTTGATAACTTATTATTAAAAATATAAAAAAAAGTAAGTAAATGCATTTCTCCATCTATTCCGACCGTGTTTCTTAAAAATAGCACAAGTCGATATTGAATAGCTAATTTTAGTATGCTGCAAACTTCCGAAGCTCCCTTCTTTCGGTATTTTTTATTGCCGAAAGTGCTAGTTGATACCGATCCGCATCATAAGTTTTCTTCTCTTTAGGCATTTTCAAAATTGTTATTGACACCCCTCTTATTTAATATACATAGTAGCAAATAATATGAATATTATTTAAACTTAAATTAATAATATTTAACATTAGCCATTTAAAATAGCTAAAGTTTTTGTACTTATTTTAAGGATTTAAGAAAAAATCTGTACCTACCTATCAAATTAGAAGTCCTACCTACTTGGATTCTAAACTCCGGTAAAGTGTTTTTTTTTTTCAGTTATTCGAAGATCGCTTAAGTGAAAATACCGCTTAACTGAAAAAAAAAGTTATGGCAAATTGGTGTTTCAGTTAAGCGGACTCGACTGTACCTTACCTAGCTAGTTGTGCTGCTGTCCTAAAATTCAAGAAAAATTTAAAACTGAAATATGTATGGCAAAACTTCTGTTTTTAATAAAGTTTTTGAGTGTTTTCGTGAAAACTCGGTTTTCCGTTCATTGTAAATACCGTATATAAAAATGGTCCATCAAGTTTCAACCAAATTTACTTGCTGCCTCTACCGGTGCGCTGGCCGAGCGACAACGATTCTTAGAGATCATTGCGTCAATTTTCGGCATATGGTTGAATGGATAAGATTCACCGTTAGATCGCCGAAGATAATATTTCCGGTGACAGCATCTGTGGGGTGAATGTACCAAGCCACAACAAAATGTCCTATTATATAAAAAAATTGTGACACAAACAATTTGTACCTCTTATTGCTCTGCGAAGTTTGGTGGTTTTATTTTATTATGGAACAAAATTTACAGAATTTGGTAGAATCGTTGCAAAGTAAGGAATCTCTGCGAAACGTTCTTTATAATCTGATGTTGTTCAACAGCTATCAGCTATCTTAGTCCATATTAATAACGAGAATGATCAATGGAAATCGTTTGGATCTAGTATATAGCGGAGACGGCTTGAGTGCTTCTAACAAATTGGAATGGACTCGACGCACGTGTGGAATAAATGCACCAGAAGCTTCAGGCCTAAAGTTCACAGTCAAATATCAATATTAATATATTAACTATTCACGGAGCGGGCTAAAATGATTTGCCTTCTGATTTGCTGGTGTATGAAGTCAAAAGTATACAACAATATTTCAACAATTGGTTTTTGATGGTATTGAATACCTATCACATATAAATTTGTATCCTTTACCATCATAATATTATAGTTACTCTATTTACTATACAATTGAAAAGCGCTACATCAACTGAATGTTCCTCTTCCTACACAAGAGCCTACATCACCATAGCTAGCAGTCCTTGTGGTAATTTCAAGCTAAAAATTAGATTTTATTGTCACATTCCGTTAAAAGGATATAATTTTGACGTACACTCATAACAACGTTAAAATTTACATTTAAATGTTAGGCCACAAGCTGAATTGTCCATCACTTGTTCAATTAGGCCGTCTTGATAAAAATGGACCAGCGAGAAAAAATAACCTCAGTCTGCACATGTAAAATGGACGTGATTCTTTTCAGGATTGTACTCATCGTTCCGTGTTTTTTCCTGCTAATTGACAGGGTGTGCATGGTGACGTGGTATATTTTCCGCTGTTTCCTTTCGCAGTGCATTCGTTTTTAACTACATTATTTCCATTAATTCTGGGAGACGGGAAGCAAAGAGTATGCCGGTTCATAGCGCAGTACTAATAATTATTTTTAGTGGCCAGGTTAAAATTGATAATAAATTAACTACCTTCAAAATAATTAGATATGTGTCATACATACATATATATGATGTATCAACGTATTGTGTATCAATCGGTAATAGATATACTCTTCCGCATTCTTTTCGAATTCTATAAATTGAGTGTCTATATCTACTTATGAATTTTTATATCTACGTTCACGACGAGTTCAACGTTCCACCAAATTTTCGAAACTGCTGTTTCTGTTCCAAAAAGCTTTAAAAAGGCAATCATGTAGCTATCCGGTATGTAAATAAGTAAAAGTGTTATCATCGGCCCGGCCGATGCTTTGATACCATTAATTTCATACAAGTCAGGTAAGTTAGTAGCTACCTACCTACACAGCGCTGTTGGTTTTGTATGCGTGGTACCATAAATGCTAGACCGATAATATAGCCCATTTTCAATACCAATCTGACGATGGTAAAAGGATGTTACCCCAAAGACAGGCAGACAGAAGAACAGACAGAAAGGCAGTCAGATTCAGAATATATTTGTACAGTCGTCGGCATAATTATTTAGACAAAAGTAAAGTTAATTCTACTCATAAATTTGAAATTTTTTGACTTTTTTCCTCGGTCTCAAAAATAAAAAATGTTTTGATGCATAAAAGGTTTTTCAAACAATTCTAATCGTGACTGAAAAAAAAAAAAATCTCTTCGCTAATATTTTTTATGATTTTTTGAATGGGATGATCTCAGAAAAATTTTGTAAGGAAAGGAGGAAAAAGTGGCTAAAACAGTCATTTTTAGCAATTTTCAAAAATTCATAACGTAACTCCTTCTTGGCGTTCCAAATGTAATCACAAAATGAATACATTCCTGCGGGTAGTGGCTCTATCCCAGTCCAGTACACTCATAAGGGGTATACCGTTATAAGTGTTTTGTTATACGAACTCCCACCCCAGTGCAAACAAAATCTCCTTTTCCTTCGGCTGGCTCGAAAAAGTACCTACCATAGATTTTCCCACACATATTTTACAAAAAGAAAATAGTAAATTAACAAATCAAAAAAAAAAAAAAACAGTTTCAATAACTATAGGGAAAACTCTAGTGTATTTCAGGCAAAGCTCCACGCCATTCAAGAACGTGCCAATCGCACATCCAAAAAATTAGCATCATAGACGCCCCCATCTATTATATTCCCGAAAAGTCAAGCAGCCGTTTTTAGCTCACCTATCGTTTACTCCAGTATTAAAGTATATCTTGTCTCAACCCCTTCTTAGCCTCGGGAGCAGAACAAAATTTAAGGTGGGTCCCTGGCCATAAGGGCTTTGAAGGAAACGAAAAAGCCGACGAATGTCAGAATAGGCCCAGAAACCTCTTGAACGAAGCCGGGGCCTGTGGAACCCCCAAATAAAATGTAGGGAACACACAAAATATCCGAATTCTATCCGACAGGCCAAATGAGCTATCCATAGCAGCAGTATCATAAACTTTATAAAAAAATGTGGAGAACCTTCTGGCCTAAGCCCTCTTACTAACGTATGGTACAATAAGTGTACATACACTAATTGGGCTCATTGATAAAGAAAATTAAAGTAAAGTTTCAAAGAACCAGAATTTCCTTTTCTCTGTTCTGAAATTACCTTTTTCCCTTTTAGCTCATTTCGAGTATCTACAAATATTCCTCTAAAAGGGAAAATTAGTAGGTTTTAAACCTTGCACAAAGCCAGGCCATCTTTACAAAACAATGAAATATCTATTGTGCCACTGGCAGTGATGGCCTTCCAAGATCACCGCTTCTTTCGCATGGAAACACGATCTAGCGATGATAATAATTGATACCCCTACCAGATTTAAAAATATTAATAAATATATATTTATTAAAATATGTAAATATAAAATGGTTATCACAATGGGTCTCATCTCAATGCCTTCTAACTATAACTAACCTAACCAGACCTAGATGAGATGGATCTTCGTGGGGTTGCATCGCAAAAGTAGCTTTGATCAAAAAGTAGTTTAGTAAGCATTTAGACAAGGTATATTTAGCGGCTTTATATCTGCAAGCAATCACCAAGAACCACTATGACCCATTATTCGAAGTCCAATATTTTTTAGAGGATATTCATAACAGCAACCTGGGTGAATAACAAAACTTAAACTTAAATTCCTAGTAGGAATGTTCGGCCCAAAATTTGTATAAATAGAAATATTTTGCAGTTTCTATTTGTTTAGTTTTGTCATTTACAAATACATATAGTACTCCTGTTCCAAATACCCCGCCCAGTCGCCCGTCATATCCTGAGAGTTAAGCATAACAAAAACTATTATTTAGTATAGCGGCGCGCTCTTACTTCTATAGCGCGAACAGGCAAAAGCACTATCCATGCGATTCATAACCAAACCTAGTTTATTATGCGTTTCTCAAAACATGCGAAATGTTTTTAAATTCCCATTTTAAAGGTTTTGCTTGTGAACAAAGGATTATAATAAAACTTCAAATAACACCCGACGCCAATGACACCCAAACCAATACACACACGTTACCAGATCGCATTATTTTGCCATCTCACTTGAGAGGAGGTGTTAAACCTCCTTCGCAGTATATCCGTCGTTGACATCGCATCCCAGCTCAGCACAGTTTCAGCATCATTGAAGGAAGACATAAAAATATGACATGTCACTTCACTTCAGCGTAAAACCATAATTATATGACGGGCTGTAAAGCTCTCGTGTAGAATATAGACAAGACCCCCTGCATAGTGCTCGATATAATACTCCTTTGAGAGAAGCGGGTCGATACGTAAATGTTCCATAAAAATAAACTTTAGATCCATCGACGTAATTCGTGTTAAATTGAGTCACCCTATTAGTTAGTCATATACTTATACATATGTATATAGATATACTTCTAGGTTCCACATTTCACTTTCACTCGAAATGAGATCGGAAATGAATTTTTGTGTTCTACATTTCACTGTATTCGATTTCGATTTCAAAATTTTCGGCATTGAGACAAAGTGAAATTGTGATTTCGAAAAAATTTCGGAGTTTCCGAATCGCTCGAAATACAGAACACTAAAAACGAATTCACTCGATTTGCAATTTCGATTTCACTCGATTTTTGGAACCTAGCTGATAAACTGCAAACTGCACGGTGGTATCGATATTGACGTTTTCTTTTGTTCCTGCTATATGACTGGGACCGGACATAAATAGCACGCACTTAAACAACCTATTCCGGAAGGCAGATTAGGACATAGTGTGACATTAAATGCGGTTTGGTATAGAATACTGACATCGGAATACCATAGCTCTAATTTATGTAGTACCAAAAAAATATGCATTAACTTATTTAAGGCTTCTTTAGAGGTATGATGTTAAGTTATCCATTTGCTATGATTGTTTGTAGGCCAAGGAATAAAGCAAAAAACCTCATCAATGGAGCACTCCTGCGATTAAAGCAGGTAAATCGAATGGTACAGTCTCTATACTACGCCACTACGGCTTGTATCTCTCTGCAAAGAGTTTTGCTAACTTTCTTAGTAGGATTTTAAACGCCGTCAAATGCTTTACATATGTCCAAGGCTACGGCTCAGGATTTAGTACTATGCCCGTCGTTTGACGTATATTTGATTATTTCGACATTTATTGCCTTTTCCACTACCTTGGATAGCATGGAGCAACCGTCCAATGACTTCACTTGGCAACAACCGATAAACATTGTTATACCCTCCAAAGGAAGGTATATTCTCTTTGGCATTACATTTGTAACTCCTATCAAAGGGCACGGTAGTGCCCCAGCCAAGTTCTCTAGTAAAGGCACTTACCCTTTTTACAGGAACAAACTCAGGCGGTTTTCGACCCCCCTCTAACTTTGGAACCAATTAAGCCAAAAACATCAAACTTGAAACATTTACTGTGCTCATTGAAAAGGTTCACCTCACCAAATTTCATTTCTATAGCATTAGTGGTTCTCAACATACAGGACTTCAAAAATCGCAAAAACCGTAACTGACTGACTCACTCACTCACTCACTCACTTAGATGATGATCATCAAAATTATGAAGCAGTTCCGGCCATCCTAGAATCGTGAAATTTGGCAGAATGCTAGATCCTGTGGTGCATACACTGGGAAAAGTCCAAAACTTGAGATTTTCCATTCAGGAGGCGTGGTATACGCCCACTTTTAAAAATTGGTTATTATTTATTTGGGCCACTTCCCATTGCCGTAGAATGTTGAAATTTGGTGGAGCGGTAGGACTTGCAGTGGACAGAAAGAAAAAAATCTAAAATGTTATATTCTCTATTCAAGAGGCATGGTATCCGCCCTCTTTTGAAAATCGGTCATTATTTATTTGGGTCAGTTCCCATTGCCGTAGAATGTTGAAATTTGGTAGAGCGACAGGACTTGCATTGTACGAAAGGAAAAATATCAAAAATTAAAAATTTTCCATTTAAGGGGCGTGGAATCTGCCCATATGAATAGATATTAATCTACCTGCTGATTGAAATTTTAATGAATAGTTTATTAGAAAGAAAAGCAAAGTGACGGTAGTGGTAGCCAGTGTCTGTTGGCATATTAAAAAATAAAGACGTTCAACGTTGTTTGTGAAATCAAATAAGGAAAAACTTTGCTAAAAGTAGTGAAATCACACCAAAAACATAAATGTAAAAGAAGAGCCAAGTTCTGTTATATAGAACAAAAAGTGTGTAATTCGTCAGCCACGAAAAGTAATGAGATCTAAATGTACGCCAAGTTCTTAGTTTAAGAAGGTTAAATGTTAAGCAATTGGTAGGTTTACTTGGCAAGTTTTTCGTTTATAACTTTATTATATCGTACAATATATAAGAGTTTGAAAACTTGACCAGTGACCTACCAATTGCTTAACATTTAACCTTCTTAAACTAAGAACTTGGCGTACATTTAGATCTCATTACTTTTCGTGGCTGACGAATTACACACTTTTTGTTCTATATAACAGAACTTGGCTCTTTTTTTACATTTATGTTTTTGGTGTGATAAGGAATCACAGGAGAAGATAACTCATATATTCTGAATCAGGATAAAAATTCTGAATCGATTCTGTCTGTCCGTCTGTTTGTCTGCCTTTTGAAAACACGATAGCTTTCAAATCACCTAGGCGAATGAAATTTTGTGAGAGGACTTTATTTTACTATCGTCAGGCTGATATTGAAAAAGAGCTATATCGGTCGAGTAGTTCTGGTACCTACCTCCCCAACAAAACCAATATTAGACACCTGTGTTGCGTATAACGTGTAGGTACATACTAACTCACATGCCTAATATTTTGCATGACTTGTATGCAATGGATGGTATCAATATAAAAGCATCGGCCATTGATAAAACCACTACTTGTGATTTGGTTTAATTGGTTGAATGCGAGCAGGAAGGAAAAGTGTTCTGGGTGTACGACATATTGAACATGTTTACATTCGAGTAGTATAGGTGCAAGTTCTGCACAGTTTTTAAGAACTATGGCTGAAACTCCGTCGAGCCCCTTTGCCTTTTTACAATCAAGATTTTTAAGGATGATGTGAATTGCTCTTGGCCGAATCTTAATATATGGTATCTACCTCGGAATAGTTGGCGGTTCCAGTCTAAAGCAAAATGCGCTAGAAATAATATAGGACATGCTATAAGTTTGGTGGGGACTCTCTTGCTGCAACTAGTCTTTGCCCATTCCATAGTTTGGTTGTATATATCAAAGAGCAACTATATATAGCTTGCAATAGAATCACGCGTAGCTCCAGACAAATTTTTTTTGATTATAAGGTACAATACCCAGATAGCAACGTTGCAGTAGCTCAAAGCCAATATCGGAACTAATATCCGAGCTCCTCAATGGATAACCCTCTCAAAAGATCCCGACTTTGTGTATAAATGGCGATGAAGGACACTATTTTTCGTAATAGTGCTAGTTTAGTGAGTTTAAAGTGCTCACGGCGACAGAAGCATTTAGTTCGTTAGTCCTTTTCTGGCTACTCATGCGGAAGCCATTTGCTGCCGTTTATAAAGCTAAGAATGTTAGCGGCTCTGGTATTACCTAAATAACTGAGATCATTGGGGAAATATGATTTCTTAGTAAAGCTTTCTTAAATTGGCTAGGGCAGGGCAGCTGCCGAGAAAGTGGTTGATGGAGTCAATCTCCTCTTCATCCCTGCTTTTTCTGCGGAAGTCATTGTATGGTAGAACAAGTCTTTGCGCTTATCTGAATAAGATGCAGTGGCCGGAGATGACATTAACGACTTCGTCACAGTGCCCAGGAAACCAGCAAAGGGTGAGGTTGTATTGTCCATTTCCAGTGATCTCGTTTTGATATACGCGGCAACCTTCCACCGCTTTAGATTTTATTTCGCTTGATACTATGGGGATTTGATTGCAGCTTTGCTGTCGATGTACATAATATTACGAGGATACCGTATAAATCGAAAGCTACGCTGGGCTTGACGAATTGCTGTGATTTCGGCTTGGATTGACACTGACCCTGTCCCGTCATGTAGAACATTTTGTTGGTCCCATTGGTTTCTGTCCTGTTTCATGCGTGAAGGGTGAAACCTTTTTCGAAGTTGATTTTAATAGGCCTAGGCAGTGTAATCACACTTTCGGGTCTGTAGATGTATGCTGGTATGCTGCATTGTTCCTTTATTTACTACAGGTGGGTCCCCACGTTTCTGTGAGTTCTGAGGACTTGGGTAATGATACAATTCGCTCTTCTTATAATACCAATAATGTAAATGACATTCAGCTTACCAAACTAAAGTGTTGCAAGTGACATGCTTCAGAATAATCAGAGTTTTCTTTTTCCTCTTTGATGGAACAGAACAACAATTATAAAAAAAATCTTCAACAGCAGCATTTCGAAGCAATTTCAGGACTTTCACTCTACTACAGCATCGCAAATGACTCAATTTAAAGTGATTGACAGCATTTAATTCTCCTCGATATCAGCACAACAATAGTGCTCTAGCGGTGGCACGAGCACTTTAAAAAGAACACAACAATGGAAAAAGTAAAATAAACGTCGATAAATCCTCGCCCTTCGCCCACTTAATCGCCATGATGCAAAAAATCGTTCTTATTTTTCTGTCCATCATGCGGCGATGTATTGAGCGAATACATAAATCAATCTGGTAAAATGGTTTAATTTTTTTTATGTTTTTCATTTGTCGGTACGCTTTTCTTGTACACTCCTGTTTGTATTGTTGTTGTATTATTCATAAAACATCATCATATCAGTGTGTCCCGGTCCTGTCACAATTTTATAACATTTTCGATTTTCCACTGAGCCTCCTTTGAGCGGAAAACTTTACCCCATTTTTTGAGGTGTTCCAAATCGTCTGCATATGTGGCCATACCAACTACCATTCCGATGGGTGTCATGGCCAACGGCTGCTGTTAAACATTTTCATGATGGTCCCTTCACGAATTTAATACTTGAATGTGATCCAAGAAGAAAGAATCACACCAAAAACATAAATGTAAAAAAAAGAGCAGTTCTCTTATAATAGAACAACAAAAATTAGGTGCATAACTAGTCAGCCCCGAAAATTAATGAGATCTAAATGTACGCCAAGTTCTTAGTTTAAGAAGGTTAAATGTTAAAACAAAATTGGTAGGTTAACTTGTAAAGTTTTCAAATTCTATTGTAAAATGTAATGAAGTTATAAACGAAAAACTTGCCAAGTAAACCTACCAATTTTTTTTAACATTTAACCTTCTTAAACTAAGAACTTGGCGTACATTTAGATCTCATTACTATTCGCTCTATATAAGAGAACTTGTCGCTTTTTTTTCACATTTATGTTTTTGGTGTGATTTCACTAGATACTTTTTGCAAAGTTTTTTTTTTATTAGATTTCACAAACAACGTTGAAACTTCTTCGCTTTTTAATATGTCAATAGACACTAACTAACGTCACTTTGGCTTTCTTTCTTATAATCTATTCATTAAAATTATATTCAGCAGGTAGATTAACTTCTATTCATATTCTAAGTGGGCAGATTCCACGCCCCTTAAGTGGACAAAATTTAATTTTTGATATTCCTCATTTCGTACAATGCAGGTCCTACCGCTCTGCCAAATTTCAACATTCTAATTTCTACGGCAACTGGAAGTGGCTCAAATATATAATAACCAGTTTTTAAAAGTGGGCGGATACCACGCCCCCATACAATTTTTGATTTTTTTTTCTGTGTACTGCAAGTCCTACCGCTGTACCGAATTTCAACTGGAAGTGGCCCGAATAAATAATAACCAATTTTCAAAAGTGATCGGATACCACGCCTCCTGAAGGGATAGTTTAAAATGTTTGATTTTTTTTCTTTCTGTACACTGCAAGTACTAAAGCTCTACCAAATTTCAACATTCTACGGCAACTGGAAGTTGCCCAAAGAAATAATAACCGATTTTGAAATGCCCTTTGATATAGAAATGTGCAGTGTTATAAGCCTAGACATTTCTAAGGACATTTTATCAAAGATAGCTGTTACTGTTAAGCCGGAGTACTTGCGTATGTCAGGAATTACTAGGATTTAACAAACAAGAACAAAACTCTCCATAAGTTCGATCCTAAGCCACGGCCACGATATAGTCGAAGTCTTCCTCTACTATGTTGACTCTTTGTTTTAGAGATAGAGAGACTATGCGGGCCGGAGCGTTAATATGCATTCACTAAGGCTATCTCGGGATACCTACATAATACACAAGTGCAAAATCCCCAAACCCCAAAATCCCACCTTTTGAAAAATACCCGAATTAACTATCCCCAAACACAAAATCCCCAAATTCAAAATCCACCAAATAAAAAATCCCCAAAATGTTAATTCAAAATATTTAAAGAAATTTTCGTATATCTTGCTCCTACTCCAAAAGTGACCCCAAGCAGGGGGGGGCTACTGCCTATTTTACTATTAATGCATTGTGAATACACTCGAAATTTGTTTGGGTATTTTGGATTTGGGGATTTTGTGTTTGGGGATAGTGACTTGGGGATTTCAGTTTGGGGATTTTAATTTTGAAGTTGTCGTACCCAACCCAGCTATCTCAAATGTCCAATGGGCAATTTTTTTGTTAAGGTCTAATAGTTTGTCGTCTTTGATTGAAATGGGACCTGTAAGCGGCTAAACGTAGTAGTGTTTTTGCTCAGTTGGTGTCGGACGACCGGAAAATTTGCGCCGAAGTTCACGCTGCGCCATCACCACCGACTATTCTGCAAACAAATTGATACAATTATTCCGTGTTCTGTAGTTCGGCTGACTGGAACTGTAGACGAAAGACGACACCGTTGATTCCATCTAGGGAATTTATCCGCTGCCGCCTGAATCAAGAAGAGTGGCTTAGTGGAAGAGACTCCCTCTCCCTGCTGCCCTCAACGACCTTCCAAAGGGCTTGGTGTCCCAATATTCAGTCGAGTTACTATGCACAATGCACCCACCACCAGTAACCAACGTGGAGACGAGATTTGGGCTTGATAGTGAGAATCTTAAATAAGAACGAATGTATTCTCATGAAATGGCATCACTAGATACTCTTTCTTTAACCAACGTTTGCACCAGAATGAAAAACAAAGTATACTGTGTATCCAAAAGTACCTGACTAAACAGGAATAAAACGAAACTTTAAATTGTCAGAATTTTTCGCCGAAAGTGATGAAAAAGTGATCCAAAATAAATTGTTAGATATTTTCATTGTAACAATTTTCCTTTGAATTCGATTTTTGTTGGTGGCGTTGCAACGCCTGCAGGGTACTGTTACCATTTTCATACTTAACCCTTATTCTGTATTCATGGATCAAACTTTCCCAAACACACCTTTCATAGTGCATATTTCGTGTATTTGTAAATATTTTTATTCAAAATTTCTTGACTTTTATTTTTTTTTTAGGAAATAAATACAATTATAATAAACTTTTATTATGTATGTTCGTTTGAAAGATTTTATGATAATTTTTCTTCAGAGAACACTACTTGTCAAAGTTGCCCAATATGTTTTTTTCAACCAACGTTGATTGCAATACCCTGTTTTCTTTCACATGCAATATTATCTGTGTAGTGTAGGTCTAGGTACGAGTATTATTATTCTACTTAGGCACTTTCATTTACCTACTAACTTGCTCGCACAATTTTTTTTTTAATTGAACAGCAAACAAAGCTTACCGGCTCACAGTAAAAAATCATTCTTTGCGTGTAGACCTTTATTACAAGTATGTAGTAAAATAATATAAAAATACTTAAACAACTTTCGAATTTCCCGGGGTAGAAGAGGAACATATTTCGCATAATAGTTCCTTATACGAAACAGACTCTTCAGAGGACAGAGGGTGAAAGCTCATCCTTGATAAATAAGGATCCCAGCAGTTTGGATGACGAAGCGCTTCCCACTCCAACGCACAATTTCATTCAAGGGAAGGGTAAGAGATTATTCAGTCGGTCGTCATAGAACAGAAAATTTTATGAAGACTTTCCCAGAACCGACTCACTCAGTATGATTTTTTTACCACCTGATATCATTGATATTATTGTAAAGATGACAAACATTGAAGGTTAGGAGTGTTTTTTCATATGGTGCTTTTTTATACATATATCAACATCTCTTTTTAGGAGAAAGCGTATTTAGAGAAACCATTAGAGTTGACGCGATATCTATCGAAGCCTGTGTTGGGTTGGGCTACTTTTGCTGGCTAGAGTTTTTCGCAAGTCTACACCGCTAAGGATAGAAATTGTCGTCCCGAACGAAATCAAAGCTATCGTGTAGTTCTAGATTTCAGAAAAGACTTGAAAGGTAGAAACGTTACGTGCGATAATTTCTTCACTTCTCACGAATTAGGAATAGAATTGCTGAAAAGAAAACTTACCTTAGTTTGAAGGTAAGTGATAATGCAAAAAACGGAGATACCTAATAAAATATTACAGCTCTACAAAATCGGGGGTAGGGTTAACAGTCGTTATTTTATAACATATTGGATATATCGGCCTATAATGCTTTTGTGTTATACATATTATATCAATCTTTCCAAACTAGAATAAAGCAAAACATTTCAAACGAAGAATTTTTTTGGAAGAATTAGGGGAAGCTTTAATTCAAGGTGAAATCTCCCGTCGAACTTCTCCTCCAAACAGTGCTCCAGGAAGATTAGTGGTTCAAGATCTGCAAGCACGAACCTCTCTAGAACAAGCTACAGTGTCAACATTAAAGAGATCCCGCTGCTATTTGTGTCATGCGAGAATTGTGATCGCTAAATAATAATTATATTTGACCCATAAATACCATGTGCGTTTTTATTTTGAAGTACAGGATAGGGGTTAAGTAAATAGCTACGAATGGTGAAATAGAATAATAAATCCAAAACCAGGAAAAGTGTTAATGTCACACTTAACTACATCTTGTGTACTAAACCATCAATTAAAATGGCAAATAAAAAAATTACTGGTTAATATTCATTAGCAAATATGATAAATATTTTGCCCCCAGTTTGTAGTTATAACTCACTAGCTATGCATCTTCTAAAAAATGTGGCCTCTGTAAATCCGTATTGATAATTTATCTGACTCATCTGCTCACCTGTCACACACCCCGTCGTAAATACCACAGATACTCTTGTAGATGCAGTTGCTTCAGATGTCGTAAACAGCGATAAAGTCACACAAGTTCAATACCACAACAAATCCCATAAATGCGTGGGAACCTGATCGCAGACCTTAACCCGTCTTAAGTCAGACAAATGCTTATTTATTCGAAATTTTGCCAATTATTGGCCGTAGGAAAAGTTCCACCTAATTAACGCATGTCTCCAAAATGTAAATAAAATCAATCGAAATGCGTATATCTGCCTGCAGATCATAATTATGCAAATGTACATCCATTAGGCAGACATATACCGGTATCACCGTGTTCACTTTATTGTTTGCCTAATCGGTATCCAATTATACCATGATAATCATCGGTTTATCAAACACAGCAGCACCTCCGAGTCTTGTCCTCACAGAGGTAGGTAAATAAAACACGCTTATCCAGAATACATAAATCACCAATGAAAATGTGAAGAAGAAAATCATCATCATCATCATCACCATTCGTGTACGAATGAATGTAAATGCGAGAGAATTTCGTTCTGACTGCGGTGATTAAAAGCCATTTGCATACGCTATTTATACGGTCGAAACTTCCCCACTCCGATGCTGCTTCGATTCCGGAAATACTCGAAAGATATGCCAAACATTAATGGGGCCGCTTCTTGGCTGAAAGTCGACTTGACGGTTGGGCTACAAAACGGTTCTAGTTGAGCTATTTATAATGCAATAAGTAAATTGGCGTGAATTTTGTGGGTAGGTAGTAGGTACACAAACAGCAATAGCCGTCGGCCTTGAACTTGCGGACAAGACGAAGAAGTTTTCTTTGAACGCCGCTTGAAGAAGTTTCGTCATTTACGAACTGACAGCCGTCACGACCGGACCGCACAATGGTTCGACTAGTTATAGTAGGTTGCATTGCTGCATTCATTGCTGTTTATAGTCACGATTGTGTATATTTTAGATGTTGGCAGTATTTGCGGTCGCTTGCTGTAGCGCTGGACCACAGGGATATAATTACAACCACAGGCAGAATCAGAATGTCCAGAATTACCCGCCGCAACAAGAAACTGTGCTCACAAAGTCGTTTTACTTCTTCTCAGCTCCGGATGATGAGCCAAAGTCCACTCAAGTAAATCGTGTAACTTCAAATGTCAAGAAGCATCAACAAGTAGTCTTCATCAAGGCGCCCGAATACAATGCATATACGAATGCAGCCATTAACTTGGCTCGACAAGCCGCCGAGACGAAAACGCAGATTTATCTGCTAAGCAAAGAGCCTGATCTGGCTGATCTGGAGAAAAGATTTCAAGAAATTCGCAGCTCCAGCGGTCAGAAACCAGAGGTGCATTTTGTTAAGTATAGAACGAATGAAGAGGCTCTTGCCGCTCAGAAGGCAATCAGGGCGCAGTATGAAAACCTACCAGGGACTTCAAATACTTTAAATGAAGCTGCAGCCGTTTTGGATTACAGTAAAAGTGCGAACACGAATGATGATGATGATGACTTGTATACTGCGAGCCGACCGCCCTTTTTACCAACCGGTGTTGATGTCGTACCTGGAAGTTCGTACTTGCCACCATGGAGGGGTCAGGCCTTACGTTAAGGTCAGATATGAGCTGGTGGCTTATCGTCGGGGATAAAATTTTATTTTTAGTGTTTTGAGCTAAGACGTCAATTATTTTATGTGTGCTTATGTGCCATTGTCAGTTAGTAGTTTAGTAGTAAAACATGTTTCAATCAACTAATAAATACATTCAGCATGTGATAAACAAGTTTTGTCTTTGACTTTAAATATACAGAGGAGTGTGCGAAAGAATTGTGAACAATCAATATCTACACTCTACAGTAAACAAGGTAATCACTGATACGTGCAAATTGAAGAACTACCTGTTGACATATTGATGGTTTTATGACTTTGAGTTTTGTGTTAGGAAATCGGCGAGTAAATTCATATGCGATAATTATTGGTTTTGTGACCAGTGTTGTCACTTCTGCCATACAATTTTTACCATTTTTCTACTGCTACTGCTCTACAGCTATTATTGCTTATCTATAGTATCTGTGTTTTGTGTATCTGATACCTATATGAAAATTAAAGCTGAACAGACTTTAAATTAAGTTAGGTAATTTATGTTGTCATTTTCATTCATTAGGTATCAATCCTCAGCTTCATATACCAGCTAAGCAGGCTAAGTGGCCTCAAATCCGCATTTCGTACATATCGCGTGAAATGCTTAATATCGGCGCGACTTCAATGTAAGAATCGTCAGCGAATCGATCGAACAAAAAGGACTAAATGCGAACATCTTAAGTGGTGGGCATTGGGATATCGCTAAAATAAAATCTGATATTAACTACTATGGCTCCACTTGTCAATAACTGTCAGCCTTAGTCATTAAATCCACCTGTCCTAATCAACAGATTATCAACGTCTCCGCTAAGTCATATAAAAAAACTTAATTTGATTTTAAATTAGATGTCGAAATGTTTATTCATAAAATTGATTTTGCCATATAGTAGCTCATCAATTAATATTAAGCAGATGCACGAGTACGATAACTTAGGTGCCGACAATTTCTAAGGATTTTTGGTAGAGGGGTTAAATACAATCATTTTATACTATCGCGCTTCGTTTAGGCCGAAGGGGTTATTTAAAAAAAAATACTTAAAATGAAAAAAATATATTAAAAAACAATGGCAACACTTACAATACAGAACTATATCATTTTTGAATGCCAGGAATCTATTTTTTCATATATTATATTTAAATCAAATTATTTCTGTTAATAGTTAAAACAAGTAAAAGTGTTATCATCGGCCTGGCCGATTGTCTTTAATTTTTCGTAGTTTTTGTCTTATTGAATGGAGGCAAAGTAAAATTAATTATGAAAGTTAAATACACCATGTCTAGCAGAGTATAGTATATCCATTAATGAGTAGGGACACTCCACGTGTTTCTTATCAGTTTACAATTTGCAGTACACATACACGAGAAATAGACGGCAATAAAAGTGCTCTAGTAAAAGAGGGATGGAAGAGTAGTCGAACTATTTCGAAATGTGACACAGGGTGTGACGTAAAAAAAAAGCAAAAATCAATTTGTATTATTTTTTATTGAACATTTTATATCTATGTAATAATAAATATTCACATGTGTGCTAAGCTTAAATACTTTTAGTTGTTGGTACATTTTTTTGTTAATTTTATTGAACTATTTTAGAATATGGTAAACCCGTAGGTACTCGGACGTAAAATTTTATAAGAAATTCCTTATTTTAATTTTTAATGAAATTCATTTTTCAAAAAGTTAAAAATATTCGCCTCAAAATTATTTAGGTAATATACATATTTGGAAAACAAGAAATAAATTTTTGTTACAGATTCTCTAACGAGTCTAAAAAATGTTGATAAGGTTGTGTCAATTTTGCATCTTCATATTCTTTGAAATCTGTGAAAAGTGAGGAAACGTTAAGTTGTGGACTCAATTTTAACTCACACTTCTGGTTTAACTTTTACTTTTTAAAAATATAGCCTGCGAAATAATAGAACGCATTATCAGTACCAAAGTCCACAGTGGAAGTTCCATGTTAGCAGTTGGGTCACAGTTTCCACGGGTATTATCTTCCATAGGCGAATTTTTTTGGGAATCTATAGCTAGCTCACTTTTACTTTTACATGCAAAACTGGTATACTCACTTTTGGTTTTACATGCAAAACTGTTATACTCACTTTTGGTTTTGTTATACTCACTACCCAAGAAAATACGCCTCATATACTTTGCCGAAAAATATATTTTAAATAAACAAATGAATTGAAATTGAGTAAAGAAAGCTACGAGTACACCATACGTCCGACTCAGAATTTTTAACTATTTTTAATTTTTTGCCACACGCACTGACACTGAACACCCTTTACTTCGTCAATTGATGGTAATGAACGACTGATAACAATCCAACTCCAGGTCGCCTTTAAAAATACGTGCGAAAAAAATGTAAACAATCCCCTCTACAACCAACCTAAGTAATTAGTATGACCATCTGCTGTGAATTATATTACCTAAAAAGTGCTGGTAGTAAAACTTAAAATCGTAAAATATGGTAATTAACGAAGTCGTAGCTAGGCAAAAGGGTTGAATTTCGTGATAGAGAATGAAACATTTCTTTTTCATGTCCATAACAAAGACCATTTAATCAATAACCAATGGCAAAAACTACAAAATTTGTTTTTTTTATTACCAATTCTACGAAAGCAAAGCTGGTTACCTGATCAACCTGCATGGTTGAGAGAAAATACTAATATACTGACATCACTCCAGGTCGCCTTTAAAAATGCTTTATGAAAAAACCCACAATCGTTTGTCGTACGCAGCAAGCCCCATGTAGTGGTACAGGCAAAATGTGTTGTGTACCCTTTTTTTCTCAAGCAGTCGTTGTATGCAGGTAAAAAGTATTCTTTCGACCTGCTTCCACTTATTGTACGATTTTTTCTGCATTTTGCTTTGTGGTAGTAGGAAATGCATATGTAGAGACAGTGTCCCTACTCATTAATGGATATACTCTGATGTCTAGTTCCAGAAAACATCTAAGTGGGAGCGAAAAACGAAAAAGAAAGAGGGAGACTGAAGAAAACAGTATAGCACTGTTATACACAGATGCAGCACCCGACACCGACACCAGTGCTTCCAATTTCAGTGTTTCGCAACCTTCCACATTGCAAATGGAAAGGGTGTACCCTATTACTCTGGAGAGTTCTGTGAATCCTGGTTCTGGTTCTGAAGTTCCAATTGCACAGCTAGTCCTCGGACCTGACTAAAGGTTTAACTTGATACCCTCCACTGCGTAAAAGTTATACTAAAAGTTTGCCATGCGAGCTAGTATGTACTGTACACGCATGGGTCTAATATTGGTTTTGTATGGGAGGTACCAGAACTATTTGACCGACATAGCCCATTTTCAATACCAACCTGACGACGACGGTAAGAAAGAAGTACTCTCACAAAATTTCATTCGCCTAGGTCGATTCGTTTGGACGCTATCGTGTTTTCAACAGACAGACAGACGGACATGGCTAAATCGATTCAGAATGTGATCCTCATTCAGAATATAATATACTTTATATATGGTCTCCGGTGAATCCTTCTTGGCGTTACAAATGTAATGACAAAGTGAATATACCTTCCTGTGGAGATTATAAAAAATACTTTCAAACTTGAAATTTGAAGGCCAGTAAAAAAGTTGTATATACAATGTACATACTTAATTTGTTTTTACTGTCCAAATCAATTCTTAATCGAACACTGAAGACTTAAAACCAGATTGATTAATGTGTTCTGGTTTTTGAAAAAAATATATAGATGTAGTTACTTTTATATGTCTCTCCGCTTAGACCTTAGAGTACCTACAAATTTCTTAGACAACAGCACCTACCGCGCGCGAATTGTTACCCTTGTACCTTGAAATGTGTATGCAACCCCCTGTTTGGGGTCACTGTTGGATTATGGGATATGTGCAAAGTGCAAGGTTGAGTATATGAAAACTTTCTTTAAATTATATTAGCTTACGAAACGTCAACAACATTCTTTAACAACAGTATCTGGCCTAAAATTTCGCATTATTGACAAAATTTTGCTGATTTGCATTATAGACAATTTAGAGCAGATTTTTGGGTTTGAAAATTACTATGTACTTTTTTTTTAATTAAACCTCCCGCTTAAACGGAGCGAGATAGACCCCCTCCCATAGTAAAAATTGATTTATTATAGGTACCACATTATAAGGCCCTGAAGTGACAACACTGGTTGTGACATTTTGACATTTACTACCGTGCGTCGTAAGAAGAAAGGGCGCATCTCAATTTTAGTAGTTTTGAGATAAATGCATCTTATATTTTACTGTTTTTAGTTTTCGCGGCTTTAAATTAATAATGGTATTAAACATTTTTTCAAAGACGATTTCTTAGTAAAAAGAATTATGTTATTTTATCGTGCTCATAAGTTTCAGTAATTTGGGTGATTACTTTGAGAAAATGGACTTGCGACTTTTCTGGTAAATATAGCTAGGTACCAAAAAAAGGCTTGAAACTTTTACAAAACTGAATTTTTGAAATAAGCGACAAACTTTTTTAAATTGAAAAAAAAAAAAAATTTACTGAGTTGTTTTAGGTGTCGGTTCTCTGCAAATATCAAAGGAAAATTTGTTTTTGTATTGAAAGCTCAATGGTGAGGAAAAGAACCTTTATGCCCATGGAAGAATTATTTCTGAAAGTGGATTTTCGGTGAATTTTTGGGGCCATCTAGGTACATTTCTCCTTTCTACGCATTAACCTATCTGACCTACAAATCTACCCGTCTCGCCCGATGTGGGAGCGGGAAATGGGCGTATGGGTAAGGGCAAATTGGTCAGTATGGGCCGGACATTGGAGGTGGGATTATGGGACCCCTTTCGCTACCTGCGAATTTCTGGGTATCTTACATCGATAAGACGACCTGACCTGGTGGTGACTAAAGTAGTCAAAATTGGTTACAATTAATGAAGTTGACACCTCCTGCTGGCGGTTTGTCTTCAGGGAAGGACGGAGGGTGACTGTAACAGTCTGCCCCCTGCCTATTGCTTCTGACAGTCAATCACGAAGGAGGAATAAATTCACCCTACTGCTTGGTACCAAAAAGAGGATCGCGGTTTTCCTACTTAGAAAAAGAGAAAGGGTAACCGAAACAGTCTAACCACTCGCCTATTGCCCCTGGCGGAATGTTCGAAACGAAGCTGACTTATGTTGACAACCTCTCCAGGTGAGAGTTAGTCTTTGGAAAGACGAATGTCTGACCCGCCATTAGTAGCCTCAGACAGTCCGCTTGTAGGTAAATAGAGTAGACTCAGAGTAAATAGAGTACATGGAGTACATAATAAAGGGTCCGCCATCTAACGTTTTTTTCTTCAACTAGTGCTTATTTCGCGAATGGTAACACTTAGCTCATGTCTGATTTGACAGATAATTACTTTTATCCTTCCGCTGAACGAATATGGTTGTGTATACGCTTGAACAACGCTGGGAAATATTGCGACATTACTTTGAAAATCATGGTAATGTTGCAGAATGTGTGCGAAAATTGCGTACGGATTTTGGAAGAAGAGAAGCACCGTCAGCTCCGTATGTTCGTTATCTTGTGAAAAAAGTGAAAGAAACTGGCATCCTCATCGATAAACCAAAGCGTGAAAAGCCAAAAACAGTGCGTACACCCGAGAAAATTGCTGCTGTGGCAGAAAGTGTGCGTGAAGCGCCATCAACATCAATTCACCGTCGTTCTCAACAATTGAACATTTCGGAGACATCATTGAGACGAATTTTGCATAAAGACCTTGGTATGACGCCATACAAAGTCCAATTGGTTCAGGAGTTGAAGCCAACTGACCATCCAATGCGTTTTCGCTTCGGTAAGTGGGTCTGCGATCGAAGATCGCATTACCAGCCGCAGAGCTGATGTCGTTTGGCCACCGCGGAGCTGCGATTTGACACCGTTGGACTATTATTTGTGGGGTGCCGTAAGAGATAAGTGTTACGCCGACATGCCAGAGACAATATTGACGCTTTAAAGGACAATATTCGTGAAGCCATTGGTGAAATACAGCTGCACACAATCGATAATGTGCTTAAAAATTGGACCGATCGTGTAGGCTACTGCATGGCCAGCCGAGGCAGCCATTTGAATGAAATTATTTTCCATTATTAACCGGAAGGATTGTACTTTCAAATAAAAAAAGAAATTTGAGAAAATATTCAGTAGTTTTTTTTTATAGCATTTTCAAAAAAAAAAGTTATTTGGCGGACCCTTTATAACCTTACTTGCTTAAAAATAAATAAATAAATAGGCGGCGCAACAGGCGGTAGACACCCAAGGCCTAGCTTCTCGCAACCATTCGTTTTGTGTGAGTTTCTATTTTTGGAACGAATGGAAGGGAGGGGACCTACAATTTTATGCCGAGTCCGAACGGCTGAATTGAGAAGCTTTTTCAGGACAGTCATACTCTCGGATGTTTGTCAGACGTTCGCGAGAGGTGGCGCAGTAGAAACAACCTTAAGATGTAATTTGTGTTTTTCCGGGGATCGAACCTGGGATCCCTCGCACATTAGTCCAGCACACTAATCACTGCGCTACTGCGGCCACATATAATTATGTGCTTGCTTATTTCTATATAATTAAGATGAAATATTTTGCAATGACCGTATATACAAAAATTATTGTTTTTTGGTAATAAAAGACGATTTGGGTATTGCAGTGCATATTTTTCCAACTAAATCGATTTTCGATTCAAACGACAACACTGGGTGGTATCTTATTTGTACTAAAAAAGTTTTGCACCTTTGAAGAATTTGCATAGATAATTCACCACAGTTCTGTTTTCTTGAATTGTTTGGGTATAAAATTGGTGGTAGTACAAGGTGATGGTTTAAAATTGTATCATTGTGTTTATACCGTTTATACACAATTGTACCACAAATACGATAACATTTTTTATGATTGTACTAGATTTATTTTATCTTGTACGTGAACCAAAACTGAAAGTTTATGTAGCTAACAATCTCAAACTCAAAAGCTATTATCACTATTATAGAACTTGCCGAGTCTCTAGCTATGTACCTATTTATGTGGTTTGTGCATATGTTGAAGTGGATTGTTGTCAGTGATTTGTCATGGAAAACGTACTTTTTGATTAGAATTTCGGCTATCTAATTAGAAAAAAAGAGTGAACAAGGGTAGGGTAGGTTATAGGTATGTCTATTACGTTTCATGGGTTAATTTTTTTGTTTAAAACTTCTCTCGGCCCAGGCGAACCTGTAACGCTTCAACAGCGCCCGAGATGCTTGTAGGTGTTAATTCTGCTGCTGCACATCGATATATCCATTTTACTATTATTTTTTGAATTATGTATTAGTACTTTTATGTGATTTAAAGTTTAAAACTAGTGTATTAGTGATTCTGGTTTCGATTATGAATTCAAATCCAGAAGCAAAATTTTCTTCTTTTCAGAAAAAGAACTGTCAGTTGAGTGCGAATCGAGGGCTCCCAGAAGCGTTCGGATTACTTTCGGACAGTTTGGTGATTGGTGAAAATCAAAACATGGTCAGGAAATGTGGAACCTCCCAAAGCAAATTTGCGTAGTAAAGTATGTATAAAGTAAAATGGGATAACCACCCAAGCTTAAAACTTTTCTCAGTTTGTTGTTGTAGGTATAATGCGGACGCGGAGTATTGTGTGTAACCGGCAGATCACTAATATTTATAAAAATAAATCTTTAAATACATATAATTCTTCTGTACGTGTTTGTAATCGAACTCCTCATAAACTGCTGGACGGATTTTAATGAAATTCACGATTGGATCCGGTAGGTGGCGCTGCGATCCGATTCCACAGAAATTTCAAATAATAACCACTCAACAATAAAAAAAATTAAAAATAAAAAGCTCATACATTTCTTGACACCCATGGGAGATAAAGTTGTAAAATTGTAGACATTGATGTGCATTGTCCAAACAAACAACCGCGCGAAGTGTGGGTGGGATTCCTGGCCACACGTCTGAGGAAATAATGGTCGAAGCACACGGACTACTAAATCAGTCCGGACACATCGGTTAAATAAAACGGCCGCAGAACAATTGACGGACAATGGAAATGTACGAGCAGGCAAAACAACGCTGGCCGGGACCGCTAGTACATAAATAAATATCTTTAGGAAACTTTATACATTCTGATTTGTATCACTCAGCTATAACATTAGATGCGTATCCAATCCAGCAGTTTCTTATACCATCCCCTGACGGTTTAATATATTCTATACATCAACGCCAAAATGTAACCAAAAATCGCTTCATGTTTCACATGCTAAACATTTGAAATATTTCATTTAAAATTGAGGTCCTTTTAACTCATCAAAATGCATAGACGTGTGCGTGTGCCCCTATGTCTATAACTCAAATAAAAGCTTCTTGTGAACTTGGTTGACGCGCAATTAATATGCTGTAAAGACTTCAGCATACATAATGTAGAGTATGCTAAATCAAATCTAGAGTTAAGTGTACATTTTTAATTCATTGAAGTCCTTAAAACAGCATTATACCCATCAAAAATGCCAAAGACGAAATTTCATTTAAAATAAAGGTATGTCCAATGTCGCCACTGAAAGGTGTAGATGTGGAATGCTTTTATCATGTTATCCTTAAGGGTTATTCCGGCTGTTTTTCGTCAACACTTGTTTGCCCTTTGTTATAGCTTGCATCCTCGGCGTGCGTATATTATACCAACTTGTATTTTACCAAAAAGAGATACAACTCCTTATGTTTTCCTGCGGCAAGATGTGAGTTTGAACTTGTTTCAGAGCTCTTTGCGAAAATTGCTATTTCCCTTGAGTAGCACTTAAGTATCTCTCCACAAATCCTTGTGCTACAAGTAAGTTTGATGGGATATGCAAACAGGTATACTCGTAAGTGAGTCTCCTAGATATGTTGTATCTAGATATAAATTGTCTATCTAAAAAAAAACGATCTAATAGGGAAAAGTGAAACGAAAGAAATGTTGCTTTTATTCGACATGGAATTTACCATCATTTGACATTTTTTCTTCCTTTGTCGGAAGTTGCTACTATCCGATGGAGTACACAGACACAACTACTGGTCCATTGTACTGCTAAACAGACACCTTACTTTACTGTACTTAGTTTTCCCGTCTTTCGAAGAAAGATGAGAACGAGCTTCAGTGATGAAGAGCTAAGATGTTCGGCAGTCACCACGTCAGCCCCAAAGATCCGCCACCTGATGCGAGCAAAGGCAGGACAACTACAGAGGAAGTGTTCCGCTGTATCGTCGTCAGGCAGACCCAACGCAGGTTCAGGTCCTGAGAGAGCTTCTTCTGAACCCATCGTGGCAAGCTCATCAGCGATCTCATTTCCTTGGATACCCATACCAGTGTGCTCGCTTTCCACGAAGACT
Organism: Cheilosia scutellata; assembly: GCA_955612985.1. Classification (NCBI taxonomy): domain Eukaryota; kingdom Metazoa; phylum Arthropoda; class Insecta; order Diptera; family Syrphidae; genus Cheilosia; species Cheilosia scutellata. The sequence goes on along the minus strand of OY015312.1, from coordinate 39,980,485 downwards.
CCAGAACCAGACCCCTATCCGGTTTTGGAGCTATCCGTGAATACACGATGGCATTCTTTCACTCTTTCTTTCGCTCAGAGTCTGGCCGAAGCCATTGCTTTGCCTGAGGAAAGTTGACAGTTGGTAGTTTTGTCGCAGTAGGATTTCTGGTGTCATTGCGTCAAACGGCATATCCACAAGATAGGTGTCAAAGGATAATTCTCGCACAAGTTCTTTAAAATTCCAGTGCGCGTGGTACCAAAAGCCACCTCTCTCTAACTTTTTCAAGGGGGGAGGTTCATCATAGCATCTAGAGCAGAGCACGGAGTGCTAGGGAAGGCCCCTGTGCAGCCAAACCCTTCTTTGAAATTTGGCAAAGAAGGCAGTAACACGTTTCAACGAAAGCATTTTCCACCATACAACTGATGCTCGATGCATATGAGAGAAGTGGTCTTAACACTGCCGTATAGATCCAAAGGACCCTATTAGGTGATAAGCCCCATGTCTTGCCAAAAGCGCCTTTGCACTGCCAGAAAGTTGACAGAGCTTTATTGGTTTTCGATTCCATATGCTTGGACCAAAGAAGTTCTCTATCGAGGATTACTCCCAGATATTTGACTTCATCAGAGATCGGGATAGGGACACATTTGAAATAAATAAATAAATTAAATAAATCCCTCCTGGGTGTAACCATATTTTTGAGATTATTGGAAGGGACCTATAATTACATATATACCCATTTTTCGATTGAATTAATTTAGAAGCTCTCTTAAAATTTTTAGTCATCCTATTTATTGGATGAATGTAATAATTATGTCGTATAAATATTTGAATCTTGCGCCATTTATGCGATAAAGTGCTGCCAATGGAAACAAGCTGACAGTTCAGGGTTATTAAAAATGGAGCGCTACACTTAAGAACAATGCATTTTAATTGTTTATAAATAATTAAGGTTTGTCAGTTACAGGATTTTAATCTTCTGGAATGTCTCCCAATTTCCTCTTGATGACTTTGTTAATCCTCAAAATTCTCAAATTTGGATTCTGAAAATCCACGAGTGACAATAAATGGTGTGCGAAAAAAAAATTACAATTACAAATCCATACCTACAAACGAAAAGTAGAACGAAATTGTTCGCTTTCGGTTTTGTTGTGTCATTGTATATGATTTTTCGTTTCGGAGCAGCAGCCTAGATATAGATACTAGCCTTTAACTTAGAAACACCATGTAACCATTCAACAGCAAAAATGTGCATAATTCCAAAAAGCACGTTACCTGATTCTATTTAAAATATCTTTAGTGAAAATGACAGCATTGTATCAGGACGTTACCCAAGCACGTTTACATTTACTTTAGAATATGACCGATTTTTCCCTCATTAAATTATAATGTGTAGAGTCCTTGAAGGGTTGAATATGTCAGAATGGCAAATATTCAAATTTGCCAAAATGTAAATGTATTCTCAGTCCAATATGTTTTTATTATTTGCGTGTGACATTATACGGAAAATTCTTCAAGGGATGACGCAAATGCTTGTGAATCTTTGCTACCCTTCATCAGAATATTGATTTAGACAGTCTTCGTAAATGGTGTTGCGATATCATCACTGACGTCAAACGGTAGTTGGTAATAATTCGAACTTGAATTGATTACAACAGCGTGAAAAGATAAAATTGATCTACCTAAAATATAGGTACCTAAAAAGACTATTAAAAGAAATGGCCAGTCTCGAACCTCAATAAGTAGTTAAAATGAGAATGCTAACTCTGGACCACAAGTATTTAACAAAAAAAAAAGCTCACTCACAATATCCCCTTTAACGCTAATGAGTCATTCCGTCCGAGCTAGTCACTATACTCTGTCCAACAAAAATTGTGAGTACAGGGAAGATAGGGTGTTTGTCTCTTAGTCTGGTTGCAATCACTTACATAAATCGGTCCCTCTTTAAAGCTCTTACAGGGTTGCCATAGTTTGTATGATAATTCGCCATAACTCAGAGAGCAAAACTATTAGGGTTACCATCTTCCAATTTAAAATAAAAATATTGCTGAACGAAATAAATTCCGTTTATCTTTTTAATTTTCCGGTAAGATAATAGGCGCATTTTTTTAAGGGTATCCCCAGTAGGCCTAATCGTAGTAGGCAATTAGAATACAAAATTATATAACCACGACGCAATGTCATATACCTATAAACAGACGGTAAAAGGACTGCACATGTGCAGCTGTACATAAATTTTTTAATGTAGACATAGATACTTAGATTACATAATTGTTAAAAAATGATTACCCGGCAGTGCAGATCTTCGCGGTAACAGTAGCAAAAAAAGGATCATAAAATTCTTTTAAGGCATTATCTTTACTGGGGACGGATGTGGTAAAACCCACGACCGACAATAAACAATATAGGTTTACCAGCTTCGTCATTTTGATTTTTTAGTGTGAAAAACTATTTGATGAAACAATAGACAAATAAAAACAGAATACAAAATTATATAACCACGACGCAATGTCATATACCTAAACAGACGGTAAAAGGACTGCACATGTGCAGCTGTACATACCTACATTTTTTAATTTCGACATGCCAAAAATATCCTCTACAAAGTCAAATATGCATCTATACCCAAATATGCAGAAATATGCCCTAACGAATAGGACTGAAAATATGTACTTAGTTTTGTATATTAAGATATTTAATACGATATCCCAAAGAAAAACCATGCTTTTGCATGAATCCGATTGCCCTATTAATTTATCGCAATATCACTACAACCCACTTATGATCACTTTTTGCGTTAATGAAATGAATGCATTTAAACACCTCACGAATAAACCTTATTTCTAAAAGACAACATTAAAAAAATGGTTTAACTGAATATTATGGATCCTTCAGAAATACAAACAAACTAAAACCGAATGGCAACACCCCCAGTGCTGCCAGTGTTTTGTCATATGAATTCCCACGCAAGTGCCAAAAAAATCCCTTTTTTTTCCCTCGCCTGGCTCAAAAAAGTACCTCAGATTTTCCCACACATATTTTACAAAGGAAAACAAAAAAAAAATTACGAAACAAACAACACTGCCTCAATAACTATGGGGAAAAACCTTAGTGTATTCCACTATGCCTATTTCAACACCCTTCAAAGGCTTAGGGCCAGCTTCAAAGGTTCCGGAAAAAGTTTCGGATAATATTATGTGACACAGAACGCTATCCGACAGGTAAAGGAGTATCAGTGTGGCAATAAAATCCCTGTGATACCAATTTTTAAGATTCTTGTCTGTCAATTATTTATTTACAACTTGTTTGTCATAGTGTTAATATATTATGAATATTTATTAGGGTTCATGAACAAATTGTTCCAACTACTTTTCGCATAGAGACTGATGTAAAAATTAGTTTTCTAAATATTCAAATAAATTTATGTTGTGGCTGCAATTTACGCTCGTCAACGAAAAAATTGTCTGAAACTATATTTTTTCCAACCACTTATAATAAATATTTGCCTAAAGGCTTTAACAGGCACTTGAAACGGCTGATAGGCTATCCTAGACTTTATCTGTTAGATATCACTATCCGATCTGGCAGATAAGTTCCTGATATCGAGACTTTATCAGCTAGTCTTGAAACTGACCTTAGCCTCGGGAACAGAACCAAATTTATGGTGGGTTCCTGGCCATGAATTCTTCGAAGGAAACGAAAAGCAGACGATTTGGCCAGAATATGCTCCAAAACCCTTTTCGCGGGACCGGAATCTTTCTGATATACCCCTAAATTGGCTAAAAACTTAGCCATAAAATGCTGGGAACATACAAAATATATCTCATAATGGGAGAATATCCCAGGTTTAACAATGCCCATAGCAGACATGATATCAGAAACCTTGTATAGGATTCCTTATAGGACATCATGGGTTACAATACTACCTAAGCTAAATAAATCTTGCCAACTCAGCGGAGAGCAGGCTATGTACGAGAGAAGACGAAAAAACATTATATGCGAATTTGGAAGGAAGATCTTCTCCAGGGACCAACTGGACCCGAAAGAGATAAAAAAATCATCTGCAGCAGTATCATAAACTTTACAAAAAAAGTGGAGAACCTCCTAGCCTAAACCCTCTTTCTAATCGGCTTTTATCGGCTAGGATAAAAGGCTAGGATAGGGTAGTCTGTCTTCATTATAGTTATTGCAAAAAAAAGGGGTGGGATTCTGTAAAATACTAAACGAAAACCACTTACGTTTTCATTAAACAGTGAACATGGCTCTATCATATCTGTGGTAATAATAATAAAAATAATAGACAGAGACGTTTTCATTTTACGTTATTTGGCCCCAGGACTTCTTTCTTTTTGTGTCAATACAAGCGCTTGTTCATGGACGCAGTCAGGTGTATAAAATAAATTGTCTTCCTGAAGTTGAACACGAAAATTAAAGTAATGTTTCAAAGAACAAAATTTCCTTTTGTTTGTTCTGGAAAACGGAAAGTTTCCCTTTTTCCCTTTTAGCTCATTTCGAGTACAAATATTCCCTCAAAAAGGGAAATTTCACACAATCTGTCAGTACTGAACACCCCACATAATAATTCGTTCTCAAAAGCACCAAAACCGAAAGTTCTTTGACAAAATCCATAGAAACACCCTTAATGATATGTTTTCATTGTATGCATGGTATAACACTCTTCTGATGTGCTTTCCTCACACACACTGCTTATTTTCGTGGAAGATAATAGCAAGCGAACACAAAACGATCATGCTCTGCTCATTCTGCCCGCAGTTGTGTGGCAGACTATGGTTGTGGTGGGCTGTATGCGAATTTTGGGAAAATTATGACAATAATTCCTTGGTAGTCAGTGGCAATTCTTGTGTTTGAGTGCCGTGAGAGTACCTACAGGCACCCTTGGTAGAAAAAAAGCTTCCCCATAAGGCCTGTACTGACAATTTTTGTTGGACAGAGTAGAGAGTATAGTGTCCCATTTAATACGGGTTGTACTTGTAATTGTATACCCTCTCTTTTCGTTTCCTACTCATTGTTGCTCTATCATGATGTCTCGTCCATCCGTTTTAAGTCGCTTTTACGGATTTTTGAATTACTGGTCACTATATCTTATTCTGATTGAGCTACATCACGGCGGGCGTTAAGAAAATCGTCTGAAACGCCATCGTCCTGTGACTGTGTTACCCCAACTACTTTGGTAGGTTGGTAGAGGTGTGGCGGTTTGGCTTAGTAGTATCTTGACTGTCAATGAATATGTCTATCTTTTGCATCAGAACTATTTTTGTGTGTAGTTTGATTTGGCTGCAGGACTAGCGGATAGCAAGTGTTTCCCTATGAAACCCACTGGTCGTGCCCGGAAACCTAAAGACAAGAATTTTGAGATATTCAGAGACTCTGAAAATACACCCGCACTCCATCACAGTTCATTTTTGAAACATCGCGTCGTCCCTGGAGATTGTTAAATTCGATCCCCTGTTCCCCCGTTCGTCTAGTCAATCTATAATCTTGAAGAGAATTCTATACTTCAAAATTTTTTTTTGTAAAATATGTAATCCTTTGAAGGTGCTACCATATCTCTTGATAGAGAAAACAGAATCTTGCTATGGGCGTATAGGGTCTCGCATCACCCTGACTCTCTGAGTCTCTTAGTTTGATCGCGATGTGTGCTGTGATGTTTGTGATTTGAAGGTCTTCTAAAGGTAAAAGATGCAAAATGATTATAAAGTGTTGTAGATCGCCTGTGGTGTCTACGCATGCCGTTCTTTGGACTTTGTTGAGTTTGGTTATGTTATAAGACTTTCTTAAAGGCCGTCGCCAAACCATTGACCCATTAGGTGAGGATTGGTCGTACTACGGATTTCTACAAAGGGTCAGTTTTGGTTGCAGGCCACATCTTTTGCCCAATGTTCTGTTGCAGGCATAGGAATTTATGCAAGTTTCCAGTTGAACTTGGAATCAACTTCCAGATCACTTCCAGACCTACCTATATAGCACTGGACGATAAGGAGAACGGTTGGCCGTTTAGGTGAAGAAGTGTAAAGTCAGATATTTTGGCCATGGTGGTGAAAACCATCAGTTTGGTTTTGCTCGAATTGACACCAAAGGCCACACATTCTGATCCAGAGAACATTATCCAAAATTTCACTAAAGAGCGAAACTTTCCTGATACCCCACTCCTTAATTCCTTAACCGTACATCAAGATTTGGTCATAAGAAAATAAGTGCCTGATGAATGACACTGTATGTATACCATATTGGACAAATATTCACACTATACGACAGGTTGTGGAGAAAACCCAATAATTCCGGATTGATGTTTATTTTTTTTTTATCGATTTTAAGGCTGTATTGGGGAGAATTTATGGAACGGACCGCATATAGCTAGTTCGTGTCCTTGCCAAATCGTTGTGCAGAATGGATGAAGGATACCCGTTGTTGCAAAATTTTTGCGACGAAGATTTAACAGCAAAATCTACCAGCTGTACGTCTACATCGAGTGGGATGCATTTTTATATACAATTTTTCAACTTTTAGTGTGCATGATATACTCATTCATGCCAGAAATAAACGTCATTTCATATTTATTTGAAGTGACTTTGGAGTCGCATGTTTGTGTTGGGTTAAGTATGTCCTGTACTCGTTACTCGTACTTGACAAACATACATTTTCCCCAACCAACACATATCGATTTTGGCATACAGAGTATCCCTATTCTCTCTCTCTTGGTACTCGTACTAAAGTGAAACATTCACTTATGTTCTTAACTACCATCGATATGACATTCAGTATGCTCCGCACATACGCACAATACGAGTAAGTTAAGTGAAAGTCTTTGAACTTTTCCTATGATTGTCATTTTGTGCTTGTAACAATGACTTTCCAAAAGAATTATTCCTTATTCATTTCTTTCAATTTCAAACATGCAAATAGTAATGTAATTCTGTATTCTGTAAGGTTACCATTACCTTTTGAAGTTCTAGATACATCGTGCAATCCTTTAGATCCGGAACAATACAGGATGAGAATCCTTGGAATACGTACTCACCATTTGCATAGAAATAAACATAAAAACAACAAAATCAAAAATACAATTTACATAAATTCCTTTTTTTTTTATTTATTTTATTTTATTTTGAAAACAAACATTTTTGTTTGGCTACCTGGGTTTCGCCATGTTTTCTTATTAATTTGATGTTCATCCTTCATGTAATTTGTTCTTACTTTTTATATAGTAAAATATATTACATATATTATTATGTATACAAGTATCTACTTAAATGATATTAGGGCTGACATTTGTACATGCATTTTCGATGGACTTACAATAAGCTAACGGGAAACAAAACCCTTTAAAATTGATTTAGCTATCCATAATCTACGTATTATGTGGATATATATAACATTTCTGGCCAAAAATTTTGAAAATGCCTATTCTTCTTTTGATTCAACGTGAAAACAGGCAAAATAAATTTAATCAAACATGACGATATGGATGAATTTCTGATATTTTAATTCCAAGAGAAGCTTGTACTACTTACTAATAAACATAATTAATAGGAACTAAATCTATATATATAAAAATTAGTTCTAAAATGTGTTCGGATACGTATAACTTGAAAACCACCGACTCTATTGCACCCATATTTACAGATAATCTTAAGTATTAGCCCAGGAGTGCACTGAAGGAGATTGGTCAAAATTGAACAAAGGGGCGTGGCACCTCCCATACAAAAAAAAACATTCAAAATCTTATATCTCGAAAACTGCCGAATCGATTGAACTCAAATTTGCAGATAATCTTAGGTATTGGCCCAGGAGTGCTCCTCTGGAGATTTGTCAAAATTGGACAAAGGGGGTGGCACCTTCCATACAAAAAAAAACATTCAAAATCTTATATCTCGACAACTGCCGAATCGATTGAACTCAAATTTACAGATAATCTTAGGTGTTGGCCCAGGAGTGCTCCTCTGGAGATTTGTCAAAATTGGACAAAGGGGGTGGCACCTCCCATACAAAAAAAAAAACATTCAAAATCTTATATCTCGAAAACTGCCGAATCGATTGAACTCAAATTTACAGATAATTTTAGGTGTTGGCCCAGGAGTGCTCCTCTGGAGATTTGTCAAAATTGGACAAAGGGGGTTGCACCTCCCATACAAAAAAAAACATTCAAAATCTTATATCTCGAAAACCACCGAATCGATTGAGTTGAAACTTACAGACAATCCTTGGTATTGGCCCAGGAGTGCTCCTCTGAAGATTTGTCAAAATTGGACAAAGGGAGTGGCACCGCCCATACAAAAAAACATTCAAAATATTATATCTCGAAAACCACCGAATCAATTTAGTTCGAATTTGCAGACAATCAAAGGTATTGGCACAGGAGTGGTCATTGGCCAAAATTGGACAAAGGGACATGACGCGACCGAATTGTACACTTTCTTCTGCGGGTTTGTTCGTAATTGCTACCCGAAGGTTTAGGAAAAAAAACCTAAAAGTAATCGATTTGTTTTGTTTATCAATTTGATTTCCAAATTTCAATTGTATCTTTTTCGTTCGTTAACTTTCTTTACTGGCTATTTCGAAGGTAAATTATTGATAGTGAAAAATTTATGTGCGTGAAATGATCAGTTCGATATTTGTTACGATGCCAAGAAGAGACAATGGTAACAGTAGCCGGCGTTCTCAGAATGGCCGCTGAACCAGTGAAGCTATCCGCCTTCATTTTCTATTAAAAAAATAATAATTGAACAAAAAATATCAAACTAGATCTTGAAATATTCAAAATAACTATTTTAGGCAGAACAACGTTTGCCGGGTCAGCTAGTATTATAATAATACTCGGCAAGGTATAGGGTACCTCATAAATTATACGTGTGTCAAGTACAAACAAAATATGTCAACCAATTATTGTATGCCAACTGGTAACACCTGCTCTGGTATTAGTAAGTTGATTTCATCGCGGGTGTAGACTGTAGGATGCTGATCTTATGCCACATTCTTTTGGGGGTTGAACTTGATCCAACCATACCAATCTATCAATATCAATACATAACGTGGATGCTGTCTCGTGGAAGGGTTTTTAGTCGAGTATTTAAGGTGACCAAATGACAGTCAACCGCTCCGTGCGGATAAGTACAGTATGAAAATCTCTTGAATCCAGCTGTTTTAAAAAGAACCCCTTTTGAATTAACCAAATTCATGAAAACTCATCATTGCTTCCACTACCTACTCGTAAAAAACACGCCGAGAATTCAACTTCCCCATCTGTTTCAATAGGATTTCACTAATATGCAGAGGGACGAGCATCACTTCAGATTTTCTTATGTTAACCGCTTCATCCTTAATACGGTCGGCCACAAACCTTTCCTGTCAGATCCAAGGAAGACCATGTCATTAGCAAACTGCCAATGAATTACCCTTACGGTGGTAGTACACGGCATGGAGAAAGCCACATACGTACGTAGCTCTGAAAGAGCTATTACACGGCATGTAGTACCATTATGCTGACGTCAGAGCTACATACGTATGGGGTTTTCTACATGGCGTGTACTACCAATTTTACACCGCGTCTCCACGAGTCAGGTGAATTATGCCAGATTCAGTCAGACATCTTGTCGGTCATATTTGTATGTACATAATTGGTTGGGCAAATTTTGTTTTGACATTTCATTTCACAACAATTCAATTTCAAGCGTTAAATGACCTGGAAAATTTAGAAAACCAGGGGCCTTGTACCACGAAAAAAGAAGTATTGTGCAATGGGAGCATTTTAACATATTTCTCCGATAAATTGCTACTGTGTTGTTTTTGTTTCGTGGTACTGGCCCCCAGATTTCCAGATGTAAGCTGAAAATTCGAAAACTTTATTTGGCCATGCCGCACACATAAGTTATGAAAAGCATAGGAGACAAACGCACCCCTGAGCAAGTCCAAACAATCAATTTGAAACGTTGCGATTTATACAAATATTGGAACAGAAAGTGAAAAAATTGATTTAGTTATGACTTATGAATGAGGGCAAAACCAATTCACAGATAACAGCTTGGTCTCTCAGCTATAAATTATGAACAACAACACATCAAAGCTCAAGGGAACACTTGTCAAGTGCTTTTTTTTTCAAAAAAGGCGTCATTAAGTCAAGAACCTGCGAGGAACATTAAGAGGACTCTTGATTAGTTTCTAATTTAGACTCTCCTCTTCCCAGTTCTATTCTATGGGGCAGAATCATAAACATTAGTAAAGGCAGACTAATAAATCTTTGAGCGTTAGGAAGAAAAATTTATAGAGTGATTTAATTTCATTCGTCAGCCCTGTCTTTATCTCATAACACAGTTTGTCCTAACAGATTGGTGATCATCGCCTAGCACAAACGGTAAGAGTTAGGAAGTTGACATTTTAAAACAAATGACGAAAGTGAGCGCTTAAGTTAAGTACACACGATTGTCAGATCTTACAATATTGTTCGATCTGTCAATGCTCTGACAATGACTGACAATGCGCTTACAATAGCCAACTAGCGTAACGACTACAATTATTGGCACCCCCAATTTTTGACCCAACTATTGGCACCCCATCATTCAACAGTGATTTTCTCAATAACCCTTTGTTCGAATAAGTCAATTTATTTTTTATTTTGAATTTGCACATTTTTCTCATATTTCTGTGTCTTTAGTTTGGATATATTCCTTTCCGTTTCTGTTTTATAAGTGAAAGTAAAAACACGTGCGACAAAAAAAACAAAACTTCAAAATTTTCAATGTTTTGGTTAAGGACCTATAATTTTGTAAGCTTTTTTTCCCTACTTTCTTTTATATTTTTTAATGAAAACTTTCTTTATTTACTATAAGAATGCATTAAATAAGTCGTTTGTAAATATATTTTGTTAAAAAAGTTATTGTTTTATTAATAAAAGGGGTGCCAATAATTGGGTTAAAAAAAAACTGGGGTTCAATTATTGGCAGGGGGTGCCAATAATTACATCCTATGTAGCTACAATTATTGGCACTGCCAATAGTTGTTTTTTTGTGAGTGCCAATAGTTGTATCATGCAACCGTTATTCATTGATTTTTGTGGTAAATGCGTTTTTCTGCACCAATTTCCGGTTTGTTCAGAGCAAAAAGATCTAACATGTTATATCCATAGGTACATATTGCTTAACGGTAAATTTAGGTTGTCTTTTTTGAAAAATACATACTATTTTACTTTTACTTTCTTCCTAAATTCTACAATGATTTAAATAATATTAAAAACAAATTTTTGTTTGTTTCCTTTAAAAAATATTAATTTTATAATACTTATTTAAATTAATTAAATTTCAAACGAAGAAAATATAAGTTTTTGTTTATTTGCCTTAGGAAAACATGATGTTTTTCTGTTTTAAAGAGTGCCAATAATTGTAGTTTTTGGGGTGCCAATAATTATGTCAGGGTGCCAATAATTGTGGTTTTTTGTAAGCTTTTACTAAATTGGCATTTTAAATATAATTTTCACTAACTAAACTGGATGTCTTACAATGGTCTGACAATGTCTTTCCTGACAACGTTATATGGTTGAAAATTGTGTGTTCACACGGTCGGCAGATATTTGAATATGAAAAATTGGTCGATCTGTTGTCAGACATTGTCAGATAAATTCAAAGTCTTGTGGGTTGTTTTTTGTAGTACGGATAATGGATCAAAATATTACACTTGCGACTATTTTAACTGACTACGTGTTGGAAGACAGCGAGGACGATGAATTGCCTTAAAAACGACGTCGTGTTTGGACAAAGGATTGGGTGGCCCGTCGTCAGTAGGAGGGATTATACTCCAAATAACTCGTCGAATTGCGAGCTGAGGAGCCAGAACTCTATTGTAATTTTTTCGAATGGACAGTTTATTGTGCAGTTTATACTCTGCGGAGCCAACATCCCATAGACTGCGTCGCGTATCGATTTCCTGGAACAATTTAAGTATGCTATCGTGCGACCATTCACTCTGGACTTTCTTTCTATAGAGTTTTTTTGATGTTGCCGTCTTTTCCAATGCACAGTTGTTTGTATCGATTTAATTATTTTTCTCCGCGATTCTGAATTCAAATCCAGAAGCGAATTTCTCTTCTTTTCAGTAGAAGAACTGTCAGTTGAGTGCCAATCGAACGTTTTAAGAAGCGTTCGGATTGCTTCCGGACAGTTCTGGACGACCAATCGAAAACGACATTACAATGTCCTAATTGTCTGACATCGCATGCCTTACTATATGCTGACAATGGCATTTCTGTCTGACAATATTGTAAGACAAAATTGTAAGTTCAGACAGATGTAAGTGATTTTTGACACATTTTTAATGAGAGATCTGACAATCGTGTGTACTTAGCTTTAGAAGCGATTTCGGGTAATTCGAAGTAAGGGGAGAAAAGGGGGATTGTATGAAGAAATTCTTATTTTTCATGCGATCGACAAACTCGTTTTGTGTACTCTACATTAAGGTAGGAATTTAGTTTGTATGGCGAACATTTTTCTGTCATCTTATCGAGCGCATAGCAAAGCACACTAGGTATTTCTGTAACGGGAGCGAAGTTTCGGATAAATGCTAGTTCATCATTAGGCGTATTTTTTTGAGGATCTATATCTAGGTCACTTTTACTTTTACATGGAAAATTGTTATATGTACTTACTTTTGGTTTTGTTATACTCACTTTTGGTTTTGAATGTACAAATAAAAGTGAGCCAGCTATAGATACTCAAAAAAATACGCCCAATGATGTATCAAAAATAGTAACAAATCATTGATGTTTGCTAAATCTTAAATAATCCTCATGTTCGTTTCGTTTTAAACAACTTTTGTATAAAGCTGGTGTTAGGTATTCATTTTGCGATTGTTCACAGGGATCGAAAAGTCGATACAATTGTATTGAATTCGATAAAAATGAGTTTGATCGATTTCGCCTTAATTCGATACAATTTACCAAAAATATAAATTCGAATCAACTAACGAACGACACCTACCTATATTAGTTTTAAGTTTTACACAAAAGAGTTGACTGGATTCTAATTTTTACGATCGACCACTCTGAACGCATTCATCTCTTTTTTTCTCAAGTATTCAAGAGTAGCTAGTAGGTACGCTGTTCCAGGAAAGCTAAAATTACCCACCTCTCCAATGTTTCTCGGCAACATCTTGCTAAATGTTCGCTTAATATGTGACAGTTCCCCGCTCAGAGATTTTCTGCATTATATAATGTGATCTCAATTTATAAATAAACTAAAACAATTTAGTATAAACTAAAGTAGTTTTGTTTGTAACTTTTTGTTGTTAAGTTATTTATTGTTATTTAATGTTAATGTAGGTTTGTTTGCTTATGCTTTTAAAAATAAAATATTTTAAATTTTTATTCAATACATAGGTAGTTTTCGATACAAATGTCTCCATTTCAGTACAAACAATCTTAATACAGCTTCAGGTACAACTCAAAAATGTCATTTTCTATCCTTGGTTGTTAGTAGGGAGGAGGGCATAATAAAATAAAAACAAGTAAAAGTGTTATCATCGGCCTGGCCGATGCTTTGATACCCTCCACTGCATAAAAGTCATGCAAAATGTTCGCCATGCCATATTGGTTTGGTATAGGAGGTACCAGAACTACTTGACCGACATAGCCCATTTTCAATACCAACCTGACGACGGTAGAAAGAAGTCCTCTCACAAAATTTCATTCGCCTAGGTCGGTTCGTTTGGACGCTATCGTGTTTTCAACAGACGGACAGACGGACAGACGGACAGACAGACGGACATGGCTAAATCGATTCAGAATGTGATCCTGATTCAGAATATATATACTTTATGGGGTCTCCGGTGACTCCTTCTTGGCGTTACAAATGTAATGGCAAAGTGAATATACCTTCCTGTGGAGGGTATAATAAAGAAATACAATAAGACATAGACTGGCGACGCTGTGACGGTATGCAAAAGTAATCATTTTTAAATACATAGTTTGTATTATTACATTTATCCAAAATGACGTTCTAGGTCTAGCATAAATTCCAGACCATTGTTAGTCTGGTTATGCAATAACGCACGTCCTTTAAATAATTCAAAAAATCTAATATATGTAGTGATAAAGTGCACACAGCGATTATTATTATTTTTATAGTATATAAACGAATTAATTTGCATCGGATTTCTTGTGAATATGTTTTGAATATCTATAATACATGTATTGATATGATTATATTACCTATTTGTTTAAAGGATATCAATTCCAGTAGATCATACTACATACCTACAACTCGCTACACTAAAAGTATAGTCTAAAATAAAATGTGTAAAATAGTTAGATATCTCTATAAGGTACATTTAAGTTAAAAATTAATATTTATTTATAGGTACTACTATACAATAAAGTGATTGATTTGATTTTCATGACAAATAAACTAAAATGTTAACGCAAAGTTTTGTTTCGAATTTTAATAAAAAAATGTTAAAAATTGTACAAAAATATCTGTTTCAGGCTCATGTGGATGCTATTTTATTTTTTTTTTTACGATCTTTTGAATTATATGGACTTTCTTTTATATGGAAGGATCTATACTTAAATTCTATACCTACACAGGTATATTCTGCAGGTTCAATATATATACACTTTGCATAGTGAGATGAAGTAAAGTACCTACATTATGTTATGTAGAATTATTGTAAATAGTTAAGTTTTTTCTTATAAAAGCCTTTCAAGATCTTCACTTTCTGCTTCGCTGGTAAATGAATCTGTATCCGTAAAGTAATCATCTCCACGATTCCGACGACAGCATATCCGTCGACTTATCTCATCGTCACTCCAATGTTCGAATTCCTCTTTGTGATGTTCGAGAAGCATCAGCGATGGGAATAAGCTATCACAGCCACCGCATCTGGAAGTAGATAATGATAATAAAAAAATAATAATAATAGATAATGATAATAGAAATTTACTAAAAGCGATAATATTATAGGGGATATCGAATTGATTTTCTACTATTGAAAGAAAAAATAGCAGACAAAATTTAAAAATTCAAACTGTGGATAGTGTATGATACAAAGTAGGTATTACAAAAATATGAAATTGAAAGAGTATCTCTTGCCACCTTCTTTTCTCTGTCCAATAGCAATTGCTTTAAAGAATTAATATATTAAATACAAATAAACTCGCATTTACTATACCCACTACCCACTGTTGCTCACTCTAAAAAATGCGTGTAAAATTACTATGAAAGTGTATGTAATTTTTAATGTAAAAATAGGCACGTTGCGTGTTTATACACACGACAATAGGTAAAAAAAATATTTAAACACATAATGTTAGATATTAGAAACATTTGTTGCAAATATACACATTTTGTGTACCTTTCAACAACTATTGTTCAATAGTAATCTATTATTGTTTAAACATTACTTTCAAAATGTTTATAAATAAACAAATTTTGTTTAAATATAAACACCTTATGAAATTTATACACACAGTGTTTGAAGGCCAACAACCAATGCTTATATTTACACCCATCTGATAAAAGTTACACATTTTATGTGTGAAAATTTGCAATTCGATTCGACGATTCATTTCCGAGTTCATACATGATCAGACCTTTGACTGAAGCAGTTGAACCTCTTGCGCTCCCAAGTTTCATCGCATCGTTTTGTGCGTGTACGGTTGCTGAAGTCTTTTTGGCGTTTTTAATATAAACTAGGCTCACCCAGTGGTCGAAATTCGACCACCATACATTTAAACACAAAGCAACGCAACATGCATGCCGAAAAACAAAAAAAAACCAGTAAGACAATTATCTTCTTCGACTATGCCGAAGCTCAAATACCCGGTACAATATTATTGTAAAATAAAAAAAATATTTTAGTATTAAAAATTATATATTTGTATGGGAGGTATGGGTACTTTTTATTCGACCAAGCTCATTTTTTGTCAAAAATGTTTAAATATTATTAAAACAATATGTGCAAAGTTTAAACTTGCTATCTTTACTGTAGCTATTTAAATTTAATTTTTAACATAAAAAGCTATATAAATCTGATATTTTTGTATGGGAGGTAGTAGTAGTTTTCATCCGATCTTGCTCATCTTCAAACTTAGCCTCAGTTTGGTGGATAAGCTTACGTACCAAATTTCAAGTCGATAGCTCTTAAATTACGGCCGTAATCGTGCGGACAGACGGACAGACAGACGGACATCGCTAGATCGACTAAGAAAGTGATGCTGATTAATAATATATATAGTTTGTCACACCTACAACGCCTCCTTATGGGCGTTACAAATGGAATGACAAAGTGAATATACCCTCACCACAGTGTGGTACCGGGTATAATGAGTATGTGCTTCACCTTCATTATGTACATAAGCACTCTACTAAGGTAAAACTTCACACAACTTTGTTTTGACCCACTATAAACCATCCATTTAAAGAGGAAATAAATAAAATTGCTGCGCCATCTACCGGGTCCTTAACCATCCAGGGATCCCCTCAAACACGCACACCAAATTTCAGCAAAATCGGTCCAGGCGTTTAGAAGGAAATAAATAAAATTCCTGGAACTCGATTGCAGCGCCACCTACCAGGTCCTTAACCATCCAGGGATTCCCTCAAACACACACACCAAATTTCAGCAAAATCGGTCCAGGCGTTTAGTATGAAATAAATAAAATTCCTGGAACTCGATTGCAGCGCCACCTACAGGGTCCTTAACCATCCAGGAATCCCCTCAAACACACACACCAAATTTCAGCAAAATCGGTCCAGTCGTTTAGAAAAAAAAAATAAAATTCTTGGAACTCGATTGCAGCGCCATCTACCGGGTCCTTAACCATCCACGGATCCCTCAAACACACACACCAAATTTCAGCAAAATCAGTCCAGGCATTTTGAAGGAAATAAATAAAATTCCTGGAACTCGATTGCAGCGCCACCTACCGAGTCTTAACCATCCAGGGATCCCCTCAAACACACACACCAAATTTCAGAAAAATCGGTCCAGGCGTTTAGAAGGAAATAAATAAAATTCCTGGAACTCGGTTGCAGCGCCACCTACCGAGTCCAATTGTGAATCTAAAGTTAAACCATCCAGGGACCGTGCAAGTCGGTATGCGTGAAAGAAGTGAAACTTCTTAAAAAGTATCGGATCGCCATATACCTACGCCAATGGAGAATGAAAGACAACAAATATAATGTGCACCCTCTGCACCGCCCTCCCTTTCCATGACCATGGTACTTGTTCATACAATACTGCTTCTCATTTCCTTTGTTTCCCTCTTCATATGAAATCCAAACAACTACCCCAACCCAACCTTACCCTGTTACCTGGTTTGTACGTCTCTTCTCTTATGAAGATTATTAATATACCTATATATGCTATACTGCAGCACGCACCCCATCCTGCATAGGACATACGATTACTATGTACATACAGCTGCTCCTGCTGACCATAGCACTCACTGAGAAAACAAATCAACCCTTTTCGAATGAGGTACACAGAAACACCACCCCCACGTATGACGATGTGGTTTTGTTTTTGTTTGTCCTGTCGGACGATCGCAAAAAGTAGAATTTCGACTGAGCGAAGGGGAAATATTCATTTTCTTTGTTTGTTGTTGTTGTAACCAATGCAATTTAAAAATATTAATTTACATATTTTACAAATGTTTTTTTCAAATAATTATTCTTCATAACACATCTATGAGTGGTAAGCTTCAATTTGGTAAAAAGAAAAATGGATTTTGTATTCTTTAAGTAGGGTAAATGACCATCACAAGAAATCGGGTCGGCTTTTAATATTATACATAATAGATAATAAATAATTATTATAAATATTTTTCTTAAACATTTGGAGTGGAGGGTATCAAAGAATTAGCCAGACCGATGATAACTCTTTTACTTGCTTTGAATAGTATTTCTGATCTATGTACAATTTTGTGTAATTGTACACATTAAATATTGAATCTCTATACCATTTTTAAGCTTTTTTAAGCAAAATTACACAAAAAAAGTCTAATTTTAAGCGTCTTCATACACAATTTTGTTGGAGTTTACACATTATATGTAGAATTTTGCTACAAATTTGAACATAAAAGGTTTGAATTTACACATTTTATAAAACTACTTTCAATCATAAACATATTTATGAATTGAATAACGTTGGAGTGTACGATTGTCATCACAATTTGTGTTGGCCTCGACTCCAGTAATGCGTTTCGCCCCGATGTGGTGGGTGGGCTCATCAGTAGACGACCACCACATCTGTTCTAGACGCACTGTTTGCTCGATTTTCACCGAGACTATACTGATTTTTCAATCAACAAGTGACTGTGAATCATACCTCAAGACGAATCTTTGGTTCAAAGACTATAAGACTATCGCCCACCACATCGGGGCGAAACGCATTACTGGAGTCGAGGCCAACACAAATTGTGATGACAATCGTACACTCCAACGTTATTCAATTCATAAATATGTTTATGATTGAAAGTAGTTTGATTAAATGGACAAGCCAGGCCCTGGGCATAAAACAAATCCTCTCGGCGATAGTCTTTGAACCAAAGATTCGTCTTGAGGTATGATTCACAGTCACTTGTTGATTGAAAAATCAGTATAGTCTCGGTGAAAATCGAGCAAACAGTGCGTCTAGAACAGATGTGGTGGTCGTCTACTGATGAGCCCACCCACCACATCGGGGCGAAACGCATTACTGGAGTCGAGGCCAACACAAATTGTGAACACATTTTATGTTGATTTATAAACATTTCTTTCTGAAATTCTGTTGGATTTTAAACATTAATTATGTAAATGTACATTTAATTTGAACATCTTAACTGTAGAAATACACATTTATATTTAAAATCTATGTTTGAATTTACACACCAAAGATTTAAGATCTACGCATTAAATGTTTAAAATTGCTACGTGCGTAAAAATACTGCAATTATGGTAGGCAAGTAGATTCCTCGCTTAATGATAGTAAAATTACACGATTTTTTCTTAGAGTACGCCACCTCTCCCGAATGCCTGACAAACATCCGAATGCATAAATTTCTTGGAAAAGCTCCTCAATTTAGCTGTTCGGACTCGGCATGAAATTGTAGGTTCCTTCCAAACATCCCAACAAAATTCAAAAATTCACACAAACTGAGTATCTTCTCCTCCATTCGCCTTCTACGCAGACGGGACCGAACATTACTCGAAGTACAACCAAGGTTAACCTCATCCGCATTTGATAGAGTCTTAAAAGTGTCACTTTAGTTGTAGGAGAAGACCCAAAAACCATTGTGGACAGACATCGAAGATCTCGGTGAGTTCCTTACCGAACTTGATGGAGCAACGTGCATTCTCTATCGTCATCCTACCCAAACAGACAACTTTGGCAGGAATCCGAAAATATTGAAAATTAAATCATAAGGATAAGCGTAAAATGTAACAAAAAAAGTATCAGATTTTTTCCATTTAGCTATATAAACTGCAATAACTGGCTGCATGATTTCAGTAAACTCTATGGTTCCATCTGTGCAGTAAATTCTCATAATTTAATGGTAATAGCTAGGAGATCTAAATGCAAGAACGGCTGACAAGGAACCTATATACAGGCAATGTAGGAACGCAAACAAGAGTATTAAAAGACACAAAAATCAAGGCGGAAGGGATGAAATTAATTGATCTTTGTAATGACTTCGATTTAAGTATATCCCTAATGGCAGTATAGCAGGAGATAAATATGGTGATCTAACATTTATTAGTAATCATAGCAGCTCGACAATTGACTACTGGAAAATGTTAAAAAGCGCGCGCTTTTGAACATTTTCCAAACCTTTTTTTTTATTATTTGCAGTATTTTGTAAAGCAGAATTTTGAAAAGCAGAATTTTGAAAAAAAGAATTCTGAAAAGCAACATTTTGAAAGCAGAATTTTGTAAAACAGAATTTTGAAAAAAGAATTTTGACCTCGCCAGAATTTTGACCCCAACCCCTCTGAATCACTTGAATGAGGCCAATTGGTCACTAATATCGCAATACTGCTTAGAAGCAATAGCTAACAGGCGAAAATCAGCAATCGACGCATTTAAATTCCTTTTTGTTCTAGTATGCATCTTTTGTTTTAGCTAAACTAAAAGCCCGATTAATCTTCCAACTCAAGCAAATATGATCTTGCATTTTTTTCTCGCGTTAACTAAACTAAAAGACATGGTTTTTAAATTAAAATTTAGATATTTTAAATAAATAAATTTTCACTTTTTCCTTAATTTGAATTATAATTACTTATGTTAAGTATAAGCTAAGCTAAATTAAATTGTTGCCACACGCACACGACATTATGTCTTATTTTAATCAGTATCTACTTATATATAAATTACTAAAATTGTTAAAAACTTTGCATAGAATAAACCGTCGTCGTTCGATAAAAACTCCCTAAGTCCAATTTATTGGTTTTGAGATATTTGCATTTGAAGTTGGTAATTAATATTAAAAATCCAAAAATGCTTTTAAGTGTTCGATCTTGAGTTTCGCATATAGAAGGAACTTTGCGTAACCATTGACAAATAAAATATGCCGCACCCCCCCACGCTTTTCAAGAGTCAGCAAATCAAAGATCAATTTTCAAAAATTAGGTCTTAAATTTGTATTTCCATAGGTATAGGTTTTTAAACTTGTAAATGGATACAAAAGTCGGCATTTTCATAGGTTCCAGATGAACTCCTTAAAATCGGTGAATCGGTGAATTTGCCGACTGAAATCCTTAACATTTTGCGAGTTTCCATTCGATTTTAAAAAGGACGGCCGGCATTGGTGAGATTGCCGACTGAAATCCTTAAAATTTAGCGAGTTTAGATTCGATTTTAAGAAACGGTCGGCATCGGTGAATTTTGCCGACTGAAATCCTTAAATTTTATCGAGTTTCGATTCGATTTTAAAAAGGACGGTTGGCATTTCTAATTCGAGGTTAAATTCGAGGGAATGTGTTATTCGCTAGTTTGCGGCTTATTGATGTGGAATGCGAACTTTAACAATTCGCGGCAAACGTGTGTTTGGGCAAAGAGGAGGATAATTATTTATCCCATCAAAATGTATTAAGAAAATAAGTTTATAAACAGTTTAAATAACGAAATTTCGAATTCCAAACTTTTTGCCGCTAACGAAAACACCCGCGCATTAAACATTCGTTCGAACTTAACCTCAAACTAGACATTGTGGGTAGAAACTGATGGCTGAAATTCGCGAACTGCCGCGATCTATAAAAGTGTTCATGTGAACGGACTGTCAAAGCTTGCGAATAGTCGTTCGATTGTAGGTAGTTGGTCGCTCTTATGTGAATGGTCTTTTAGGTATTAGCCCAGGGGTGTTCCTGTTAAGATTGGTCAAAATTGGACGAAGGGGCGTGGCGCCTCCCATACAAAAAAACATCTTCTATGGAGTGAAACTCATTGACGTTAGATATATAACTCGATAACCACTGGGCCGATTTTCATGATTTCTATACAGTCGGCAAGTTCCTGAAATAAGTCGGCATTTCAATGAAAGTCACCCCCCCCCCCACGACTCAAACCCTCGCTACGCCCCTGCCTATCTATAATCGAAATTCTGTTTATTATTACGTTTTAAAATCGATTAGAGTAGGCTAGTGAATTTCAACAAACAGAAAACTGGAAAACGTTTCAAAACCTCCTAAGTCCATTTAGGGAGTTTTCACTGACAACAAATTCAAAATGTTTTGATTTAGGGAGTTTTCATTTTATATAATTTGGAAATAGAGAAACTAAGGACTTAGGGAGTTTTCACAGAACAAAGAGTTTGTTTTTTGATTATACATGGTGTATTTATCTCCGTTTTGAGAAAAATTGACTTAGGGAGTTCTCATTGAACGACGTAACGATCTATCTATCTATGTATATGTCCTTATACTTATTTTATAGCCGAAGGCACATCTTTTTATCTGAAATAACGGATATAAACTACTAAAATGTGTTTTTCCTATTCGAGCGCCTTAATCTCCACACATGGCATCACTGACTACACCTCTAATGAAAAGGATACCAATAATCACATAAAAAGATACACACCACGACCACATCCATATTGTATAATGTGTCTATAGCATACATATAACGAAATTAAAGCTTAATTATACCGTTGAGGTAATTTACACTTTATCTCTATATAGGAAAACATTCATACAAACCGAGTGCAAGTGCCATTCAGGATAGGTCTTCGTCCGTGCTGATGGCGATACATTGTACAAAGCATTCATTAGCAGTCCTCATATAATGGCACAGCGAGTCGTGGCTGCTGTTATTGAAAGGATTTTCAGTTCCAAGAATTTATCTAGGTGGGTGCTTCTGCATGGTGCACGTAAGGATTATCGTGGAATATTAAAGCATGCACCGCGGCATCAATTCAAAGGATCACTCGTGAATAGCATTACAATAATAATGACAATTTTGCTGACGGTTAGGAATATGTAGGTACGTATACATTATTCGAGGGAATTATGATGGACAAGTTGCATGGAATGTCCGTGTTCGCCCAACTCACCAGAGTAAAATTAATTTCTCAGTCAGCAGGACGAGGGAGTTGTATGATTTGATTAAATTATCATATAGGTACGCATACATACCTATACATAGGTACATGTAGTTAATCTTGTCGTGATATCATGTTTTGGATAATATATAGGTAAACATTGGGTATGTATATACAAAGTGAGGGACGCGTTTGGCAATGAAACAGGATAATGCCGACAAATTTGCACTTAATATGGATATGATTTATGGTACGGGATTACAGCTTAATTATTCCCATTGAGTTTGATGCTGCTAAATGATGCTATGTTACGGTATAGAGTTTCGTAATAAAGGGTCCGCCAAATAACTTTTTTTTTTGAAATTGCTATAAAAAAAAAACTACCTACTGAATATTTTCTCAAATTTCTTTTTTTATTTGAAAGTACAATCCTTCCGGTTAATAATGGAAAATAATTTCATTCAAATGGCTGCCTCGGCTGGCCATGCAGTAGCCTACACGATCGGTCCAATTTTTAAGCACATTATCGATTGTGTGCAGCTGTATTTCACCAATGGCTTCACGAATATTGTCCTTTAAAGCGTCAATTGTCTCTGGCATGTCGGCGTAACACTTATCTTTTACGGCACCCCACAAATAGTCCAAATCGCAGCTCCGCGGTGGCCAAACGACATCAGCTCTGCGGCTGATAATGCGATCTTCAAAAACAGGGCGCAAAACATAGAGTGTAGCTTCGGCTGTGTGGCACGTAGCGCCGTCCTGTTGAAACCAAATGTTGACAATATCCTCCTCTTCAATTTTTGTGAACAAAAATTCGTTCAACATGGCCCGATAACGATCGCCATTGACTGTAACGGCCACTCCTTGCTCATTTTCGAAGAAAAATGGCCCAATTATGCCTCTGGACCAAAATCCGCACCAAACAGTGACTCGTTTTGGGTATATCGGCTTTTCAATGTATGCGTGCGGGTTTTCTGTGCCCCAAATGCGACAATTTTGCTTGTTTACATACCCGCCAAGATCAAAATGAGCTTCATCTGAAAAGATGATTTTTTTGGCAAAATCGGCATCTTCTCTAAGTCGATCGCAGGCCCACTTAGCGAAGCGAAAACGCATTGGATGGTCAGTTGGCTTCAACTCCTGAACCAATTGGACTTTGTATGGCGTCATACCAAGGTCTTTATGCAAAATTCGTCTCAATGATGTCTCCGAAATGTTCAATTGTTGAGAACGACGGTGAATTGATGTTGATGGCGCTTCACGCACACTTTCTGCCACAGCAGCAATTTTCTCGGATGTACGCACTGTTTTTGGCTTTTCACGCTTTGGTTTATCGATGAGGATGCCAGTTTCTTTCACTTTTTTCACAAGATAACGAACATACGGAGCTGACGGTGCTTCTCTTTTTCCAAAATCCGTACGCAATTTTCGCACACATTCTGCAACATTACCATGATTTTCAAAGTAATGTCGCAATATTTCCCAGCGTTGTTCAAGCGTATACACAACCATATTCGTTCAGCGGAAGGATAAAACTAATTATCTGTCAAATTAGACATGAGCTAAGTGTTACCATTCGCGAAATAAGCACTAGTTGAAAAAAAAAAACGTTAGATGGCGGACCCTTTATAAATCAGGATAAAATGGTAATTCAAATCTATACGGCCGTAAGATTAATGATCACAAAGGTACAAATATAGCTAAAGGTACAGATTTGTTAAATAGTTATAGAAGACAAGCTTTCAATTTACCGCATGATTTGATCAGCAAATATATTTTTGATCATTTCCGTTTTTCAATATTCGCCTATATAACCTTCCACGTCTTTCGATATTTCCCCGCCGGCCGATTCAAAATCAATATAGTGGCTCATAAGGACTCATCTTTTATTAGATGCCTATACCTAATGAATGCCACGAATGACATGTCTTTGAAACCAGGTTGAAAACATGCTCTTAAAGTGACCAATGACCAACGCGTTTGGCAAATAAGAGAAGAAGTCTTCTTTCGACAGTTTCACTTATGGCCGCTTGTTTTGGATTTAAACTTTGTTTCGTATCTTACAGCTTGTATCTTACGCAAAAGATACAATAGATCCGTTTTTATAAGCATTTTTCCCATTAGACAATATACCTAGTGTCTCCGGGTATAGCCGACGAACTCGCTAGGCATGGCACAGGTACGTCTACCGGAAAAGGAGAATCTCGATACGCCTCTTGCTACATGTAAAATTCTACATCTTGGAGCATAGTTCCACCAACGCTATATTCTTAGCTCATTTTTGTTTGTGAGATAAGTAATTCGATCCTGAGGATTCACAATGCGACTTCTCTGGCTTTAGTGAGTCTGTAATTTTTGCGGGCTGTCACCCTACCTAACCTATAATGTCTCCAGGTACTTCGTACGCTTTTTCGAGAGGGTAACATCACAATGAATGAGCAGAAATAATCAATAAATAATCTGTTAGCTGTCAAAGTCGTTTCTTCGGGGTGCTTTTCGTTTCATCTGAATTACTGCCCAACAATCATAAGAACTTTCACTGTTTCAAAAAAAAAAAAACGAAAGAATATACAATAGAAGTTCTTAAAAAACAAACAAGTCAAATCCTAAAGAAAGAATCGCTGTGAAGCGGTTGCTAAAACTTATTTAAACAAATGTCAACGTGCGGTCCAAAGCGGATTAGAGGCGAACGTGGCATTTTTTAGGTGGCGTGATGACAGTCTTTGTTTACCTGGAAACAAAAGCATGCGAGACGACCAAGAACTCAACATAGAGCCATATTTTAGAGAAAGTGCGCGTTAAATCACTTTCATACACTACTCCTATAATCTTCCACTTGGTCACCGCGTCAATACCACGCCACTACAAGATAACAAGATTATACGCAACTGCCACAAACTCTTCAGTGCGCGATTAACTACATATTATATGCATATCAATATGCTGTCTACCTGTCTTAAATCCTAGTTAATAGCCAAAGTCGTAATTTATTTGCTACGAACCATAACGACGACGTCTGAATTTATTTAGCCCCATCCCATCAATTTGCGAAACACACCCCAGAGAGACGACCGCACACTGTGTGCCATATAAAGCCACCAGCAACAATGTACATAGACATACATACATACATAATACCCTCTACTGCTTATGGTTATGGTTTGTGGACTATGCGTGACCCTGAAAATCTAAACGTCTATCATCGAACCGAATTTAAAATACCTACAGTCTGTCGTGTCCCGGCATATACTTACCATCTCAAATATTTGCCCAAAGTTGGATACTCGTATCTAAATTCAGTTACATTGTAACATTGACGAGGTTAAACGACATATTTTCATATGAAGTCCCAGGTGGGTGGGTTGTATAGGAATATCTAACGAAACGTGTACGAGTAGATATATGGTCAATCAGGCGCAAGATCTCCAATTCGTAATGTATCCTTCACGGCACAAGTTTAGTTAATGTGTTCAGTCTTCCTCATGATTGTTAGTTTAATTTGTTTGGAGATAACGTTTAATGACTATCTCTCAATCTCATTGTGTTTTAGTTTTATGGGGTTCATAGCTTCATTATGAGGGGTATTTTATTACTACCATATGCCACACGAGAAAGAATTGAATTACTTGGTCAGAGAGAATAGCAACATAATGTTTGTAGGGATGCTTTTGAAATAATTCATTAGTGCCGTAGTAATGCCCAATAAATATGTACCTACACAAATGAAAGCATTTTTAACTTTTTGTTCAAAGAGGATATATATACTGTGATCATATTCAGCTTTAAAGTGATACTCAACAATATTGTAAGCAACATTTTTGTTTATTTAGGGATTAAGTTTATCTTCGAATTTGGAACTAACCCATCTAGCCAAATGAACTAAGTCCCACCAAATATGCAGTGGGAATTAGTTCATGTGTTTGGGAGATAGTTCGTAGTTCATTATGAACAAATTTCCAACGAATTAAGTCCCAATTTGAATAAAAGTGGGAGTTAGTTCATTTAATTTGTTTCGACGAAAAAAAAATTCTTACATACACCCAACCTCGCACTTAATCGAAATTCAACAGTGACCCCAAGCATACATATTCCACTGTGCCTAATGGGAGATCAAATGGAAGATCAATTTCCGTAGACACAGTGGTATATGTGCTTCCCCTACAACCCCCCGTTTGGGGTCACTGTTAGATTTGGAGGTTGGGAGTAAGTTCATTTGGGACTTAGTTCATAATTAATAACAAAGTCCCACTGTTGGGTTTTAATTCATTCTTATATTGGGACATTGTTCATTCTTAGTTGGGTCTTATTTCCTAAAAATCATGGGAGTTATTAGTTGATATGAATTAAATCCCAAATTTTCTGGGACTTAGTGTGTTTTGGCTAGTTGAAGTTAGTTCCAGTTGGAACTTAGTTCGTATAGGGCCGAAATTATCCCAGATAATCTTTTTTTTTTGTCGCTTTCTATTTGTGTTGAATATTTGCGTTTAAAAAGGATATTTGACTTAGCGTTTCCTGTAGAACTGTTTACAAGCTGCCTTCCCTGCTAAAGAGTGTCCCATAACTCAAGCAAAATTTGAATTTTGCGCCATTAAATAGTAGATACATACAGTAATGCCAACGGAAAAAAAGATAATGTGACGGCCAATAACAGTTCGGGGTTAGTAAAAATGGATCGCATTTTCATTGTTGAGCAATATTTGAAAAATAATGAAGATTTGTCAGGTGCAGTCCGCAAAGCTAATTTTCATCGTGATGATTTTCATCGATAATCGTCAAAATTGTCGCATTTGCGGTTCAGAAAACCCACGAGTAATTGTTGAGAAAAAAAATGTATCCCCAATATTGAAAAGCATCGCATTTGCGCAAATTTTATATAATTTTTGTTATTTTTTTTTTTTCGAGATTTAGAATTTTAGGAAATTTGAGTGTTCTGAATTTTTGTTTTCGTATACCTATCGCTACATACAGTTTGCATAAATGCGGGGAGGGTTGGGGACAGCGATGCCAACTAAGGCTTTTTCATGCCTTTTAGGCATTATTTCATTAGCTAAGGCTTTAAGGCTTGTTTTTTTGTCAAAGGCATTTTTTTTTTTTTTCATTTCAAATATTTTTTTAATTTGTTTTGATTCAACATACTGACTTTTTATTTTTTTAAACATTCTTAGCCCCAGTTTCACAGTGGGTTCAACAAATAATTCGGTTTCTCAGTTTCGTTTAAACCTTGAACAGAGTTCATTCTGTAGTTTAAGTTAAACTACAGTATTCTACCGTTTAAACCTCAGATCAGCCGATTGTCAAAAACACAAACATTTTACTTTGTTTTGCGTGATCTTTGAAAGAAAAGACAAGGAACGATTTAGCAAAAGTCGTGTTAAAGCTAAGTACTGTACAATACTCCCAAATTCTATTCATTAAATTTAGTTAAATTGAGTTCAATTGAACTGAAGTTCAGATCAGATTGTGAAACCGGACTTCCAGTGTAAAACTGGGTATAAAAGTACTTTAAGTGGAATTCTGCACACAAAGTTGCTTTTTAAAGATAAAAACTGCTATGATCTGCAATTCAAACAAACAGACATATCCTTGTTTCAAAAATCAATGTATGATTTCAAGGACCAAGGCGATCTGAGGACTGAAACAATGTTTGTTTTGTATTCAATACTTTGTACCTACTTATGAAACCAAGATGTAGTGAATTTTGTTCCTATCAAAAAATTTTTCTGTGATTTTTTAATTTAATATTTTTTTTTGTTTATTTTTTTATATTTGTGTTTAATTTTTATTTTATTATTCCACTTTACCTAAAAAAATTTTTAAGGCATTATTTTATTGAAAAAGGCATCTTTTTCTTTTAAGTTAGGCATTTTTGCGTCAAAAGTGGTTGGCAACGCTGGTTGGGGATGAAATCGACATCCCTACGATATCTCCTTTTGCAAAATCCCTTTATTGGACATAATCTCTATATTCTAATTTTTGTTTATCTCATTTTCCAAAATATTCCGGGGGAAATCCCCTATGCCAAAATCTCCCCCATTCACATACATACTTATTAAATCCATACGTTAAAATCCCCTGTTCCACAGTTTAGAATCAATCTATATTTTTTAAACGCGTAGTTTTGCCAGTAAAATTAAGCAAACAACATAATATAAACTTTGCATTATATCCAATTTCGCACATATACCGCAAATCTGATAGGAAACCCAAGCAGTGGGGTTGCATACGTATCTCACTCTGTCGCGCGACAGAATTAATAACACCAATTTATAAATGGGAGATTTTGTCCCGTGGATACTTTCTCTCAGGGTCGTTTGGAGTAAGGGATTCCAGCACAGGGGATTATGGAATAGAGGATTTTGGAAAGGGGATTTTGGAAAAGGATGAAACCCGATGAAGGATAAGTTCTAAATTGTTGGAACAGGGGATTTTAACGAGGGATTTAATAAGTAATTGTAGGTATAGGTATGCACTACATGTGAGATTTTAGCATATAAGGGATTTCGTCCCGGGGATTTTGGAAAAGATAAAAAAAAGAGAGATCATGTCCAATAAGTGATTTTCGAAAAGGAGATAACGTAGGGATCCCACGCGGGGAAGTAAACTGGAGGAGTTTTCTTTAGGATCGCAGGCTGCTTGTTTTGCATGGTAGCACTGTCCTTTAATAGCCTAGCCACTATTCCAAAAGATTTGGGCAAAAGATTTCGAAATCGATGGTGGTGCTCTACAGAGATAAAGTGATATATCAGCAGAAAAGCAAAGGTCGCCCTCAATTCAACACCCCCTAGTGCAAACCCATTTTTCCGCATTCGTGGGGAAGTAAATTTAGTCCAAAATAGCACAGGTAGCTAAGAAAATATTGTCTCCAAGGTAGGTACATTTAATTAATTCAAAGATTGCATAGTCGAGCAACTTGTTAATTGTCTGCACACACAATATAGGATTAAAATATATTAATTTTGTGTTAAAGTCAATGTGTCATGTTGCTGTCTTCCTGCACAAAATTATTTATTAAAATTTAATTGCAATGCTGAATTAATTTTGTTTACGCGGGTAAGAAATTCCTCTATTTTATATAGAATTTTCCAAGCAAATTAATTCATTTCCACTTAGCAACAGTATACACTTTGCGTGTGATAAAATCTCAAGTGAGCACACTCAGATACGCACTTCTTTCGTAAAAAATTACGAGACAATCCTTGGATCTCTAAGCTCATTTATATCTAGCAGCAGTCTGCTTCCTTTGTGTGAAGACATCAGCTCAACAACACTTTCGGAACGATCAAATTTATAAATTTATTAAAACTCATTTAAGTTATTATACTCCCCGTCGAATGCTCGAATCCCATATGTGACTACAAAAACAAACCAAGGCCACCCTTCATGGCACTACGCACCCATATTCCCACATAAAACGGATAACGCTCCTTCTTGTGCATGGGGCTTAACAGGAATGTGTCTAACGTATTCTTCTTCATCTGAACTGTGTCTGCGAATCCATTTTGCCATCTGTCGTACAAAGGATCCGAACGTTACTTTTGTGCCTTTTTTTTCCTTCGTTTTATAATCGTATTTCTGCTCTGCGCTATTCAAACGACATTCTAATTGTTTGATCCCTGTTGCCTTGTTTGGTGTTAACTTAAACCCGGAAGTACATGTAATAGTAGATATGTGTATCTGTCAGTTGTCATTTTGTGTTGGGCCCTGGGTACACGTATTTTAACGAAATCCCTAAAACCTTCCCCGATCTGATTTAGACTCTGAGATGCGGTTCACATTCCCATTTGACTTCATTCAAAAGCTGATTAAGGCAGGTAAAGGTGACAGTATCGTGTAAGTAATTGATGGGAGCGACGCGTCTTTATCAGACATACAAAGGAATATGTGAAGTGTTACGGATGGGGGGATGGTTAAACTTTATCTGAACAGGTTTTCATCCATCACGCCCGGGATAGAAGGTGGAGGAGTGGATAAGATGAAACAACATTCTTGTAGATTTGTGTTATCACCCCAAGCGAAGCTCGTCTTAGGGATGTTTATTTATTATTTTTCTCAAATTGCGCGTCGCATCAGTCATTTGAATTTATTTTTCTTTTATTTTCATGTACATACCTATAGATTGTATAAGTATATTGTATTTGGGTATTTTTGCTTTGCAACTCACGTTTGATATGGTTCACGTGCGAGCAGACTGTGAAATAATGTGCTGAGCGGCAGATTAATTTTTAGATCTCTAGGCGATGATTGTTCTTTCTTGTGTGCTCTTTGAAGGTAGGTATACCTATGTTATGTACTTTTACATTCCAATTTTGTTATTTATAAAGAGTGCAGGAGGGGAGGGGAGTGCATTTTTTATTATGGGAGGGTACAAATTGTTACCCTTGCACCTTGAAATGTGTAGGGGGGTGTTTGCTGCCCCCTGCAACCCCCCTGCTTGGGGTCGCTGTTGGATTTTGCGATGGGTGCAAGGCTGACGCTGAGTGTATGCAAACTTCCTTTAAATTGTATTAGTTCCCCAATGTCAAAGACATTCTTCAGTAACAGTCTCTGGCCTAAAATTTCGCATTATAGACAAAATTTTCCTGATTTGCACTATAGACAATTTAGAACAGATTTCTAGCTATGAAATATGCTATAGTACTTGTTGTTAGTGTGGCCATTGTTTTTAATACACATATTTTATTTTCATTTTAAGTTTCATTTTTTTAAATTACTCCTCCCGCCTAAACGAAGCAAGATAGACCCCCTCCCATAGCAAAAAATGCTTATATTTAACCCCTCTACAAAAAACCGTTATCAATTTTTAAGTTATCGTGCTCGTGTCCGGATGTATAATTGTCCACTATGGCAAGCATTTTGAAAAAAAGTGCGTCTGGCATTAAAACTAGGGAAGTTTTGTCATCGACTTTCGGTTTTGGAGAACAAATGATTCTGTGCCCATAATGTAAGAAAAAAAAAAAAAAAAAACAAGGCGGAGCCTAGTGCTTTTATCAACTCAGCATAATGACGATACGGTTTTTGAGCTAAAACTAAAGCTGGATATAATACATTACTACAAATAAACTAAAAGAGCCGTTTACACTTTATGATGGACAAAATGTTGTATACAAAGGAAAAAAAAAAAATAACAAATCGCTGGCCACTCATGCAGGCGCAATGCAAAATCTAAGGATTCGTAGCATGGAATAATTTTTGACCTGTAATTCTTCTTTATTTTCGCACACATTTTGTGAAGTGCTTGGGCCTGTACCACAAAACTACAAGTATTGTACAACAGGCGACAAAAACAAGTTTTCTGGTACAAAAACCATTCTTAATTGTTAAAATTCGCCTGTTGTACAATACTTGTAGTTTTGTGGTACAGGCCCCTTGTTTTCTAATATAAACTTTCATTGTGCTGAATTTCATCAACTTTAGCCTGTCATATAAACTGCTTTTAATAAATTTTATATCGATTTACGTTTTTTGTTTGTATCGTGATCGGATGAAGACAACCAGACAGTTAGATAGAAAAGCAGACGTGTTTCAATGACTTTTATGTACTCGCAGCAGAAAATAAGACGAAGTACCTATGAATACACAGTTTCTTTAGTTAATAATAATATTTATTAAAGAGTAGCTTTTTCCAGATTTCAGGATTTGGTATACAGATAGTTTCCTTGAGAAAGGTGTAAATTATAGAGGCATCAGTCTCCTCAACATTGCTTATAAGATCATATCTGCTGTACAGTTTAGACGCCTACGCCTGAAACCATTCGCCAATGAACTGATTGGTACCTATCAGTGTGATTTTAGGCCCGGTAAGTCCACAACCGACTAAATATTCACACTACGGCAGATCCCGGAGAATGCCCAAGAAGGTCAAATCGATACTCACCATCTATTTATAGATTTTAAGGCCGCATATGTTACAGCATTTATAGAGACGAGCTACCCATGTCTAGTTTTGGCATCATTGCCAAATTTGTCAGATTATGCAGAATGATGCTCCATAAAGGCCGGAAACAATCTCACCGAGACCTTTGATGTCAAACAAGTAAAAGTGTTATCATCGGCCTGGCCGATGTTAGTGATACCCTCCACTGCAGAAAAGTCATGCAAAATGTTTGTCATGCAAGTTAGTATCTATGTAGGGTAATTGCGGGAGAGATGCCGCGCTTTTATAAAACTCAGTTTTACGTTTTGTTAAAAACAATAGTGACTTTATTTTTTTTATAAAACATAACAATCTATTCATATTCTACCATAAAAATGATCTAAACTAAAAAAAATTGTATTGTTTAAATAAAAATTTACCAAAAACAAATTATACTGAGTGCGGCGTCTCTCCCAGCCAGTGAGGGAGAGATGCCGCAGTTGCAATACATTGCGTTTTTAGCATAATTTTGTTTGTGCAGCATGATTTTTGCATTCCTTGAATATATTAATATATTACTCGGGTTGTTCTTTAGGTTGTTTTCACTCAAGTCTTTTTCAAGGATGTCAAAAAATGCATTCACTTCTACCCGATTCAAACCCTGCGCACGTGAGAGGGAAAGTCCTTCGGTTTGTCAGACCGTTATATGTATACATATTTATTACGTTCTAAAAACGAAGCCAACCAAGCATAGCTCGCCTCGTCATATTAAATTTATGTTTGGGATCCATTTTTTTGGCAATTCAAAAGCCCAACTTCGAAGAATAAGGATGGTATCTAAGCAAAACCTACGAATGCTAGCTTTTTAATGTGTTCCGATAGTTTTCTTTCGCCTTCTGTTCCCACTCCCCCTCATGAACAGTTATAAAAAAAAAATAGCAAAATGTCGTAAATAGTCTACGTAATTATTCCCCATCGGTCCAAGAGATTTTTTTTTTTTGTAAATGTCCTTTCTTTAGGCGTTTTTAAGGGTTCTCTGCTTTTCTCAAGGACATACCGCCTTCAACACTTTCTCGTGCTTCTTCTAAAGCTTCACTGGTCCAACTTCCTCTGGAGGTCTTACTTGTATATTTTCGTGGCATTTTGTAGTATAAAAGTCCTAATAAATAATCAGTTCAAAATGCGGCATCTTACCTTAACAAAAGTGCGGCATCTCTCCCTGGATTAAGGGAAAGGTGCCGCAGCCTACCAAAACACTTACGAAAAAAAAAGTAAAAAAAAATCACGTGAAACACTTTCAACAATACCATTCAATCACATAAAATACTCAGTGGCAACAAAGCAGGCTAAAAAGGAGAGCGTAACACAAAACAAATTGCAATATCTCCCCCCACCTTTTAGAATAACAATTTTTTTTTCTCGCTTTTATGTTTCAATACGTAATGAACAAAATAAAGAACAAACGGACTCCTGCGATTTACTATTAATATGATTTTGAATTGGTGCGGCATCTCTCCCGCAATTACCCTACTGTACACGTACACGCATGTGTCTATAGGATATAGGTTTTGTATGGGAGGTACCAGAACTACTTTACTGACATAGACAATTTTCAATACCCCATAAAGTATAATTCTGAATCAGGATCACATTCTAAATCGATTTAGCCATGTCCGTCTGTCTGTCTGTACGTCTGTTGAAAGCACAATAGCGTCAAAACGAATTGACCAAGGAGAACGGAATTTTGTGAGAGGGCTTCTTTTACCGACGCGTGAGGTTGGTATTAAAAATGGTCTGTGTTGGTAAAGTAGTTCTGGTAGCTCCCATACAAAACCCATATTAAACCCGCTCGTGCACAATTGAACATAATCGCATGGCAACCATTTTGCATGACATGCAGTGGAGGATGTTAAAAAGGGTGTTGTTTCTGTTTTTTTTTTATCTATTTTTAGTTCTCTCGTCATTTTATTTCGCGGCCCCCTAGGTTTTCGTTCTTCACTTTACATCCTCAATTTTAGTCCTTGTCATTGTAAGTAAAACACTTGAACGCCATTCGAGTTGCGTTATGACTTATGCTTCTAAAAACACAAAAGAACTTTTTCTTGAGACACGGAAAAGGAAGAAAGACATAGTTCCCCTGTATGTATTCTTTTTTTATAATTTAAACTACGAAAAGGAATAAAGTTGAAAGTGTTTTGATTGTCGAGTTTCTTCTTCTGTATACATACATATACATAAGTAGGTACACTATCAAAGGTCCCTTCTAGACCAAAGTATTTGCGACTTGGGTACTTATATATATATATATATATAACATTTTTAAATTTACCATTGTCTAGTGAAGCTGTTGAAATGGAATGAATGCCACCGTTTTAATTTTCCTTTCAAATTGTTTTGCATAATCTTGTAACAGGCAATGACAGGGTGGATTTAGAAAAATGCAAATTTATTTCAACAAATGAATTATTTATTTCGTTTAACTGTGGGTGGGCTTGCTTTCTACCTACCAGATTATGTATGCAGTTATAAAAATGCATTGCTCCTGGAGGCGTCATCGACGTGCCTTATTTCTGGTTTCAATTGGATGAATTGAAACTGGATAACATTTGGTTTCAACAGGATGGAGCAACGGCGCAGACTCCACGAACCACAACCGAAATTCTGAGGGCTGCCTGACATATAAATCGAGTCCGAATAGTCATCAATCCTGGCAGCGGCATCCTAGCCGATCTATTATGTAAAATGGTTCCACCTCTGCTTTCTAATGAATCTAGACTTGCATTGCATCGGTTAAAGATCGATTCATTATTGATGACCCTAAAATCCAAAAAGTACAACTGGAATGTTACGTGTGCGGAACGAACATCCCTAGACTAGTCAACCAGGAAGAGCGTATACTATGGATACAAATACAGTAGACGCTCGATATAGTGAACTAATAAAAACCAGGCCTGTTCACTATATCGAAATTGTTCACTATTTCGAGCGGGAGTTTTTAAATGTTCAAATAAGCTAATTTGATATAAATAAACACATACCAACGTTTTGATTACAAAACACTAAAATAACAAAAAAAAAAAAATGTCTTAATTTTTAAAAAACACTGAGATGAAGAAATTTTTTTTGAGGAACACAGAAATAAATATCATTTTTTCCCATAATTAAATTTTTAAAAAATAATTTGTCACCTTCATTAAGTGTCTTCTTCGCCATCATCGAAGACTAACCGCCACCTGTAGGAGCTGACTACATCAGTCAACTTCATTTCGACACTCTAAACATGTCGTCAGAGGCAATAGACTGTTAAGCTGTTTCGGTCACCATTCGCCTTTGCTTTCCCTGAAGGAGAAGGAGAAACTCTAACCCTTTTTTTTGGTACCAAGCAGTATGGTCATGGTGGTTTGCTTCAATCAAGCTCTTCTGGTCAACACCAGTCTTTGTCTCCTGGACGGGATTTCAAAGGAAATAAACACAGAGTGCTACGGTTACCCTCCATCCTTTTCTTCCAGTAGACAATCCATCCACTGACTTTTGGTCAAGCAGAAGAACAGATTGATTCAACCACCCATTTCTGCCATGTATCAGTCTCTCTCTCCTCAGTGGTGGACTGTCAGAGGCAATAGATAGGGGGTAGACTGCTACGGTTACCCTCCGACTATACCCGAAGACAAACCGCCACCAGGAGATGCTAAATTCAAACATGTTTAACCAACTGAGTTAACTGTCTCAGCCATCACGGTAAGATGTACGGAGATACCTTTCTTTAAAAGAAATTCGTTCCCACCTGTAATGTCCGGCCCATAATTTTTCTGCCCACTTCCTGTGTCCTGTTTTTGGGACAGTCTAGGTGGCTAACCTAACCTTCATAACTAAAATATCAAAAAAACACACAAATGAACGCATTGCTATACTGGTACATTTTTCTTTGACTTTTGTGAAAAAAAAATCTGAGTTCACTATAGGTATCGAGATTTTCATAGTTCACTATTTAGAGTAGTCTGTGTAAAATGTTGGTGGTTCACTATATTGGATAGTTCACTATACAGAGGGTTCACTATACCGAGCGTCTACTGTATATGTAGAAACAAAACTCGTAACAGCAGTGTTGGCACCCTAGGCCTAGCTTCACACAGCCATCCGTTTGTGTGAGTCGAACAGAAGGGACTTACAATTTCATGCCGAGGCCAAACGGCTGTATTTTTTTTAGAAGCCTTCTCAGGGCGGTTCTTACTCTCGGATGTTTGTCAGTCGTCTTCGATTTGTTGCACAGTGGAAACAACCTTAAGGTGTTCTGGAAAGTCAACCTTAGATCTCTAGTAGTCCAGCACACTAACTATTGAACCACTGACTGCGGCCACACTCAATTAAGAAGCCGTAGTTAACACTGTTAAAACCTTGGCAGTGACACTGCAAGGAATATTTCAATAATTTAGCCATAACACAATTTGTTAAGAGCCAACTCTATTAATATAAACTTGCGCCAAATTAATGTATTTTTTAAAATGCCTTTAACGTGACAAAAGGGCCATTAGTTATGTGGCTTGTATATTCAATAAAGCACTCTAGTTAAAATTTTCGAAACATGTGTAAAAAGATCTTCTTCAGGGATTCACATATTTCCCCATAGTGCAAGGAATTTATTCATTCACAGTGCCAATCAGTTATCCGTTATCCCCACATGAACTATTATTCTCAAAGAAAATCCTTCCTTCAGTGCCCTTGGTACGAAAATTATTCTCAAAATAAAAATCATTATTCTCATGGTGGAGGGCAAAACTCTTTAATCATACATTTCAATTTAGGTAGCTATACAGGATTCGTAGAACATGCTTGCCATGCAAGTCATCATTAATTATTCACAATGGGAGGAATGCGAATATTACGAGAATGCCCATTATTAATGCCTATCGAACACAAAGGGAACTGCTGACGAATTTCCATTTACCAGCCTCAAACACCCCTCCCAGAGGTTCAGCGCACCACAAAGCCGAATAATAAATTTTCATTCAATTTACCAATTTATAGGAAAATCAATTTATCCCCTTCCAACACCCGCATTCCGGAATACTTACCCAAAATGCCGTTTTTTCTGCTGATGGGACGCCAGCTGCCTATGACAATGAAAAGCTCTATCACATACGTTACATGTCAGGGATTCATCTGTAAGTCAAAATAAGGAGAAGAAAGAAAGTTCTGTTAAACCACTTGATCCGGGGATAATGTAGGTACGCCGCCAGAGGAAATCTGAAGGAATTTTCAAATTTATTTCTCTATGGAAACCGTTTGCGGCTTTTCTCATTCCTCAGGATTTCCTTTAAAGAAGGTCGCGTGGTTTTTTGTTTTTTTAATTTAAAATTTTAATTTTTTTTTATTCTTTTACGTACCATAATCCTCATCATCGGACATTGCCATCGCCTGTAATCGGCTTATAGTATTTGAATTAATCTCTTTTTGTCGTCGAGCTGAGTTTTTCGATGGTCCGTCTAATTCCAGGTCTGAGTCGTTCTCTACAAAATTACCCTGCATATCGTGGTGGTGGTGGTCGTCAGATGGATCGCAGTCTACCGTATTACTTTTTGATGAAATCATTTCAAAATTGTCCAGATCTTCGAAGGGATTGTCGATGCTATTTTTCATTGAAGACCCATCGTCTGAGTCGACACTGAGCCTGCCATAAGCTTTGCGTGGTGGTCGTTTGACATATTTATCTGAAAGTGGAAAATGCTTGGAAATTACAATTATTTATTTTATATTATGCATGATGAAATGCTGTATCTTAGTAATAGGTACAGTACATAGTATCTGTTTGTGCAAGGTGTTACAGTGAGAGATCAGGGGCGCAGCGAGGGTGGGGGGGGGGAAGCGGGGGTGTCGCACCCGCCCAGCGGTAACTCGGAATACCGGCTTCCATCCACAGCACCTCAGACTCAGATACCATACTAAGAAGGAAAAAGCATCTACTAAACCTCTACCTAGACAATGCATTCCGTCTCCGTGTCTAATCTAAATCTATTATCTACATCTTTATACATATAATTCTTCTGTATGTGTTTGTAACCGAACTCCTCCTAAACGGCTGGCGCGATTTTAATGAAATTTTGTGTGTGTTTTTGAATGGGTCTAAGGATGGTTTAGATTCACAATTGGATCCGGTAGGTGGCGCTGCGATCCGATTCTACAAAATTTCAAATAATAAACACTCAACAATAACAAAAATGTAAAAAGCAAGAATAAGCTCATGAATAAAATTTCATATAATATACACTCAACAAAAAAATATCATGAATAAAATTTCAAATAAACATTAAAAAAAATATCATAAATAAAATTTCAAATAATAAAACGGCCGCAGAACAATTGACGGAAAATGAAAATGTAGGTACGAGCAGGCAAAACAACGTTTGCCGGGCCCGCTAGTTTATATTAGATATAAAACTACTAGCTGAACCTCCGCCGCCTTCGCTAGGCCTTTTATTGCTTTTTAAAATTTTTATTTTTTAATTTTTTTTTGCCTATCAATTGATCACCGTAATTACCGACATTTATAAAAAATCAACTGAATTGGTTGAAAATTACGGGCGACAGAGGGAAACATATAGTTTTTTCCACTTTGTTTTATATATATAGAGATAGCTGTACCCGCCCGACTTTGCCCGTGCACAGATGTTCTTTCGTAAAATGCGAGAAATGAGAATAAACTGGAACTTTCTTTCTGCCGAAAAAGAAATACAGCAATACGAAATACAGCTGAAATACAGCAATACGAACAAAACAAAAAAAGTCCCATGAAAATCGGCCCAGCGGTTATAGAGGTATAACGTTATCGAGTTTCACCCCATAGAAGATGTTTTTTGTATAGAAGGTGCCACGCCCCTTTGTCCAATTTTGACCAATCTTCACAGGAGCACTTCAGGGCCAATACCTAAGATTATCTGTAAGTTTGAGCTCAATCGATTCGTTGGCTTTCGAGATATACGATTTTGAATTTTTTTTTTGTGTGTTAGATGCCACGCCCCTTTGACCAATCTTCACAGGAGCACTTAAGGCCAATACCTAAGATTATCTGTAAGTTTGAGCTCAATCGATTCTGTGGTTTTCGAGATACCTAAATGATTTTTAATGTTTTTTTGTATGGGAGGTGCCACGCCCCTTTGTCCTATTTTGACCAATCTTCATAGGAGCACGGCCAATACGTAACATTACCTGTAAGTTTGAGCTGTGGTTTTTGAGATATACGATTTTGAATGTTTTTTTTTTGTATGGGCGGTGCCACGCTCTTTGTCCGATTTTGAATTTGTTTGGCCTATCGCCCGATCACCGTAATTACCGACATTGGAAAAAAAATCAACTGAATTGGTTTAAAATTACGGGCGACAGAGGGAAACATAGTTTTGTTTTATATATATAGAGAGGAGATAGGAATATTTTTTGTTACCTCAAAGCAGGAAAACAACTAGACAGATTTCAATTAAACTTTTTTTGAAATGTTTCTTAGGACTGCGCGATGGTTTTAGGCTATGTTTTCATTGTAACGTTCTTTAGGGCGCAGTATAGTTTTCTTTGAGAAACGAAAGCGAAGCGAACTGGAAGTTGGTGTGAATACAAACATTTTGGAAGGAACACCCAGTTATGGATGAGTAATAATTGTTATCGTCATGTTTGAACAACAGCCATGTGTCAACAGCTAGTAATTCAGTTCAGCATTATGACGTAGTAAGCAAACTCTAAAGGCACAATGGTTGGTACCAAAAGTACCATGACTACCAAGCACCAAAAGATAATGCTAGACTGTTACAGGTACAAATCCCTGTACGTAAGACTCTGAAACTTTATAGCTACAGGACCCGCAAACCACTCAAATATATTTTTCAAATACAATAAGAAGAGATGGAGAGAAAGATTATCGACGACTCTGGCGCATAGATCAGGCTGAACTTGAGCGATGACACGGATGATGTTAACTTTGAAGGTACCGGTCGTTTATTGACTTGGCATAGACGTGCGACTTAGAAAAGCCGACAATAAAAAATTAAACCAAATAGCTTGATCTCAAGGGCCAGTTTACTTTTTACGTGCACAATGATTATCTATTGAAGCCACAACACCGACATACATACCTGTTTGTTGGCCTGTTTATCTAAAAACATGTATCGGCAACTTAACAACAAAACTTATCGAGTTGTTGTATTAAGCCGGCTCTGTTGTCGTTTTATCTTATCTCATTTAAGTCGGAACTAATGACGTTTACATTTTATATTCTTCGCCATTGGATTTGTATACCTGTTTATCACAATCTTAACTGTACCTAAGTGTAACTGATGATTAATGGTCGTTATGCAAAAACCTTTATTCGCGTACTTATAGGGTGCCTTTAAATTGAGAATGGGATACATAAACATATTTTATAACACGGAGATACATATTATGAATAATGTAAAAATACATTTCATCCACTTGTAATAAATATTTGGCTTATTTTCTAAATAAAGCCACGGCTTAGGCAGGCTATAAGAGACTATCAAACCATGTTTATGTGACTCATTCTAGTTACATAGCTGAAAAAGTCTATACCAAATATATCAGATAGGCGCTGGTGAATTTAAAGTATGGGGTCGGTGGCTCGCTTCGCTCGCTAACAGGATTTTAACCTTTTTTTGCAGTTTAGCCGCTCACGCGACTTCGTCGCTCCGCTAAGGGTATGTCAACAACTGTCTGGCAGGCGCCTCGAGCTAACGTTTAATTATATTTACTCTGGGGTATTTAGCAGTAGCTATAGTCAATAAAAATATGTACATGCACTTTTGTGTGAAAATTGAAAACTTTAAAATTAAAAAAAAAATAGAAAATAAAGTTTCCGCAGAAAAATTCTTTTACAGTAGATCTTAGAATTAGCCAATTTAAACAAAAATAATAAAAAAAATAAAATTGCTTATTGTTCATAATCGAAACATGAGCCAAACCATCTTGGTAAATGCAAATCAATTTTTTACAAAGAATCAGTTACCAATGTATTAAACAGTTTAGGGATGGACAATTGTTTACAAACCCCTCTCTAATTTTCAATATTATTTTTCCTACCGGATTTAAATATTGGAACTATAAAATAACTTTTCCATATAGTTGGGAAGATACCAGTCTTCAATGAATATGTGACATAGTATACAGTGCAATGGTAGGGCACATAATTTTTAAAAGCCTGATGGAATACCATCGGGTCCATTATTTTAAAAGGGGAAAAAAAAGGAGGCAGGTGACGTGTCCAAATAAGTAAAAAAATGTTCACTTAGATATAGTTGAACCGGCATTCGAATATACAGATTGGAAAAATGCAGCAAAACTATTGTAGATATTACGTGGATCATCAATTACATACATAGGTAAGGTACCTAGTATACATTTTATAATGCCAGTAAATAATGGAATTCCAAAAAAATGTTTGCGACAAAACATGTTTTATCATCTCATTTGTAGATATGTGCTCGCCTTATTTGTTAGTTACAAGACACATTTGGTCCAAAACTATGTTATAAGATGATGAAGATTTTACTAAATTATAAAGAAAAAATAGCTGTCGTGTCCACATTCTCGAGAAAATGCGAACAAGCATAACCGCCTAGAGTATACTCTCTATTCCTACTCTTTACACATGAATTGAACGTGAAAACTCCTTTCTGTTGTTATCTGATTCATGAGAAACTAATTATAGTTGAATGACATGTCCGAGATAAAAATGATGTTCCATTAGGAAAAACAGGAAAAGTAGGCACAAGGCTATAAGATTTATTTTTCCTTTCAAAATACCAAAATTAAGCTAAATACCTACATCTCAAAGTTGCCTTACATTAGGTTGAGTAGTCATCAAATTTT
This sequence comes from Cheilosia scutellata, assembly GCA_955612985.1. Classification (NCBI taxonomy): domain Eukaryota; kingdom Metazoa; phylum Arthropoda; class Insecta; order Diptera; family Syrphidae; genus Cheilosia; species Cheilosia scutellata. Next base: position 39,938,267 of record OY015312.1, on the reverse strand, counting down.
CTCCCCAAAATACACATGGCGTATACGTAACATTTTCCCAGATTTTATATTACCCACACTCATAAAGTCCTTCAAGTGATGTCACTCAGATCTTTTACTAATTCTCAATTTATATTACCGCCCGAGCCTGTGCCGATTACAGCATTTACACTTTATCTATATAATATTGAGCGATCTGAAATGCGTGAAGGCAATTTGTCAGAAATAATAAATATCCTTCAATTCGAAGCGATTCGCCTTTATGGCCATGAAAGCGGTTAATGGCACTTGAATGTGTGTCTTTTTCCATTCCAGTGGTAATGGTAAGTGGTTGCCTTTTAACTGTACATAATATGTGCTTGTAAATAATTTATTATGACTCGTATATGAAGTCGATTTGAGTGAAATTATTTTACCACAATGTGTTTTTGGCAGAAATTCAAGTGCAACGTAATAAAGTGTTGACCTTCGGGGTGTGCTTTGAACCCTTTTTTTGCAGGATGACGTGGTACTTGCTTGGTATTACGAACAATTTGGTTTATTGTACAGAACGAGCTAATATTGGGCACGCAATTAATGAGGGCCCTGGGGAATTAATTCCGACGACGATTCTTATGCGGGTGTATTATTTTTGGCACAAATGAAAGCGATCTTGAATTTCTAGCTTACTTTGGAGATCTGTATTTTTTGTCAGAAGTCTGTTCAAGAGATCTGGCAGATAAGATACATGCAATCAATAGATACAACATTTTTATGAAAACATTTAAGAAAAGGCTAACCGAGGGGCAAGTTATTGGCGCTGATTTTAAGAGCATTGGTGTTGCTTCAGATTTGGTTATTTGTGTAGTAGCGAACTAAAATATTCCGGTAGCTAAGTCTAAGCTTCGTCAAAGGCTATCATTCTACTAGCTGTGCCCATAACTTCGTTCGTGTTGTGAAATATAAGTTGCCTAATTAATTTACCTATAATAATCATAGTAACTGAACCTATTATCAGACCTATATATCGGACAAGTTTCAGGCATCTGCGCACCTCCTCAGACAAACATTGTAGCAATAATTGCAATTCATGGTGTAATGGTTACAGTCATTGCCTGTGACCAGAGCGGCGCTTGTTCGAGCCCCGGTGGAGGACAGCAATACTCTGCCAGCGACCACAAAGACAAAGGTATAATATTAGAGTTTCTCCACCACTACACCAAAAAAGGGGTTTCTGCTTGGTAGTACATTGGACCGAAATTCGTCTAAGTGCACCAGGATTTGGAATCCTCTTTTTCCTAAAAAAAACTGGAGCATGAAAATGTGTGCACATTTTGTCCCTGTTGAATGTATTACACGCACAATGCAAGCTTCCATCAAGAACAACCCTATTAATTTTTTTTGTATTAAATAAGAATGTTTGAATGTTTTCAAAAGTACATATTGGTTAAAAACTGTTTCATTGAAATGTGTCCAGTAGTTTGCGCGCCTTGTGGTAACAGCGAAAATTCCTACAGTTTTATATAATTACTAGCTGTACCCGTCCAGCTTTGCCCGTGCACAGGAATTGTATTGCTTAGGTCTGACATAATAATCCGTAAAATGCGAAAAATGACAATAAATCTATTTTCTGGAATTATCTTTCTAAACCTGAAATGTACAGCAATACGAAAAAAGCAAAAAAAAGAATCATGAAAATCGTAGAAGATGTTTTTTGTATGGGAGGCATCACCCCCGTTTGTCCAATTTTGGCGTGGCGATATCGATAATGGATGTAATGTATTGGATAATAATGTGTACCCTCTGTATCGCCCTTCCTCTCCTTGATAATGCTACTTGTTTGCAATGCTGTATTTCCTTTCCTTTTTTTCCCTCTTCCTATGGAATCCGAACAACTACCTACCCCGCCCAACCCTACACTGTTATCATCACCATATCGAATGAAATTCTGATGTGAAACCTGTTTTGTATTATACGTCTCTTCTCTTATGAAGATTATTAATATACCTAGCCCATGCCATACTGACATACGATCATAATATACATACCTACAGTCCTACATATACAACTGACCACTGTGAAAACAAATCAACCTATGCTAATGTTGTTTTGTTTGTCCTGTGCCTGTCGCATCGCACGATCGTAAAAGTACAAACATCCATTTGTAGCAAGGTATTGATAACACTCAATAATGATTTACACAAACTCCGAATTATAAAGTTTTTATTTTTAGACAAAAACGAGTTTATACACCGCCAGCCGCATCGATCCGATCGCTTCAAAAAAACATCATCAACTGCCCTATATCGGCAACGGCATCCATCCTTCTCTCCATTTACTTCACTCGCCCATGCAGACGTATCGCTATGTGCGTCGTCCCCATGAAGTCCGCAGCTGTGGCAATGTTGTCTGGTGTCTCGAACTGTGGTGGCGCAGCTGGCTGCTGTTATTACGATATCTGCTGTTGTTTCATAAGGGTTGATGAGGAAAAAAAAAAAAAGAGGTTGAGGCTAACACCTGACAATGTTGTCGCTCTCGACAAATTAAGTTGATTGGGTTCTTCTGCAAATAAAAATAAAAAAAAAACACAGGAATAGTCAAAAACTAATCCAGAAAATTATCTGCGGAGACCTCGGTCACCACCAGGCTCTACCACTATCGGGACAGAGACCAATCAAACAAAAAAAAATCATCTGTGACCTCAGTCACCACCAGGCTCTACCACTATCGGGACAGAAACCAATCAAACAAATTCACAAAATCATTTGTGACCTCAGTCACCTCATGGCTCTACCACTATCGGGACAGAGACCAACCAAATAAACTCACCTGAGTCTTCAGACTCCATAAACGCCAGTATCTGCTCCATATCGCAAGATAAAGACCACTGTAAGGGCCACATTCTCAACTGCTCTTTTGCAGCCTTCGTGACAATATTCGTGCCCACCTTTTTAATGTCAAACCGCCCGTTTTCAAGGCATTTAATTATTTCATAGGGTCCCAAAAATTCGTATTCACTTTTACTATTATGCATGTGGGAATCTCGATGCATTAAAACAAAATCACCAACTGAGTACTGGACGTTGTCTCGTCTCTTTCGATTGACATCTGCCATGCGTCTTGGATCTGGAAACAACTTTTCCGCCACTCGCTCTCTGTCTAACTTCCGATTGCGAATTGGAGTTAGGTCCGGAGATATATTTCGTAACAATGCCTGGTTTAACGGTGTCGAATTCTGAATTCCCAAAAGGATGAATAATGGGGTCACCCCAGTTGACTTTTGAATCGTTGTGTTTAAAACTAGCTGAATCTTCCATAGCCCACTCGGCCACTCTGACTTAATCTTGGTTTCAATTCTCAACAGGTTTCTTATAGTCCTCATATACCTTTCCACCTGTCCGTTGCCTTTGTGAACATCTGGTGTAATGAAATGATGTTCTATATGCCAATCATTCAGATATTTAGGAAAGGTTGTATTCTTAAACGACGTGCCAGCGTCCATGATTATCTTCTTGGGTGTTCCGAATAGTGATAAAACGTGTTGCAGTTTCTCTCGTGTTTCTGCAATGGTAACCGTCTTCATTGGGGTTAGGATGCAATATTTTGTGAATGCATCCACTATAACCAAAACGTGCTTGTAACCGTCTGAAGATATTGGCAAAGGACCTAAACAATCCATGTGCAACGTGTGAAATGGTACTTTCGGTTTCTCTACCGGACTTATGTAACCTTGCAATGGACCAGTCCTGGTTTTCTTTACTGCGCAAATTACACAATGTTTAAGATAGCTTTTGATGAAATTTCTCATACGGGGAAACCAAAAGTGTTCGGCTACAGATGCATAGGTCTTGTCGATACCGACATGGCACTGTTCATCGTGAAAAATTCGCATAAGTCCTAAACGACTTTGTTTTGGAACAAACCAATTCAAATTGAAAGTACCGTCTGAATTGATTTGCCTGCGGTATAGCATTTCATCTTTTTCCACATATTGGTTGGCGTCAAGTTCACCTACCCTGAGTTTTCCCAACAAATTTTGTACCTCTTCGTTTCCTTTCTGCTCAATATACGCCCAATCATTGTGCCTAACTCGTAGAACAACATTGCTAGGATTGCGGCTGAGATAATCTGCATGTGGTAAACTACTTCCCTTTCGATATACAATTTCAAAATTAAAATCTTGCAAGTAAATCCACCATCGTGCAACCCGGGGAATGAGATCTTTTTTTGTAGCTGATGCTTTTACGGCATTACAATCTGTGACGAGCGTAAATTTAATACCGAGCAAATAAACACGGAAATGCTTTACAGCTTTCACAATGGCCAACGTTTCGAGTTCGTATGAGTGATATTTAGCTTCTGCTACTAAAATAAGCCACCACCTTCTTTTGCTAAAATAAGCCACCACTTTTGACATAAGATCATGCTTTTGGATTAGAACAGCTCCATACCCGATGCTGCTTGCGTCTGTGTGCAATTCTGTTGGTAGTTCTGGATTGAAAATAGCAAGAAGTGGCCTTGATGTTAACTGGTCAATCAAATATTGTCTTGCTTTTTCTTGTTCAACATTCCACTCGAATGGCACGTTCTGTTTTGTCAGTTTTGTTATAGAAGCAGTTCGAGCGGCGAATTCGGGAACAAACTTTCTGAAGTATCCCGCCAACCCCATCAGTTGTCGGACTTGCTTAACATTCGTTGGAACAGGGGACTCAACTAAAGCTTGAATTTTGTCTTTGCCTGGCCGTATGCCCTTACTAGATATTTCTCTACCAAGATATTCTAAACTGGATTGGAGAAAACGACACTTTTTAATATTTAGAGAAAATCCGGCGGAATGCAATGCATTAAGCACCTGACGAAGATAATCGAGTCCTTCCTCACAAGTAAAGCTGGGTATTAAAATATCATCCAAATAGACTAGAGCAATCGTATCCTTCAACGGCCCTAACGCAAGATTAATAGACCTTTGGAAGATGGCAGGGGCATTAGAAAGCCCAAAAGGCATCCTCAAATACTCGAAATGGCCATCGGGTGTTACAAAAGCAGTCTTATGGATGGACTCTTCATGAATGGGTATTTGGTGGAATCCCGATGCCATATCCAAGGATGTAAAGAATCGTCCTTTACCCAACCTATCCAGCTGATCCTCAATTAACGGAAGTGGATACCGGTTTTTAACTGTATTGCGATTCAGTTCGCGAAAATCGACGCACATCCTGTATGAGGTATCTTTCTTCTTAACGAGTATAATTGGACTTGCAAACGGAGATTCACTAATTCGAATAATCTTGTTCGTAATAAGGTCAGCTGTTATTTTACGTACTGCATCTCTCTCTTCAGCAGCCAGTCTGTAGGGGGAACGGTTGACAATAAGATCCTTTTCCAGTCTTATCTTAAGACTGACATTGTTTACTGGGCCCACCCTGTTACCACACGTTATCATATCAGGAAAATTACTTAGAATGTCTTGTAATGCACTCCGAAATTCAGAAGGAACCAAAATCTCTGACATATTAGAACCAATACTGTCCGAAATCCTGTTAATTCCGGGAAGCTGTCGCCGAAAAACAACTGAACCATTGTGATCTGTTATAGTAGCCAAAGAGTGGTCCTCAAATAAATTGCGTCCGATAAAAACATCATAGTCGAGACATCCGTCTGGAACAAAAACATATCCAACGGTAGTCTCGATGTCCGAGATCCTTGTACGTCCTACGAATTTTGTTGTCGCTTCAATTGTAACATTGGCTATCCCCTTGAGCATAACGATACAATCGACTTGTTTATTTTGGAATAAGTGCTGATATTTTTTAGACATAAGAGATAGATCTGCCCCCGTATCAATCAACGCCCAAAATGTATGCCCCTCAATGGCAACCTCAATAGCAGCCGAAGGTTTTCCCGAACAACAAAAATTGACACTGCGTCGTTTCTCTATAGCTGACTTTGTAAAACAATTTGAAGTGTCGTGGCCCCCCTTAGCACAAAACGAACAAACAACGCCCTGATTTGGTTTCGATAGTAATACTGGTTTTGTCGATGTGCTATTATCTGCATTTGGCATAGTACGCTTAACGCGACAGTTGGCTCTGACATGCCCAAGTTTCCCACACTGAAAACATTTTTTTGCTGAAGTGCTTGAATCTCTCCCTTCACCCAACTTTCTTTTTAACACTGAATGATCATTACTGCGCTTATTAATGTCTTTACTACACAAGGGCTTTGGAAAGCAGGACAACAAGACTAATAGTTCAGGAATGTTTTTGCAGTTAGCTTTCATCACTGTATTACGAACATCAAACTCAGCTATCCCATGTATTATCAATTCTAATAAATCACCCTCACCCCAATTAGCTCGTAGATTTCGTAGCAAGGAGGTTTTTTCATGGACGTACGTTTCATAGGTGTTAACACTGGAGCTTCTGAACTGTGAAGCTTCTTCTAGAAGGTTACCCAAATTCCTCTTTGGAGGAAATGCTTCCTCAAAATCTTTACAGAAACTACCCCAGTCTCTGATGTCGGGATTCCAGCGTTCATACCACCACTTGGCATCACCTAATAAAAATCTACCAACTCGGGCCAATGTTTGGAGATCTGACCAACCCACTTCGTTTCTAATTTGCTCTACCTGACTCACCCATTTACCGGATTCGTTTATTTCAGGTCTAAAATGAGGAAGATCAATTAGTCCATCTGACCTCTGGGACTGTAGTGCCTTTATCAATTCACTCAGTATTTGCGAGGATTCTCCAGCCCCATCACGAGGCATTTCGCCAAACCGAACAAACGAATATTATTTTCGCAACAATTTTCACTGAACCGATCCCTTGTTTAGTCCTTTAAGGAGCAAAATTTCACAGTCAACACATAGGGTTTCTGTTTTTCAGTATCCCACTTCTGATGATAACACTCAATAATGATTTACACAAACTCCGAATTATAAAGTTTTTATTTTTAGACAAAAACGAGTTTATACACCGCCAGCCGCATCGATCCGATCGCTTCAAAAAAACATCATCAACTGCCCTATATCGGCAACGGCATCCATCCTCCTCTCCATTTACTTCACTCGCCCATGCAGACGTATCGCTATGTGCGTCGTCTGATTTGATTTTACTCCAACTCCAACTTTTGACATCTTCGAAAAGCGGCGCCACCGACCTTTTACTCAGATTGGTATGAATAAAACATGGAAGACAAAGCAATTGCTACGAAAATTCTGAGTCTGCTATTTTGTTGACTCAGAGCATTTGCTAAATATTTTGCGCGCACAGTTTTCTACAAAAACAGTCTAGCCTTGTGAGTTTTCGGTGTTATTTTTTTATAAATAGTTAAATAAATTTTTGTTTGTGAAAAAAAAACAAAAAAATGGATGCAATAAGTTGGCACATTATACCTGTTTTACCTACTGTTGTTAACGTTCGTGAAAAAAAACAGTATAAGTTAAGAAGAATTGGTTACGATAACAACTTTAAGCAACTGTATCGTTTCACGCGTCAAAATGTGGATTACTTGGCTAATACTTTTTTAGAGGAAAATCTGGAGACACGAGGTGGTGCTCTTTCAAATATCGAGAAAATGAAATCTTTCCTGAGGTATATAGGAGATCCCGGCTTCCAGGTAAACATTTCAAAATCCTTTTCATAATTTATAGTTGAACTAGTGAAAAATTAAAATATTTAGGTTGGTGTCGGAGAGGATCTTGGCATTCACCAATCAACAGTTTCTTTGACTAATTGGTATGTGTGTCAACAAATAGTCCAACAAGCCGATGATTGGATACAATTTCCCACAACTGAAGAAGAAATGAAACGACATCAAGCGATTTGGCAAACACAATTCATGTTTCCAGCTGCAATTGGAGCTATAGATTGCACTCATATTGCAATAAAAAAACCATCTATACATGGCGATGAATATATTAATCGTAAGAATGTTGCTTCATTTAACGTACAAGCAACATGCGACGGATATGAAAAATTCACCAGTGTTAATTGTAAGTGGAGTGGCTCTGTACATGATGCGCGTATATGGAGAAATTCAAATATTCAGACCGTATTAAAGAGAAACATTGCTGGCGCGATTCTTTTGGGTGACGAATGATATCCTCTAACACCATGGCTTATGACTACATATCGCAATCCTCAAACCTTAATTAAAAGAAATTACAATAAAGTGCATAAAAGTGAACGATGCATTATTGAAGTTAAACAAAGGTTGCCGATTTTGCAATCAAAATTGCGAATGGCCACAGAAAGAGTACCTTCAATCATCGTAGCTTGCTTTGTGCTTCATAACGTAGCTAAATATTTGAACGATCCAGATTTTGAATTGCCAGAACAGCCAATTTCAAATCCTGGAAATATAGAAGTGTCTGGAGTGGAAGAAATCAACGATACCACCTTCAGGCGAGGACAAAGAAGACGAAATAATATTGCCGACTTCTTAGGTAGAATCATTTAGAACAAAACAATCATTATGGAATGTAATTTATTGTAATATATTTTTTTTTTTAATTAATTATTTCTATTCTTATCTATGCTTTTTATTTCCTCGGCTAAAAGTTTCTCTTTCATTTCTAATATAGCCATTTTCTTTGCATGTTGCTCTTGGCTCCTTTCTTCTTGTGCTTTTAGCATCTTGTACTGCAAATCTATAAGCTGTAGTTGCTTTTCAAGAACAGTTGCTTGTAGATCGTTGTTATTACTCTGTTAAGGAAAATAATAAAAGAAATTAGTTTCTCTCACTTAAAATAAAATTACAGTTTCAGATATCCGACGTCTTTTGGCCGATGATTGCGGCGGAGTGGATGATACTACAATTTCCACATCTGGCGATATTGTTTTGGAAGTGGAAGGAATTCCTACCTCAAATCCACCTATAATTTCCAAAGAATATAATAATGAATAAATAGAAATTGATTATTTAACATTTAACCCAACAATTTGTGTTAAAAAAATACTTACATGTTATAGGAGTAATGCTTGGATTACTCTTGGCGTTGAGTAAGTCCAAGAGCAGTTGTTCCGATGTCTTTAAATGTATGGGTTTGTTTCCCGTCGCCTTCATGTCAGCTTTCTTCTTAACTCGCTGTTTTAAATTTGCCACTTTCTTAATAATTTGATCCGGCGTATATGAAATTGTGCATTTTTCCATTAGCAAATGACACATTTTATTTGCAGCGCTTTTCTTTAACACCTTTATATTTGGGGTTTGCGATTTGTTAAGCAAAATCTTTCCTACTGCTTCTAACGTTTGCACGAATAGCAGCTCGTTTTGGTCACTATTGGAGGTAGAAGTAGATGGAAATTCCTCATCGTCAGCTGAAATACAGAGCAATTATAATTTGTAATCGAATTTATGTAGGTTATGCACTTATGCGTACCATTAAGATCTTCCAAATACTCTTCATCATTCAGTTCCCAGGCCATAGTTTGAACTCTTTTTTTTTGTATTTATGTGAATCTCTTTTTATTAAATTACTTTAGCTTTTGTTAATTTTTACTCAAAAATCGTTTTAATAATTCTAAATTCAAATTCAAAATAAAAAAAATTCAAAAAATAAACCACATGAAAGTTGTCACTCGCAAATTTTGACAGAAACTGCAAGCGAAGGACACATGCAGTGAAGTAAATGCTTTGTTCGAATTTTCGAACTTACTTTAGCAAAGTATGTTTTTATTCATACCGATTTAAAGCATTTGCTAAGTGCTTTTACTTTGCTACCACCTTTTACTCAAAGCAAATGCTAGTTTTTATTCATACGACCCATTGTATGTATATATTTTCACTTCAAAAAATACATACGGCATATCAGAATGAAATTCCTACTGCGTTGCGTGGCGATATGCGATAATGTGCACCCTCTGCATCGCCCTCCCCCTCCATGATCTTGCCACTTGTTTATATGTTTATTGCATTTCCTTTCCTTTCCTTTGTTTCCCTCTTCCTATGGAATCCAAACAACTACCTACCCCAACCCTACACTTATCGAATGAAATTCTGAAATGAAACCTGTTTCATATTATACGTCTCTCAATCATAATATACATACCTTCCTACATATATAACTGACCATAGCACTCACTGCGAAAACAAATCAACCCTTTTCGAATGTATAGTACCTATACCGTATACGTATTGTTTTTGTTTGACGATCGCAAAAGTATAAACATCCATTTGTAGCAAGGTATATGTGTATGTATATATTTTCACTTCAGAAAATACATTTTGGCTAAAAACTGTTCCTAAGGACGTGGCTATAAACGACATAGCCTATAGCAGTCTTATAGTCTTAAGGAACATTAAAAAAAAGTTTCATCAAAATCTGTCCAGTAGTTTTTGATTTTTTAGCTGACAAAGAAAAGTCCTACAGTTTTATTATATGTATAGATGTAGGTATAGGTACTTACGAGTACTTTGCTAAAAAATAATGATAGTTTTACCTGGTGTTTTATGATGTCCTCTTAGAACGTCTTTAGAAGGAGCAGTAGTGAATATAGGTATCTATCTACTCTATAACCAAAAACCTTCATGCTTCGCTTTTATAGGTTTATTCGCTGTGTTTTGTAAGGGCCCGAAATGCTGTAATCCCCATCAAATGTGTTGCAGTGTCTATATATTCGAAAGGAATATGCACTACTTTGTAACCTATTTTTAATAAGGACTCTGCCAACGTATTTAAATTAAGTTGGGCATTAATAGCACAATTCACAACTTAATTGTTCCGCAGATAACCTAAAAAACAAAATTGTTCCTAAGCTTAATTCTCAGCAGAAAAAAAAGAACAGGTATCATCCAGAAGAAGAAAACCAATTTTCTGGAAATCCTCTTTAATGTACAAATGCACATAAATATATCCACCTACTGAACGGTGGCGAAGTGCTTTCACTAAGTCTGCCAAGGTGATGATGTTCTTTTTCAGTTCTATCGCACCTCTGGTGAAGTGCTCTTAAGTGTAGGTATCCTTGCTGGAAATATCAATGGCTGGTAGATTTCTACTTTAATCATATGGCAATGGCAACATTCAACTTTTGCTCTTACCTACTTCGGTTCATCGACATGATTTTCCCATTCATCGGAGCGACCTGACAGACAACCAGCGTTGCCAACCACTTTTGACGAAAAAATGCCTAACTTGAAAGAAAAAGATGCCTTTTTCAATAAAATAATGCCTAAAATAATTTTTTTAGGTAAAGTCGAACAATAAATTAAAAAGTAAACAAAATATAAAAAAATAAACATTAAAAATTCTAGGTACAAAATTCATGACATTTTAGTTTCATAAGTAGGTACAAAGTCTTGAACACAAAACAAACATAGTTTTAGTCCTCAGATCGCCTTGGTTCTTGATATTATACCTACATAGATATTTAAAACAAGTATGTGTGTTTATTTGAATTGCAGATCATAGCAGTTTTTGTCTTTAAAAAGGGACTTTGTGTACAGAATTCTACTTAAAGTTCTTTAAGAATGTTTAAAAAAATAAAAAAAATTATGTTGAATGTTAAATAAAAAAAGATGCCTTTTTGAAGAAAAACAAGCCTTAAAAGGCATGAAAAAGCCTTAGTTGGCATCGCTGCAGACAACTGTATGTATCGAGGATAAGTGGTCTTCTTCTTCCACCAACTCTGCTATTCGATAGGCAGGCACTCGAATATAAGCGAGTACATACTTAATTGAATGCTCTCATCGGGTGTTCATTTTCATTTATGGATTCATTACCTTGGTAGGAGTAAGATTGCCAACATAGCCCTTGGCACAGAGCACAGCTAATGCAATTAATTTGCTTCTGCCAGATATCTGTGACGATATGCTGCAAAATATTCATGCATATATTAAGAGCTGCACGAAAAACGTTCACTCATTTAATTTTCCCCTATATACGTATACGGTATACAATACTGTTATAAGTGTATAGTACACCAACACCTTGCTGTGGGTCGGATGCATGGAATTGGAATGCCTTTGGGACTGTTGTCTTATTTAATTTCATGAAAATATTTTTCATTAATTATTGTTGCTTCTTGTAGAGGAGTCGACTTGTTGTTGCATGCGTGTTATTTTTAGTAGTTAAAATACAAACAAAATGTTCGCCAGGAGAATTTTATTTATCGGTTATTCTCGCACAAACTCCTGTGGGTACAGGAAAACTAATTTAATTATGATTTACACTATTCCTATCCACTATCTCCTAGGTCAAGGTGAGACGGGACTACTATCCAAACTCTAATTAAACCCATAAATACAATTATGTATGTAGAAACAACATTTTTTGCAATATACTTAAATGCTGACAGCTGTTTTGTTTTCGTATTTTGCTTTTAATATGATTGTAGTCACTAGTCACTACCAACCTATACCTAATCGAAATGAAACGGGATATTTCACGAGTGGAATTTAGTTGAAGGTTCTATTAAAACTCAATCCATCAACAATTCTTTTTTTTTTTTGCGCACGTAATTTCAGACATGGGATGGATGATCATTCATCATTAGCAAATGTGTGGTCCTACAGGGACGCACATACTCTACCACCACTATGAGACAATCCTTCATCGCCTTATTTTATTACAGTTTCTTTTCCAGATACCATCTGTACGACCAACAAAGGTCATGCAGAGAGTGCTTAGAATGCTTCTGACAATGACACTCTATTAACTGAAAGTAAATATTTTTAATGTTATTAATATTATATTATATATGTATTTATCTTTATATATATCGCTCATTTACTAGAAAACTGTCATAACTCAAAAAACGCGATTTTTGAGTTAATGATGGAGAAATATTCGTTTTATGATGCTTCATTATTGTGTAGTCTCGTATTAATATCCTGTATACATAACGCTCGTATCTTTTTGCGGACAGAAAAGGGGATAAATGCCCGAAATTTGAAGATTTCAAGGGATATTGCAATTTAAAAAAGAGGATATAATTATAGGGGGTTTTTAACTTGTTTTCGGACTGAAATTGATGAAATTCAATACAAGAATTAATTGTAAATTGTGTTTAATAAATTATTATTATTTTTAAATTACATATGTGTTTAATAAACAACCAACGTGCCATCTTCGACGTCGTCGTCATTCGCATCTGAATCGTTTTCGATTGCAATAATTTCTCCACTTTTGGTTTTCTTCTTATATTTGTCTTCTGCAGCGATTGAACGAAGCAATTCAGGCTTCGTTTTCAGAAATTTGTAGAATTCAATGCATGAGTTGAGTACTAAATATTACATTTTACTGTGAGAATTGCTTTTAACGTTTTGATTTGCAATCGAGTTTTTTCATTGGTCCAAGACTTGGTCATCACAGAAAAGAGGCTACATGAAATTCGGCCCCAATGAATAATGGCCCAAACTAAGAATGAAAAATCACCCCAAAATTGGGGCTGTTTTTCATAATGAAATAATACCCCAATTTCAAATATGAAATAAGGCCCCACTGCGATGAAATAAGGCCACAAATCTAACAGTAAACCCAAGCAGGGGGGTTGCAGGGGGCAGCATGCTCCCCCATACGTTTTCGTTCTTTTGGGGCTTTATTTCATAATGAAAATTTACCCCAAATTGAAAAATGAAAAAAGGCCCCCAAATATGAATTGTCACCCCAATTCGCAGAATTTTACGCAATTTTTTGTTGTTGTTGCCTTTCATGTAAATTTTTATGGTGATTTTTCATTTTCAGTTTGGGCCCATTTTTCATATTGGGGCAAAATTTCATGTACCCAGAAAAGACTCGTTTCACCGATACTGTTGTTCGCGGCAAGCACAAAATGTATTCATTCTACCAACATAGCGATTTCGTTGTGCTCACTATTTTCGGCTTGCAGATGTTTGAATATTTCCACCAGAAATCTGCTATGGTGAAAAGAGGAGTTTATAGGATAAAAAAGGGATTTTGGAAATTTTCAGGGGATAGTTTCTTTGACTTCGAAAAAAGGGATAATCCCCTAAAAAAGAGGATAGATACGAGCGTTATGTTATACAGTATACCTTCCGCGTTAGAAGAGAATAATGCCGTTATTTCATTTCATATATCCTAACATTTTTTACTCATAAGAGCGACATATCTCAGTTTGCTACAGTCGTCATAGTGTGTTAGTTGGTTTGCTTTTCTAAAAAACCGGCATATTTTGTGTTGTGACATTATTCGTTAAAATGTAATGATATTTGTAATGTAGATAAATTTCATATAAAGTGCATTATTTCGTGTTGTGACTGATTTGTTGAAATATTTTCCTTGAATCAAACTCCATATAGTGCAACATGTGACGTTCTTGATGAAAAAAATACTTTCGTCAGCTGAAGTATTTCTTCTTATGACGTTATTTTTGTAAAAAAGCCTGGCTGTTTAAAAGTCAGCCGTTTATACTTATTATAAGACAATGTGTCGTTATTGAAGATAATTTTGTCGATGGAAACTCTCAATAGATCTCAATAACTCAAAATGAGACGAAATTGTTGATAAAAATTATAAATGTTTAGAAATAATACTACACAATGGCCACCGCACACGGAATGATTTCTGCCGGCATAATAAATTGTATACATGAACTCCTTTTCATTAGAGTGCATTTTTTTCTTCGAAATGTAAGAATAGAATAGGAATTAAATATGAAATAAATGATAAATATTTTAATTCATTCATTTTCTATGGCCCGCTTATCCATTAAGTGGGTCGCGGGTGTAGGTTGCTCAAGTGGACCCACCATACCTTCGTCTATGGTTTCGTTATCTAATTTGACTTCAGTTCGATCAATACCACCTTGAGTTTGAACAGAATACTTCTTTTTCGAAGCACAGCGTGTCCGGCTTCGTTTTTTATCCAATGATATCTATAAGGCGATGTACGACATGTTCAAGTTGATGTTAGTCTTGCAATTTTTCGTAAGTCTTATTCATGGAAGCAAACACTCGACCGTCGATCAATAGAATTTTTCAAGTTTATTCTAATGGGAATAAAACAGTATGATTACACGATAAAACAGGGTTTTTCTCATAAACACAGGAGTAATTTTTCTACAGGATTTTCATTGAAATTGGCATGGTTAGCCATACACAAAACAAAGGAGACTCTGTGCATTCCGGAACGGAACGAATGCTTAAAAGTGGTCCCATTTATACTCCCGAATTATTTTTTTCAATAAACCGATCGGCGAAAAAAACAGGAGATCCATTTATTGTAAAATAGCTTTGTTTGGAGGATTTTTTTGATTTAAAAATGCTGGCAAATGACATTGCTCCGTTAAATATGGTAGAGCTGAAACTTTCACAAGTAAAAATACTTAAAATTTAATGAGAATCACCAAATTCAGTTTTTTACAAATCTGCATACACTAAAGAGCAATTCAAGGAGGGTAGGGTACTCAAAAAAAGAAGTTACGCTGAAGATATTTCCTTGTTATTGAATTATTATTTTTATTAATTAAATACTAGAAGTAAAGGGTGTTTTTCTAGAGGTTTGGTTCTTAAATTGGCAACTCTGTTTCTACAGATTGTCAAATGGCAGTTGAAAGTTGATTTGTGGTAAGTACGTTTTGCCATTTTGCGATGAATGAACTCCAGAACAACGAGTGCAAATTGTGCAAACTTATTTTGAAAACCATGGTTCGGTTCGCCCGAAATCATTTTTGAATAGTAATGGCAAAAAATTATTATCTATTAAATAAAGCTAATATCATAGACATTAATATTAGCTGAAAGTATTTTATTCCATATTGTATTTGTATACCTCTAAAAAAACACCCTTTATATTAAGTTCAAAAAGTTCAAATCATAAGACTTTGAAAATAAAATGACTAAGTACAAAACTATTGTTTTTTTTTTCTCAATAATAACGACATATTCGAACTTATGACACTCCTATGAATATAATTTTTGCAACAATAACGTCACAATTCAAAGTAGAGAATATTTTCGTTCAGGTAAAAACCATAAAAGACTAGTTGTTGTCGATTTACCTTTATGGATATATTAAATATATAAAAGTTCACTAGTTAATTTCGAAATTATAAGATTTCTTCAGATTTCTGCAAGGCGGTAGTCAATTGAAAACTTTAAACACGTTTTCTGCAAAATCGAGTTTTATGAGTTATGACAGTCTTCAAGTAAATGAGCATAATTCTTCTGTCCGTGTTTGTTCCCGCTCTCCTCCTAAACGGCTGGACCGATTTTAATGAAACTTTGTGAGTGTGTTTGAATGGGTCTTGGGATGGTTTATATTCACATTTGGACCCGGTAGGTGGCGCTGCGGTGCGACTCCACAAAAGATCAAACAGTAACCACTCAACGATCAATAAAAAAATTAAAAAGCAAAAAGTTCATGAATAAAATTTCAAATAATAAAAACTCAACAAAAAAAAATTATGAATAAAATTTTAAATAATAAACACTTAACAAAAAAAATTAAAAAGCAAGAAGCTTGTTAAGAAACACATTATTATTATTATTATTACTTTTGTTTATTTGTTATTTTTTCTATTTTGTAATGTAAATTACCAAACTTAGTAGCATATACCCTATGGTTCGACAGTAATTTTGTTTAAAATCGAATTTGCCCCGTTCTGGTCATCTCTTATACAAGTGCCGTTGGTATCACCCAATTGAATTTGAGTTGTACCAACAGTGCTTGCGACTGAGAGCATTACCGCTTAACTTTGCTTTCCCCTTTGCTATTCGATTGCTTAGCAATGCAGCTTTGTGGTACTCGGCCACTTCGATCTCAGCAGCCACCAAAGCAAGTTGTGCGATCTAGCCAGTCAGCGAACCATTCGGTATTATTTTCTTTTGATTGATTTGAATGAATAAATAATTATAACGTTTTAAACGCCTCGACTTTCATTCAATATCAAGTTGGTCCTTCAGTTTCCGGATATTTTGGAATTGGTTTTCGCTTGCTTTTGGTGGTTGCTTGACTTTGGATTTGGATTCCTACACAGATAAGTACCAAACGCAAATCTGAATTTTGTCTGTTGCTCCTGTTTGTTGCTGTCTGTTATATGGATGCTTTTTTTTGGGGTTCGATTTGCTGATGCTGTTGTTGATAATTGGTGCTTAGTTTTGCTGATAGAATCAATTAAAATCTGTGAAAGCCGCAGGAATTTTGGTGTTATTCGGTTTATGCCAGACTTTGCGTTGTGAAACCACGTGTTCGGTAATTAGACTCATTTTCGCAATTATTATAATGGAGACCTTGAAACAAACACGCGGTCATTATAAGGGTTCAATTACTCGACTTTTTACGTTCGCGCAAAATATTCCCGAAAATGTCCATGTTCTAGAATTGGAGGTGCGGTTAGAAAGATTAGAGAGGGCATGGAAAGACATTTGTGATAGTCAATCGAGTCTTTGTGAGTATCATGCTGAGGAGGGATACGGTGATCCCGAAGTCGAGTTTGAAGCCATCGAGGCTAAATACATTATGGCGAAATGTGCGTTCTTAAAGCGTATAAAAGAAGTAGCTCCGGTTCGCAATGAAGCTCAAGACATTTCGCTTAAAGAGTTAGTTGCTTCTCAAACTGAACTTTTAGATAGGCTAGGGCAGGCGACTTCCTCCAGCTCTCGCAATAACGATGCATCGACGGTGGTGTTACAACCAATGCATATTACACCATTTTCCGGTGATTACCGGGAATGGCCGGGTTTCCGCGACGTATTTGTGCAAACGGTGGACTGCAATGCTAAGCTTTCCGGTGCTCAAAAATTTCGGTACCTGAAATCGGTCTTACGGGATGATGCGTTTAATCTGCTGAATGGTATTGACGTTTCGGACTCCAATTATATTCTTGCTTGGGAGAAGCTAGAACATCGGTACGATAAGCCTCTTTGTATCATAAATGCGCTTATTGAACAATTTTTAAAATTACCAAGCGTCGGTTCGGGAGATGGTGCTCACTTGTGCAAGCTTGTTGATAAAGCGGACGAGGTTATTCGTGGCCTAGAAGCGGTTAAGGCAGACGGTAGAGATCCGTGGCTTGTTTATTTACTTATAAATAAAACAGACTCGGAAACTCGAAAGGCTTGGGCGCTAGAAAATAAAAATTCGGAGAAATCTACCATCAATGACCTTATAGAGTTCTTAGAAGAACGTTCTAGTGCTTTAGAGGGTAGTGATCCAAAATCTACTCGGGTAGTAAAGAGCTCTCGTGTGAACATTAAAAGCTTAGCCGTGGTAAATGTGTCATGCACAAAATGTAAGGGTGAACATTATCTTCCGCAGTGCCCAGAATTCGGTTCAATGTCGGTTAATTCGCGTCGCAGCTTCGCTCGAGATCAGCGATTATGTTATAATTGTCTCGGTACTAAGCACTCGTCGAATCGATGTCGAGTTAAGGCGCGTTGTTCGTTTTGCCATGCTCGTCATCATAGCTTAGTACACGTAGATAACGCTAATCAACCGTCTGGTTCAGCCAGTTGCTCCAATGATGTTGAGCCTACCCCAAGCTCTTCTGTATCTGTCGTAAGCAACCATATGCGAAATGAATCGCGTTCGTCGGGAATACTACCTACAGTGGTCGTTAAAGTGTTTGATGCCTGTGGAAAGACTCACCTCGCTCGCGTTCTATTGGATACCGGTTCGCAGGTATCATTTGTGACTGATAGTTTGGTAAAAAAGCTTGGACTTCGTCGTTCCCATGCTCGGTTGCCTATTACAGGAATTTCGTCGGTTGAAGCTGGTGTGACTCAAGGTGCGGTCAATTTAACTTTGAAATCTCGCATCAGTCCACATTCCATTGAAATCGAGGCCTATATTCTGAGTAAAATAACCTCTCAAACTCCATCGCTTTCGTTTGAATGTTGCAACTTTGCTTTCCTTGAAAACCTTCCATTAGCTGATGTAGGATTCAATACCCCAGGGCACATTGATATTTTGTTAGGTGCTGACAAGGCTTGGAGTATTCTACGAGGTGGTCATCGTTCAGATGAGGACGGAAAAGTTGTTGCACATGAGACTCTTTTTGGATGGGTTATAACGGGTTGTTTGCCAGAAAAACCTATCGTTTCGTTGCACGCAGGCGTGGACCTTGATGTGATTTTAAAATCGTTTTGGGAAATTGAGGAGGTTCCGCATAAGTTCGCTTTGACACTAGGTGAAGATGAGGTAGATGTTAACTTCTCTAAGACCCTTACTCGAACATCTGATAAAAAATACATGGTGGAGCTTCCGTTTCGACAAGACAAGGTAAAGTTTGCTAACACCATATCTGGAGCCTTGTCAAGACTATTCGCTATGGAACGTCGGTTTTCGCGTGATGAAGGGCTAAAGGTGGAATATCTGAAGTTTATGCAGACTTATTTGGAATTAGGTCACATGGAGCGTATTCCCGATGATGAAGTAGAACCTACGTCGGGAAGTGTGTTTTATTTGCCTCATCACGCCGTCATCACTAACAAAATTCGCGTCGTCTTCGATGGTTCGCATAAAGATACCAAGCAATGTAGCCTCAATGAAATGCTTCATGCAGGAACCCCTCTTCAACGCAACTTGATTAACGTCTGTATTAGATTTCGCCGCCATCGTTTTGTTTTTTGTGCTGACATAGTGAAAATGTTTCGGCAGATTTGGGTGCATCCGAAACATCGAGATTTTCAGCGGATTGTGTGGAGAGAATCTCCTGATAACCCAATTTCACATTTTCGTTTGTGTACTGTGACGTATGGTACCACTCCAGCTCCTTATTTGTCCATGAAAGTTCTCCGTCAAATAGCGTTTGACTACAAACACCAGTTTCCTTTAGCGTCGCATGCCATTTTGCATGATATGTACGTCGACGATCTTATGACAGGGGCTGATTCGTTGTCGGAGACATTGGAGCTAAAGCAGCAGGTCGTCGAAATGTTGTCATGTGGAGGTCTAGAGCTCAGTAAGTGGAGCTCGAATTGTTGGGATATTTTGACAGCGGTAGACTGTAAGGAAGCTGTTTCACTTGACTTGGATAGTTCATCGCAGTGCACCAAGGTCCTTGGTTTGGTTTGGAACCCGCTTCGTGACACCTTCACCTATAAAATTAATTTGCCTGAACAAGTTTTGCCTACCAAACGCAGACTACTTTCAGAGGTTGCGAAGATTTTCGATCCCTTGGGTTTCTTGGCTCCTTCCACTATTTTGCTAAAAATACTGTTTCAGGAGCTGTGGATTGCAAAGGCGAAAATAGATTGGGATGATCCTTTACCCTTTGAAGTAGCAGAAAAATGGAAGCGTTATCGGGAGAATTTGACCTGTTTCGAAAACTTTAGGATTTCTCGAAGGTTTACTCTAAATTCTAAAAGCTTGGACTTAATAGGATTCTCAGATGCTTCTGAAAAGGCTTATTCGGCGGTTGTGTATAGTCGCAGTTATGGTGAAGATGGTGTGGTAGAGGTCCAATTGGTTGCAGCCAAAACGCGTGTAGCTCCGGTAAAAACGTTATCGATTCCCCGTCTCGAACTCTGTGGAGCTCTACTCTTGTGTCGGTTGCTTCAGCTCATTCAGTCATCGTTAGAGGAAACATCTGTTCGAGTTTTTGCGTTTTGTGATTCGCAAATAGTTTTGGCTTGGTTCTCCTCCCCGCCGCGAAGATGGAATACGTTCGTAGCGAATCGAACCTCTGAAATATTGTCGTTCTTGCCTCGTTCTTCGTGGAACTATGTGTGCTCTGCTGAGAACCCTGCCGATTGCGCTTCCAGGGGTCTTGCACCCAACGACCTAATGGAATTCGAAATGTGGTGGAGAGGTCCGGCATGGTTGTCACAGGAGTTAGATCACTGGCCAATAAATCGAGAAATTGTAGTTGAAGAGATTCCGGAGGAGAGAAAGAGGGGTATTGAAGTTCACGTTTCTGTTCCGGTTGAACATTTTCTGGAAAACCTATCGCAAAAGGTTTCTGCTTGGAGAAAACTCGTTAGAATCGTTGGGTATATTCGTCGCTTCATAAACTCATGTCGATTGTCTAAAGAAGACAGAAAATTTGGATATCTTTCTCTTTCAGAGCTTCGCCTTGCTAAACAAACTTGTCTCTTGTGGTCTCAAAACGAGTTCCAGGCCGAAAGAAATGCTCTCAAGACGGATCGTTGTGTTTCCAAGAAGTCCAAGTTGATCTCGCTGTCGCCTTTCATTGATGATGTCGGTTTGTTGCGTGTCGGTGGCAGAATTTCCAACGCTGATGTTCCCTATAATGTAAAACATCCAACTATTCTGCCCAAAAATCATCGTGTTACACAGCTGATTCTATTGGATGCACACAAAAACTTTCTGCATATCGGTGTTTCTGGACTTTTCGCGTTGATTCGTCAGGAGTATTGGGTCGTCGGAAGCAGAAACTTAATTCGAAAGCTAGTTCACGATTGCATTACGTGTTTTCGTCATCGGCAGTCTACGTCAACGCAGCTTATGGGGAATCTACCATCGTCACGTGTGAATCCATCCTTCGCTTTCGCTCACACAGGATGTGACTACGCTGGCCCCATAACTATTCGTTTGTCCAAGGGAAGGAAACCTAAGCTGGTGAAAGGGTACATTTCGTTGTTTGTCTGCATGACCACCAAAGCGCTTCATCTTGAGATGGTTTCGGACCTTACCACGGATGCTTTTTTGGCTGCGCTCAAAAGGTTCATCGCGAGGCGTGGAAAGTGCAGCGTAATGTACTCCGACAATGGTACAAACTTCCAAGGAGCAGCTCGGGTTCTATCGGAAATGCACAAGTTGGTACAATCACAGGCGCACAACAACACCGTTGCTGAAATGTTGGCTGCAGAAAGCATCGATTGGCAATTTATCCCTCCGCACAGCCCTCACTTCGGCGGGCTTTGGGAAGCGGGGGTTAAATTGGTGAAGCAACATCTTCGCCGCGTCGTTGGCAATAGTGTTCTTACGTTCGAAGAAATGTGTACCTTGTTAGCCCAAATCGAAGCCCTCTTGAATTCCAGACCCCTTTGTGCTTCCTCTGATTTAGACCTTGACCCATTAACACCTTCTCATTTTCTTCTAGGAAGGCCATATACTGCAATCCCCGAGCCCAGTTACCTAGAGACACCTGTTAATCGGCTTGGAAGATGGGAATTGATCCAAAATATGGTGCAAAGTTTCTGGCGAAGGTGGTACCACGATTATTTAACCGCTCTACAACAACGCCCAAAATGGAGAGAACCTGCAAGAGATTTCCGAGTTGGCGATATGGTAGTTCTCAAGGAGCCAAATCTTCCACCCTCACAATGGTCCCTAGGAAGAATTACCGAAGTCCATCCGGGTCAAGATGGACATGTACGAGTGGTGACTCTGCGCACGAAAAGCGGAACGTTCAAGCGCCCCATCACAAAATTAGCAATTCTGCCATTTTCCTGAAATTCCTTCAGCGGGGGCGGCATGTTAAGAAACACATTATTATTATTATTATTACTTTTGTTTATTTGTTATTTTTTCTATTTTGTAATGTAAATTACCAAACTTAGTAGCATATACCCTATGGTTCGACAGTAATTTTGTTTAAAATCGAATTTGCCCCGTTCTGGTCATCTCTTATACAAGTGCCGTTGGTATCACCCAATTGAATTTGAGTTGTACCAACAGTGCTTGCGACTGAGAGCATTACCGCTTAACTTTGCTTTCCCCTTTGCTATTCGATTGCTTAGCAATGCAGCTTTGTGGTACTCGGCCACTTCGATCTCAGCAGCCACCAAAGCAAGTTGTGCGATCTAGCCAGTCAGCGAACCATTCGGTATTATTTTCTTTTGATTGATTTGAATGAATAAATAATTATAACGTTTTAAACGCCTCGACTTTCATTCAATATCAAAGCTCATAAATTTCTCGACACCCGTGGGAGCTAAAGTTGTAAAATTGTAGACATTGATGTGCATTGTCCAAACAAACAACCGCGCGAAATGTGGGTGGGATTCCTGGGCACACGTCTAAGGAAATAATGGTCGAAGCACACGGAGTACAGAATCAGTCCGGATACATCGGTTAAATAAAACGGCCGCAGAACAATTGACGGACAATGAAAATGTACCTACGAGCAGGCAAAACAACGTTTGCCGGGTCCGCTAGTTTATGTATAAATAATTCAGCCTTAAGATGTTTGTCGTCGATTCACGCCTTAACGCATTTACCGATTTTAACCAAACTTTCACACATCTTTGGTATTGGTCCATACTCCATATATTGTTTCTGTGACAAAGGGGGGTGGCACCGCCCATACAAAAAAAACATTCAAAATCGTATACCTCCAGTACAAAAATCATCTTCTATGAGGTGAAACTCGATGACGTTATTAGCTCGATAACCGCTGGGTCTATTTTCATTATTCTTTTTTTTTTGTTTTGTTCGTATTGCTGTATTTCAGGTCTAGGCAGAAGGAAAATGCCAGCAAATCGATTTACTTTCATTTCTCGCATTTACTATCTAAGACCTAAACAATACAATTCCTGTGCTCGGGCAAAGCCTGGCGGGTACAGCTTCTTCAATTATCTTTGAATTGAAAGCCAAAGTTTTTAAAATTTGTAACATTGATGTGAATAATGCATTGTCCTGAAAGTCAAGAATATTATATAGGCAATACGTTATCTGGAAAATCAAAAAATGTTATGTACCACAGATCATTACAATAAAAACTGTTTAGGTATCTATTTAACTAGTTTGCACTACGAAGTATGCACCGACTACGTTAGTTAACAATAAGTATTCCAATTATTTTGACGCAATCAACATAGGCTGTTTTAAGAATTATCTTCGAATTTAGATTGATGTAAATGCTTTAGGTAAGTAATTAGTTTTTTGTCCAAAATCAAATCAAAACCATAATGCTTGGTGACAACAATCGAAAATAAATTGTCCAAATAAGACTACTTGAATGGATGTGAACAATATAACAAGTGAATATAACAATACAATCTACTTTAAATGGATTTTAAAACTCCTTGACATTCACAAGATAGCTGCATGTCATAATATCATCTAAGTCAAAACGAATTAAGTGGTATATTCAGTAGATAATTATTATTAAATTAATGTGTTTGCGATACAGACATCGTACATTCGTATAATTTTTATGTCTGCTTTGTGTGTAAGTATAGTACATAACAAGTATACACTTAAACAGCTTGCGTGAGTGCGCGACAAAAACCATTTACGAGATGCCATCGTATATTTAACATACACTGACGATTAATATGTTAAGACTCATGATTATCATTTATGCTGTCATAATTTAAGCGAATGGCAGCAGTTTGATAGAGGTAGCTTAATATTTTCAATTTTTGGTTTTTTCACTTTTTCACGATATAGCCTAGCGTGGCGATAAAACTAATTGTCCACCAAAATGCATCAGCAATCGGTTTTTAACTATTCGCCATCCAACTGTGCTTAACACTTTTTTTACCCTCTCCTATACGTACTGTTTTCGTACAAAATTTCGAATGTTACACACTCATATTTGGATGCGGGTTTGTCATAGTTTGTCATGTGAGCGAGAGTTATGCACCTAACATAAACAACTCTACACCTAGACCTGTTTTTTTATCAACTCGTCTCAGAATCAAGCTTAGTTTTTTGTAAAGCAAAATTATTAATTTTAATAAAAGTATTGTATAAACTACTACGCAAAATTTATTATTCAATTTGGGACCTAACTTATAATTAATCTGGGACATAACTGGCGCAGTCTAAAGGAAAAAGATACGTTTTTCGAGGGAATATCGAAATCGTAGCAAAGAACCTAAAGGCAAAAGATACGTTTTTCGAGGGAATATCGGAATCGTAGCAAAGAACCTCGTTCCTGTTTGGCGAAATCACCGTTCGCAGATAGAAGCACGCAGTGAAGACAATATTCATCATATCATATGCAATAATATTTTTACGGATACCTCTGCAATCTTCGACTGTTTCTCGGAGCATCGCATATCAACCTTGGTAGTCAACCTCTGCAATCTTCGACTGTTTCTCGGAGCATCGCATATCAACCTTGGTAGTCAACCTCTGCAATCTTCGACTGATTCTCGGAGTATCGCATATCAACCTTGGTAGTCAATATTATTTAATCATCTCATCGAAGGAACATCAATCAAATCTGTTGGTGGGGAAAGTCCCGTTTTGGTTCTAATCTTCAGTATATATTTCTATGAGTCCAGTCAACAAAAAGTATAAGGTACAACATAAAAAGGTGTTTAAATTAAATAAAAGTGATAATAAATTTAGAATTAATTTAGAAAAATTTCAACAAGGATTTCTAAGTGAATTTGCTAGAAAATTTGTTCTATCCGCAAATAGTACCGTTGAAATCGTAAAGGAAGACGCTATCACGATACAGGAAACGCATAGTAACGGGTTAGTTAACCGTTCTTCAATGGCGCTAAATCAAATTGCTATGGACGCTTTTAACACGCTCAGGATTCCTAATGCGGTTAAGGATGTCCCCACATTTGATGGCAATCCGCGTTTGCTTTATGATTTCATCAATAACGTGGAAGAAATTTTGAGTCTTATGCCGCAAATTAGAGGGTCGAGTTATGAAAAGATAATTTTACGTTATATTCGCAACATCATAATCGATGAGGCCAATGAAATTTTAAATATGTATGGCACCCCTCTAGAATGGAAAGAGATTAAAAGTATCCTGGTAATTCACTACTCAGACAAACGGAATGAAACTAACCTAATACGGGATCTGCATAAACTTAGACAAAATCAGGACATTGTTGAGATATTTTACTCGAAAATCGTGGAAATATTATCTACTATGATGAATCACGTTAAAGTTCACGAAGAGAATTTACACGTGATTCAATCTAAAAAGGATTTATACGATTAAATGTGTCTGAATAGTTTTGTGTCAGATTTACGCGAACCCTTAGGTTCGTTTATTAGATCAATGCGACCTAGTAAATTATCAGAGGCTTTTAAGTTTTGTTTAGAAGAGCAAAATTGTACTTATTACGAAAATACTCAACAATAGACACCAATTGATACGAGACAACAGATACCAAATCTTTATAATACGCAACCATCAACATCTTCAAATTTTGCATATTTTAGTCCACCACCATCAAGGTATCCCCAGCAATATTTCAACCCTATGCCTCACCCAAATTCACAGTCAACAACTATAAGATCAAATATCAATACTCCACACCCAAATAATGAGTATAACTCTGGTATAAGACGTTTCACACCCCCTGAACCAATGGACGTGACAAGTGGCAACACTAACAGAATTTCTAATCGTTCTTTTAGGACAAATAATTTTCAAAATCGGCAAAACCAAATATTTAATGTAGAAGGATATTATCATTATACGATAATAACGGGGTTATAAATCCAGAATGGGAATATCCAAATGGCTGTTATGTTCGAAATCAATATCCGTATTTAGACAACCCTACTGTTTCCAACCAAATACCTACCATTTCGAACCAAATGCCTACCATTTCGAACCAAATTCATTGCGTTGAAGTATAGATGACCAAAATTATGTGTAGATACTTCGATGGTCTCATCGGAACAGACCTAATGAAAAATCTTGGTATCAAAATTGATTTGATGAAATCTCTTTTAGAAACTGGAAACGCTAAAATTCAGTTGAATTTTAAACCAATTCTAAAGCGGATGCTCTCTCTCTGATTGAAGTAAATGATAGCGATTCAAACCCAATTAATACCGATTCAATGTCGATACAAAACAACATCGATGAGTTTGGAAGTTTATCAACTTTCGACTCAGGATATGAGGATATGAACCCTATATCCGAAAGACCGTTAAATGAATTTTCAAGACAACTTGTTATTACCAAAAACGAACATCTCAAAAAGCCTTCCGCTAAACTTAGGATACTATTTAAAAGTAAAAAAAAAGACATATCATAGAATGTAACGATACAACCGATCCTAGCACTATACAATTTATATTTGAAAACAACCTAATGCCTAAGAAACTTACAGCTATTTCAACAGACGATATCACATTTAATGCAATTCAAACTATGTATTCGAACTATTACAGCAATTCACGCAATAAGTTAGTTAGATGTAAAATATTTCTAAAAGACATCATAGATACAGACGACCAAAAAAAGTTAATACGAGACCACAACACAAGTTCAAATCATAGGGGTATTTCCGAAACATTAGAACACCTAAAACGGTACTCATATTTTTCTTCTATGAAAAGGAAAATTAGTCATTTAATAAATGGTTGCGAAATATGTCACAAGTTCAAGTATGACCGGAAGAGAGAACGTTTAAAGTACGAAATGACTGAAACAATTGACACAATTAATCGAAAAATTCATGAACAAAAGATAAAGGTAAAACGTAAAGTAATCTAATCATAATCGCCTAAAATTAGCTTTTGTTTTCTTTTAATAAACGTTGCACAATGAATTAACTTGAGCCTTGTTGAAGTTTGAAGGATAATTAGTTTTTAATTAGTTTTTAGTTTTAGTTTCTAGTTTTTAGTTAAGAAATAGACTTGCAACATCTTTCTATGTTTAAATCAACTTATAAGTAGATATAAGTAGAAAAAACTGAAGAGTAGAAATCCTGAAATGGGGCTGACGCTTCTCTAAAAAGATTAAATACGGGAGTTCCAAAGCAATGATCGAAATCAACTAATTACTACCAAGATTGTCTTGCAGCAGATTGCCAGATTGATCATATTCCAATCGATGGTCGACACGCATCCAGTATTTTAGACGTACGTACATTCACAGTGGGGGGTGCAAACATCGACTCTGACCACTACCTGCCAAGGTACGCGGAGAGAAAAACTGCTTCTAACACCTTTGGGCAGAGGAGAAAAGAAGAGCACAAACTTCTCCGAAGAAAAAAGAGGGAATACGAGAAGCGCGCGGTTGAGTCGATAGAGAGATGTCACACCAGGAATGAGGTTCAATGAATGAGGCCATTCGATAGACAAGAATCCCATCAACCTGATCAAAATGAAGTGAGGATAGCCATATCTAAAGTTAAATCCAATAAAGCTGCGGGTGCGGACGCTTAGCCGCTGAGCTGATGACATTGACATAATCAGTAGAACTCGGCGACCTGTCAGTGGTGCATTTTTGAGTATTGAGTCAGAAGTGAATGAAAGCAAAACGAAATATATGCTCTCTACAAGAAAGGGCATTCAACATCAGCGCCTTGGATAGAACGTAACAGTGGACAGCTATAATTTTGAGGTAGTGTACGACTTTGTCTATCTGCGGTCAACTCCAGCAATGACATCAGCGCTGAGATCAAGCGAAGAATTACTCTTGCCAATCGCTGTTTCTAAGGGCTTCGAAGGCAATTGAGTTGCAAAGCCCTCTTCCGAGCAACTAAGCAGACGTTGTATAATACCCTTATCATCCCAGTCCTGCTATATGGCGCAGAAGCATGGACTCTATCAAGGGCGGATGAAAACACACTCAGTTACTTCGAGCGAAAAGTTCTCTCTCTGTGATCTTTGTTCCAGTTTATATCTCCAGGAGTATGGCGGAGAAGGTACAATGAAGAACTGTACGGCTATAGACCTAGTCAAACGGAATAGATTTAATCGACTAAGATGGCTGAGACATAGAGCGTATTGACATCAATGCTCCGGCCCGGAGAATATTCAACTCTGCTCCAGAGGGACAACGAGGTAGAGCACGCCCTTACCTAAGATGGCGCGGGCAGTTGGAAGGGGACCTCAATCAACATGGCATGCGCAACTGGAGGCAGCTAGTGTTCGATATATCCAGTAGTTAGACACTTTGCCTCCCTCTATCTACGACACGAGAACGTTTAAATCGTGCATTTACAATTACAATAGCTTTGACATAGAATATGGAAACCGTTTTATGCATTAAATTTGTCTCTTAGTATAGTAGGTACACGTACACTGCTTTGCCAAAGAATGAGTTAGCTGAACTTGTTTCCCTTCATTTATGCAATTTTAATTAATGAGCGACAAATACCAACCATAGACATAGCCCATAGCCCGTGTTAACATTTTCTGCGTCTGCTATTTTTCTTCCTTCCTGTCCTCCTTGATTGTAGATATACTATGTACATTGATATAAAAGCTAGTGTCAACCATTAACATCGCCCGCAGTATACCCATCAGACTTTTTCATTCTAGCGAAAATTCCTTCCCCTTGTATGACACCTTAAAGCGAAGGCATATATTAAAAATAAAAATACAGTAGACGCTACAGTGAACCCTCTGTATAGTGAACTATCCAATATAGTGAACCACCAACATTTTACACAGGCTACTCTAAATAGTGAACTATGAAAATCTCGATATAGTGAACTCAGGTTTTTTTTTCGCAAAAATCAAAGAAAAATGTTCCAGTTTAGCAATGCGCCTGCATGTCAACAATTTTTTAGAACAATTTACCGTTCATTTGTGTGTTTTTTTGATATTTTAGTTATGAAGATGAAGGTTTGGTTAGCCACCTAGGCTGTCCCAAAAGCAGGACACAGGAAGTGGCCAGACAAATTATGGGCCGAACATTACAGGTGGGAACTCTATTGCTAACTACGAATTTCTTTTAAAGAAAGGTATCTCCGTACATCTTACTGTGATGGCTGAAACAGTCAACTCAGTTGGTTAAACATGTTTGAATTTAGCATCTCCTGGTGGCGCGGCGGTTTGTCTTCGGGTATGGACGGAGGGTAACCGTAGCTGGCTACCCCCTGTCTATTGCCTCTGACAGACCACCACTGAGGAGAGAGACTGATACATGGCAGAAATGGGTGGTTGAATCAATCTGTTCTTCTGCTTGATCAAAAGTCAGTGGATGCATTGTCTACTGGAAGAAAAGGATGGAGGGTAACCGTAGCACTCTGCCCCCTGTTTATTTCCTTTGAAATCCCGTCCACGAGACAAAGACTCGTGTTGACCAGAAGAGCTTGATTGAAGCAAACCACCATACTGCTTGGTACCAAAAAAAAAGGGTTAGAGTTTCTCCTTCAGGGAAAGCAAAGACGAATGGTGACCGAAACAGTTTAACAGTCTATTGCCTCTGACGAGATGTTTAAAGTGTCGAAATGAAGTTGACTGATGTAGTCAGCTCCTACAGGTGGCGTTAGTCTTCGACGATGGCGGCAAGGTGGCAATTTATTTTTTTAAAAATTTGATTTTGGAATAAAATGATATTTATTTGTGTGTTCCTCAAAAAAATAGCTTCATCTTCATCTCAGTGTTTTATAAAGATTAATACAATATTTTTTTTTGTTATTTTAATGTTTTGTAATAAAAACGTTGGTATGTGTTTATTTATATATCAAATTAGCTTATTTGATAATTTAAAAACTCCTGCTCGAAATAGTGAACAATTTCGATATAGTGAACAGGCCTCGTTTTTATTAGTTCACTATATCGAGTGTCTACTGTAAAACTAAAACCTTACATCAAGGTGAGTACCTACAGCTGTACGAAAAAAAAAACAACAACCATAAAATAATTCCATACAATCAAAACAATGCGGCATTATACCTGCGTCCTGTCCCCAGCCGGTACGAAGGACATTCCAAGAAAATCATTCAGCTCCGCAGTAATGAAATCAGTTTTGTAATTTCGCTCAGTTGAGCATGATTTATGCGCAAATAAAATAACAACGTCAGAAACCCAGCACTAGCAACGACGTCAATTGATTACGACAATAAAAGCCTTGCAGTCGAAATGAGGTTTATTCATGTTTCATATTATCGTATATATTTTCAGAAGTGACTCAATAATTCTCTAGGCAGAATGCCGGTAAATCCATTACGCTTAACGGCAATGTGATGCATGTGTGCCAAAGTAAATCGATAGAGGTATGTATGGTCTGGACTTGATTTAACTACATCAATAAATACTATACTGTTAGGTAGGGAAGGGCATTTCTATAGCTGTTTGAAGGATACATACATTATAATGTATATCTTTTTGATGTACAATTAAAATAAATTGGTTCTAATACTCCAGAGAGAAGATGAGTGGCTTTTGAAATTCATCGAATTATTTAAACTTTGATTATATTCGTTTCTTGAATGAAATATTGGAATCAGTGTTGGTGAAGGATCTTTCTGGAATACTTATAAGTACATGATAATATTTTGGGAAATTTGAATAGAAACCCAGAGAGGAGTTGTTGGAATCATCGTGCTAAGATTGATATATACATGTACTTTGGGTGGCAGATATAGGGTTGCTTCGAAGTGAATGTCTTTCTTTTGAATCCACTCTTTCTCTGCGTTCAGGACTGGTTTCAGTCAGGGTGTGAGCTCGGTTTGGAATCTTGTCGATTTATTACAGATTGCTCCAAAACTAGTCAAGTATCCGGTACTGGTGTCTTCGTGGAAATTGACAACACTAGACTTTATCTACTATACTCGTTAGCCAAGCATGCCTCTGATTGTCAAGCGGAGTACGTGGCGGGGTCGGAGTATCTGCTGCCATGCTGGACCCTGTTACCCGTTACATAGTAGTTGAGGAATGCAAGAACTATATTTGAGCTTAGTCGAAAGGCTAAACTCTTGGACTCTTGTCTAGATCCCAGGTCATACTGGGATTGCGGGAAATGAGATATCCGTAGAGGTTACTAAGCAAGGTTCAGAGGATAATTTCTCGGGACCAGAACCTGCGGTGGATCTTCCTGCGTCCTCGATCAGAGCCTGCATTGACGACTATGGGATTTTATCGAACACAATAATAGTTTATGGCATGACTTTCCAGAATGTGGGCTGACAACCGCATGCTCCCGAAAGTCAGTAAGAAGTCTGCGGCTTTCCATGTTGTCTCTCAACAGAAATGACTGTATAGTGTATTGTATAGACAACTTATTTGCGTTCTTATGGGACACTTTGCTTTTGCTAAACTTAAGTGAGAAAGGGTGACGATATTTCGGATCATTTCCTTTGTTATAGTCACGCCTTTACTCGGATCAGATGGCATATCTTTGGCGCTGATGTGGTGAGTGCTGATACTGGAGTGCATTCTCTGCTTTCTCCGAAAGTCAAGGAAATGCTTGTAAAATGGGTAATACCGGATATTCTTTCTGATAGTACAATGAACCAGTTGCGTCTGAGTGCTCCAGTAAAATGTTTCCAAACCCGAAACAAAAATTGCAACTTTAACATACGCGAGGGAATAATAATTTTTTTTATGTTTTCTGAGGCTGTGCTACAAATCGGAATAGCTATATAATCAGAAATGTGCCTAAAATTTATCGAAAATTATCTCGCAATAATGGAAGTTTGCTCACACTTTTAGTGGCGGATTCTAACCTAGCTGATGTTGTAGGTATACATTTCATACTGACATAATAGGAGGTTTAAAATAGTGATGGAAAACATACCTAATTGAAAAATTGTTAATGCTTTTGTTTAACCCTTAGCTCGGAATTGAAAGACAAATTTAGAATTTATGTGAACAGTGGTACATCAATTTGTATTTCTATCTAATTCATAAATTTTATACTCATCATAAAATGTAGGTACCTTTAAGGCAAATTTGCGAATATACATATCTTGCACTGGTTCAAATTCATTTCGTAATGGAAATGGTCATCATGGAACATTTTTTACGACTGAGAATTCATATCCCTGCCTACACAGGAATGAAAAACATTTTATTATTTTCTACTTGGTTACGGGCTATACAAGTAGTTTAATAAGAGCTCACAGTAATTTTTAAAAGGTAGGTATATAAAAAAAAGACGTGTATTTCCAATTTGTATAAAAAAAAGCTGGTCTTGCAAATTAAATTCTTTCAGGCGATTTATTGTCTCCCATCAGCGAGTGCCTAAAATAAAAAAAAATTAAATCCAACAGCAATTTTGTTTGACTACAAAGCAATATCTAAGGTGGGCGGTAGAAGGAGTATAAGTCAAAATTTGGTCAAAATGAGATAAGTACGCCATTCGACTGTAAAATTAATATAGCATGTTTGGAAAAAGCAGTATAAGTCTATTGCATACACAAATCTCTATAAAGGGCAGTGTTCAAAGTAATATAACTTTATGAGATATAATTGTGCGAGGTTAAAAGAGTATAAGTAGACTTATACTATTATGATCAAATAATGGGTATTTTTTTTTGTTCTGATTGGCAACTATAATGCATATTTCTTTGACTTGTACTGAAATGACCAAATAATTTGGCTATGTTCATATTTTTCTTTCTCGGCTTTTTTCTTAAATCCACATTGGCCTCAAGAAAAAATGATTTCACAAG
The DNA here is from genome assembly GCA_955612985.1 of Cheilosia scutellata. Classification (NCBI taxonomy): domain Eukaryota; kingdom Metazoa; phylum Arthropoda; class Insecta; order Diptera; family Syrphidae; genus Cheilosia; species Cheilosia scutellata. The sequence goes on along the minus strand of OY015312.1, from coordinate 39,905,156 downwards.
CGAACAAGTGGCAGTGTTGTAAGTGGTTTAAAAAAATCATAAAATCATTAGTTTTTCCACAAAAAAACATTTGGCCAGTTTCTGGTTCGTCTTTTCCATAGCATTTGAAACGGCGGTGGCGTGAAATAATGTCGTAGGAAATAAGGTCGAAACGTGTTTATTTCCATTTTGATTGGAAATAATTTCGAATTCCAAAAATTTGTTCGTTCGACTGTATTTCCAAAAAAAAAAAAATGGAAATAATGCCTAGTCCAAATCTGACAGTAAAAACAAGGTGCAATTCGACATTATTTCAAATCAAAATGGAAATAAACACGATTCGACCTTATTTCCTTAGACTTTATTTCACGGCACCTTTGAAACAATCAAGTGTGGAAAATCACATCTGTCATGTGGTGGCCACGATCAGCGGTGCACTTTTGCAGGCGTGCTTTGAACTTGCCATCCATTCTTTCCAAAATGCGTTGGTCGATTTGGGCGGCTTCCACGCGAATCGCTTCTTTCAATTCTTCCAGCGTTCCTGGTCTTTTTCTCGTAAACACGTGAAATAATCGCACATGGATAAATAAGGGGACCGAAGGCATTCTGTGTAATCCCCAGGCTGCAATCGAACGGTCATTGATGCCAAGTTCAGCTGCATGCCGCTGAGCAGATCAACCTAGACTGCGCAGAAAGGCTGGACGAACACGTTTGACACTTTTAGGGGTTTGAACCGTTTGTGGAGCCTTTGGAGGTCTTCAGTCCGTCAAAACACTTCATGTACGCAATGCATTCAACCCAACGAAGAATACAATTTCGCGGAGGAACAGCTCTAATTCTGTGGTTGTTGAAGTGGCGACGAAATTCACTGCCGTGGCCGACTCATTATTTCGGACGTAACTGTCGCAGGCAAAAACGCGGTGCTCTACCATGGCTTCAACTGGTTAAATTAAAATATGCTAAGACATCGTAAACCTAACCGTACCTGCCGCGCAGCTATCGTCCCAATAGGAAAGGAGTATGAGCGTCCGACCTTTTTGCCAGACCCTGTAGAATTTTGAAACAATAATAGGGGTATTCACGATCACGATTTACTGTATCAGGCCTAGTATCATTGTGAAAGTGTAAAAGTGTGAAGTTTTCTTATATTACAAAAACAAAATATTGGTACACTTCTACACATTTACCTACTATACGTATATATACCCCAAACCTATAGTAACAGAAAAATATACAACATAGTAAAATGTACAAGTTCGCAAATAATGTCAGTGTTGCTATAGAGATTAGAAAAAATGTGTTCACGAAGTGATAAAAAAATACAATTTCACAATTCTGGTGAGTACACCTAATGTACTTATTCCAGTATTATTTTGTCCTTATAAATACCCATTTAGGTGTAGAAATACAATTTTTTTGTATTGATGTTGTTATAAATTGTTTATTGATTTTACCAGCATAAGTCACGTTCGATCAAAATGTTAATGGTCAAATAAGTACAAGTCACCTTATTTCCTTATTTACTGCAAATAATACAAAAAAAGTTTTCTATTTTTGAGTTCGACGTAAAAATAGAAATTCACAATTTGATTTAAAAAAAATATCAAAGATTAAGGGCCAGTTTCAAAGGTTCTGGATAAAGTTTCGGATAGTTAGCCGACACATAACGCTTTCCACCAGATAAAAGCTACTGATATTTTTTTTCTGTTTCATCGTCAAAGTCTCTGATAAACTAACTTGCGGAAAAATTTATCAGACACTATGTTTGTTTTGATACACATGTCATTTGTTTGTTTCGTGTTTTCTAATATTTTTTGTTGTTTTAGGTCTAAAAAAAACCTAAATTAACGAAAAAAAAAAATGAAGCAGCAAAGATCCAAAAAAGAATTCTAACAGAGGAACTGGAGCAGGCATCCACATACTCCGTTTGCGGCTGAGCTCTTCTTTAAACTGGGCATTCAACCAGGCTGACTATCGGCACTGGTCGTATGACACCTTTTCGTCCAACCCATCACTGGAAAGGGGTATAGGATAAGAAATTGTGAGAAGGGTGATTTGCGGATAGGAGTAGGAAAAGAAAGGGGGAATAGATAAGCTCTCCAGCCTTATCGAGCACTCTAATTAAGAGTTATTGGGTAGTTATCTTAGTTCGTTGTTCATCAAAACAGCCTGTCTGTCATGGTAGCCTGTTGAATCATTACAACTTAAGCCTCCACACCACCAACGTCCAGAAAAGGACACAACGGCAAGGTTCCAAGGTTCTGGATTGCTGTCTACGCCCGTTAACGAAAGAATGCTCTGAAAGTATATTTTTTCCAGCCACTTCAAATAAATATTTTATTTATCTTCCGGATAGACACTTTAACAGCAACTTGAACCGGCTGATAAACTATCCGAAACTTTATCTGTCAGCTATCACTATCCGAAACCTTTGAAACCGAAAGTTGAAGTTTATCTGACATATAAATTCCGGATAGGCTATCCGAGACTTTATCAGCTAGTCTTGAAACTGGCCCTAAAAGTTTTATTAAGTTTTTTCTCCAACCTGAAAAATTGCAATTTTCGACTTGTACTCCTTCTACCGCCCACCTTAGATATGAAAACCGCCCAATTGTAACTGAATTTCGTCTCTTTTTGAAAATATATGTACCTAAATAAATTAACATTATATCTTCAACACCATGCCTACAACCACCAGGCCAGCTATAGATTGCCTTTCCTCTGGCAAAATTATCTGCAATTAGTTTTGAATGGCACTCGTTGCACAGTTTTAAATGCCTTCAGCTAAAACAAACCATGGTAGGTAGCAAGTTCTGGCGTTCAACACAATGGTACGTATCAACTGTTGCTTAATTCGCTGGTCGATTACATTATTCTTTTTGTCTCTACCGTTGAAACAGTTTATGTAATTAAATTTTTATTCAAACTGATAAACTAACAAGGGCATTGTTATTATTGCTTTTCATAAAATTATTTGTAGCCTTTTACATAAGTTTTTATTTTACAAATTGATTATAAAGCCCAGTATCTTGCTCGCGCTAAATTTTAGCAACCGCACTTCTCTCCACAGCACCAGATAAATGCTCGCTAAATTCGTTGTACAGGATATAGATAGGACACACACCCATATTTTATTGCCAACATGTAAAGGGTCCGCCAAATAACTTCTTTTTTTTTTTTTGAAAATGCTATAAAAAAAAACTGCTGAATATTTTCTCAAATTTCTTTTTTTATTTGAAAGTACAATCCTTCCGGTTAATAATGGAAAATAATTTCATTCAAATGGCTGCCTCGGCTGGCCATACAGTAGCCTACACGATCGGTCCAATTTTTAAGCACATTATCGATTGTGTGCAGCTGTATTTCACCAATGGCTTCACGAATATTGTCCTTTAAAGCGTCAATTGTCTCTGGCATGTCGGCGTAACACTTATCTTTTACGGCAACCCACAAATAATAGTCCAACGGTGTCAAATCGCAGCTCCGCGGTGGCCAAACGACATCAGCTCTGCGGCTGATAATGCGATCTTCAAAAACAGGGCGCAAAACATAGAGTGTAGCTTCGGCTGTGTGGCACGTAGCGCCGTCCTGTTGAAACCAAATGTTGCCAATATCCTCCTCTTCAATTTTTGTGAACAAAAATTCGTTCAACATGGCCCGATAACGATCGCCATTGACTGTAACGGCCACTCCTTGCTCATTTTCGAAGAAAAATGGCCCAATTATGCCTCTGGACCAAAATCCGCACCAAACAGTGACTCGTTTTGGGTATACGCACTGTTTTTGGCTTTTCACGCTTTGGTTTATCGATGAGGATGCCAGTTTCTTTCACTTTTTTCACAAGATAGCGAACATACGGAGCTGACGGTGCTTCTCTTCTTCCAAAATCCGTACGCAATTTTCGCACACATTCTGCAACATTACCATGATTTTCAAAGTAATGTCGCAATATTTCCCAGCGTTGTTCAAGCGTATACACAACCATATTCTTTCAGCGGACGGATAAAACTAATTATCTGTCAAATCAGACATGAGCTAAGTGTTACCGTTCGCGAAATAAGCACTAGTTGAAAAAAAACGTTAGATGGCGGATCCTTTAGTTTGTTTTTTGTTATTTTTTTTTTCACTTTTTTCCTATTTACTAACATCAATTTTCAAGTATTCCATGAAATAGTTGATTCCGAATTTGTTTTGTTTCGGAAAAGTCAAAATCGCCGATTTAATGTACCAGACAATTCTTTCGTGAGCTAAATCAGTGGAGACATTTTCTTGGCCGAGTATAACAAAATTGTACATAGTACGTATATAAATTAAAATGTGGCTGTAAATTATAGCCACACAATAATGTTGCCAGACCAAAATATGAAACACTATTAATAACACAAAAAATCAATTAGCATATTTTCATATTCGAATAATTTACTACTGCGACTTTTGAGATGTTTTTTCTTCGTAATATAAGACACAAAAGTTAGCAGTCAAATACTGTTAATAGGTTGCATATTTGGACATAAATATATATAAAAAAAATTATTTAATGCAAAATGTACCTACTATGCAGATTGTGTTAATACGTTAACAACCCCGACACAAAAAGCGAAATGTCAAACTCAAATATGAGCAAGTGCAATGAAGAAATCATCGCATTGTGACGTCACATTGTACCGTGTGGCTGCAATAGGTATGGCTGATGGCAATACGAAACTTGACATACCTGGTATTGTCTGTTATGTGTTGAAAACAACTGTTGCCACAACTTAAAAATACAATTTTTCAGTGACCCAGTTTAATTTATTTTCATGATCTGATCCGTATCAGATCACGCTGATAATAAAAAACGACTAATTTTGTTATAACTGACTGAAATTTAGTGTGTCCCATCTATATGAAAATAAGAATTTAGCGTTTAGGGTACTGCTTTGCTAAACTGCCACCAAATAATGTAGATAATATTAATATTATCCTTTGAATTGTCAACAACCCGCCTCTATTTACTTGAATAAGTATTTTAATTTCTAGAAGATTATGATTTAAAAACATATCATTAGCCAACTCTGAATACCTATGTAAGGTAAAAGTGATCTTTCTCTTGTCGTTATATAGGTATGTAGCTCCTTAAGGACTTATGAGTAAAATATAAATTGCACCTCTTATACCAGGTTCTTATTATTTCAATAAACGTGTATAGCACATATTGCCTACGTAACGAAAGTATGAATTCAATTAAGTTTAGGGAGGCTTCTCAACATAGCTAGTGAAATATCTATTTTCTGTTCCAGGGAATTGCTTCAGAAAAAGTCAGAAAAAAATATATTTTAGTCAAAACCGATCCCAGAATGTATAAACATGTCAAAGAACGACATAGTCTAGGCCCTTTTCAGAGTCCTTAAAAACATTTCAAAAAAGTTGCATCGAAATGTGTCCAGTAGTTTTTATATCAACCGGTAACACACTTAAAGCAACCTACAGTCGTATTGTACACTAGTTTTTGCAGGCAGCTTCGCTCGCGCAGGCTTCAGCATTTGATACACAAAGATTCCTTCATAAACAGTTAGTTTCCTCTTTTATATTTAAATATCGCGCAGGAAACCTACCAAAAAAGTATCTCAGAGAAATATTTTTACCACTCTATTCGAGAAAACATGTTTCAAGCTGCTTTAAATTTATTTTTATTATGGCAAGTTGAATGAGGTAAGGTCAAGTAAAAGGCCTCTTAAAAGGGGCCATCGCCAATAACTCGTACCCCAAGCAAAATTTCGTGTCGTTATACGCATGCTTATATTCTTTATATACTTTCACGGCCTGACTTGGTAGGAGCATGCACCAACTTATTTGCAAAATTTGGTATAGGTAGATATGCTCATTAGTCTGACTCAACCACAAGAAAATAAACTGCGCCGACTACCGACTACAAGTGCCTTCCACCTACACAATCCACATTAGGCGTTAGGCAATAACGCCCAAGGAAACTCGTACAATTTGCTGTTGCAAAATTACGAATTTATTACAGTTGCACCAATAAAATTTACATCTAAAAAAAACTGCAAATAACAAAATTAAAGTTATGTATGTTTCTTTAACATAGAATTATTTATTACACCACACCGCCTAAGGCAATATGACTTATTATAGTCAAAATGCCTTCAGAAGGTTCCAATAGACGAGCCTTCTTAACATGGATGTGCACTTATGCCCCCTTATCGAAATATAAGCGTTAGAAAATGGTCTTGAAAAATAAAATAAAAAAAAATTCCTGTAACATAGGTAGAACAATTTATTACACCACACCACCTAAGGTAATATAATTCATTATAGCCAAAATGCCTTCGAATCGGGTAAAATCTCACGATGGGCAGATAGATCTTAGTAAGTAGTAGTAAAGGACCTTGGCTTGCTGGTTTTCAACAGCCACTAAAACCTCGCAAAATGATATCGGCGTAGGAACTAAGAGGTCATCTAAGAAGGAAAGCTCTCGAATACCTAGAACCAAAGTTTACAAGACGCTATACCTAATCATTCTGGCTTTGCTGTTTTAAGCACGGACTTTGTGAAAACTTGGAGATTCATTGTATTCATAATGAATGAATGAAAATGAAATGTACCTACGATCCACAAAAACTCAAAATATTATTGACATAATTTTGTATCCCCTAATTAACCTCTATGAATAAAGTGTGTCCTTATAAGTTTGTCTATAGAACAACCCTGGAATAACCCTCAAAAGTATTTTTTTTTTTTTTTTTTTTTCAAGAAAATTTTCTTGCCAATCGATTCGGTATTATTATTCTCAAACGACGACATTGACTAATTCGAGGGGTCGACCCTCAATTAACGATTACGAAGGGTTCAAAGAAATACGGAGACGACCACTAAAGAAGCAATTTATAATACACCTATACAGTCCAGATATTCTATCAAAACGACTTTAGTCCCTTTTTTGGGGCAGACCTTCGTATACAGTAAATTAAGAAGTGAAAAGCATATGGTCAATAAAAAAAAGCCTCTCTATTTGTGTTATTAATTTTGAAGCTCTCCACAATGTCCTCCTCTTATGTAAACGATTTTTTGCTCTATACTTGATGGTCAATCCGTTGAATGTGTATTGACAACTGACGGGCGATAAAAGCAATTTATCGAAGACATTTCTTTCGATGTGCATTTACCGTAAACCAACACGATACAGTATTCTATAGGTACATATAGCCAACCTTGAAGTTCATCGTTGTCCTTTTTAACCTGTCTCTTTATGTATGTGTGTTTTATTTTGTACATATTTCATTGTTTCAAAGGACAACAATGTGATAATAAATGTTTGCTTTCCCCACAAACTTTGTCAGAACAGTTTATTTTACTTTTACACAACTCAGTCAGTTTTCCTTTGGAATTTCGTTGTATCCTTTGTAAGTACACCTATGAGCTGGCTTGTACCTTCAGTCAAACGCAAAGACTTGGCGAAATTTATTGGTACACGAACACAACACACTTTACCAGCGCGCAAAGGACAAAGAGCCAACACATCTGAGAATTAATCATTGGCCCCCTTGTCGCGTAGCTATGAACGGGATGAAAGTTGACACAAGTGTAGCAATTTTTTTTTTATCTCAGGTTGGATTTGTCGACCCAAAGTTATTATTTATAGCATTTTTAAGAGAGCAAATACTGTTTTTTTTTTAATAGAGTTCAAGTAACGTTGGGTTGTGTAATGCTTTTATTTCTTTCTTATCAATTCCAACTTCCAAGATAATGGAAGAACTGCAAAGGTTCCCTTTTGAATATTTGTTTGCTCCCACTCCCTTCTCAGAGGAAGAAGAGACACATATAGATACTTACGAACTTCGGTATTGATATTTTCATGAAGCTGCAATACACCTTTTATGAATCGAATAATACTCAAGACAGAATACTTATGGAGCAGTTTCAGCTATTTGCCTGCAGTATTGAAGCGTTGCCTAAAAACATTACCGACAGTGCTAATGTAATTTTGTTCGTTTTCAAAGTTTTTGATTAGTTCCTACAATATTGTTGGCAATATTTTAGGAGTAGGCAAAATAAACTCTAGAACTAAGTCTTTTATCTAGAATCACTCCAAGATACTTCACTTCGCCCAAGTATAGGTAAGGTACTCAATGACATTGATTAAAATTTGAGTTAGGTTAACATTTCTCCTTTTAGTGATAACGTTCATGCGACATGCGGTCATGCCGGATGTTGAAATCAGACAATACCGCTCAAACAAAAAATGTATACCAGAACAAAGAGGTCGCACTATGCGCCTTCCTTGAAATAGAGGGTAGGGTGCTTTTGAAAATACTGTCTATGATTCTATATCAAATGCTTGGAATGTAAAGGCATAGATCAAGAAGGACCTCAGTCATCATCATTATGGGCATATAGCCAAACAATGACAAAAGACGGAAGCAAAACGACCTCAAGATAGTCCCAGACTGATAGAAGAAATTCTTTCTATCAACCCCAGTAAGGCTGTCATAGTTATATTCACTAAAAGCAGATATTTAACCCTAACTCAAATTTTAATCAATGTCATTGAGTACCTTACCTATACTTCGACGAAGTGAAAGTGAAGTATCTTGGAGTGATTCTAGATAAATGATTTAGTTGGAACTCCCATATTGGCATCAAAATTTAAAAAGCAATCAATGCATTTTGAGCCTGCCGACACGTCATGTTCGGTAGAACCTGGGGATTTCTCCAAAGATCACACACTAAACAAAGGTTCAACGCCTCGCGATTGGGATCTTCCGAATATGATAAACACAAACACACATTTGATAAACACAAACACCTTGCCACACATTTTGATCAGAAAAGTGGCAATACGCAGCTCAACAATTTTAACACAAGTGAAGGCGTTAATTATTAGTGAACACCCAGAACTAATGGAACTACGTTCAGAACATCCAACATTGATCTGCGCAGTCACACACCGCCTACCGTCGCTATGCTTCAATAAAAAATTCTCCGCGGATATCACAAAATGAGTTAGCAATAACCCAGCGGAGCATATTGTTCCCGGCCCTTTGTGCTATTAGAAAGCAAACATTTTTATGGGAAATAATAAGTCTCGAAGAATTACGGAAATCCTCTGCTGGATGCATCATCAGCTACCTACATCATTAGGATACTAACCTAAAAAATAATTCTGACACTTCAAGCACAACAGATATTTTAGGTCGGCATACAATAATATAGCTATGGCTGCAACGAATCAGAAGCTTTAAAAAAAGAAGACAGTACAGTATCAGAGTTCAGAGTACACACGACTTTTTATGTATTTCTGTTTGTTTCATAGTTGCGACGGTCCAAGGTCCATAAACTTTCGAACAGCGCTTTTGCTGCCTCCTGCGTAGATACTCACGGATACGAGAACACAGGCGTTCTCACTCTAGCCTCTCACTATCAACTCCTACTCTCACCTCCACGTTGGTGACTGGTGGGTGCCTAGTACCTCGACCTGAGATGGGGTAACCAACCCCTGTGGAAGGTCGTTGGTGGCAGCGAACGAGAAAGGGGGGAGGAGTGTCTTCGCACTAAGGCACTTACTCTTAGGCGGCAGCGGAGGAATTCCCTAGATGGAATCAACGGTGGCGCCTACAGTTCCAGTCAGGTCGAACTACTTGTAATCCCTATATGAGCTGCTTCGACATATTTGAACAACAGGTCTATAGGGACTTCCAATACTGAGCCAGGGTGTTGGAAAAGAGTCGGTGGCGGACGAGCCCTCGATGGGTCAACGGCAGCGCTCATATCCCAAAATAGGTTACTGACATCGGATTTTCCGGCCCGCTGTCCTAGGGTAAAAACAAGGGCCTGGCCCTTTAGGTTGGGGGTTGTGCCGTCGGGGTAACTTCCCGACCATGGAAAACACGACTAGTTATGAGAGAGACACAACCAGCCTCGGAAAATGGAACTCCTCAAACGGCAACCAGACCCGGAACGTCAACGGACAACGATATCAGAGTATGTACCTGGAATGTACGAACGCTCTACACCCCAGGTGCTACTCAAAAACTTGAGTCTGTCCTCACGCGGTACAAGGCAGACATAACCGCGATCCAGGAGATACGATGGAAAGGTCAGGCATGATGAAAAGAAAAGATTGCGACATTTATTACAGCTGCAACAAAAGACTGCATGTATTAGGATGCGGATTCGTCGTGGGAAATCGGCTTAGGACAAAAGTTATTGACTTCAAGCCGATAAGTGATCGCCTTTCTGTGATCCGCATCAAAGCTACTTTCCAAAACATAAGCCTAATATGTGCACACGCCCCTACTGACGAGGCTGAAGGAGTTTTATGACCTCCTGGATGGATCCTACGGAGCCTGTCCGGAGTACCATATAAAAGTTGTACTCGGGGACTTCAATGCTAAAGTCGGAAAGGAAAACATCTTTGGCGGGTTAGTTGGTAAGCACAGAATCCACGAAACGACAACAGACAACGGCTACCGACTAATCGATTTTGCAGCAGCTCGTAATACGGTGATAAGTAGCACTAGGTTTCCAAGGCTAAGGATCCCCACAGCAACCTGGCGCTCTCCAGACGGTCGAACCGCCAACCAAATCGACCATGTGCTAATCGATGCGAGGCACGCATCCAACATCCTCGACGTGCACACATTCCGAGGGGCAAACGTCGACTCTGACCATTTTCTTGTCGCAGCAAAATTCAGAGCTCGGCTGTCCAACGAGAAGAAGCTGCGAACCGCCCAGAAGAAGAAATTCGACGTTGGACGCCTTAGCACACCTGGGGTAGCCAGAGCCTACAGCGAGCGCCTGAGCATGAAACTCTCCTCTGTGCACTCACCTACCACAGACGCCAACAATCAGTGGTGCCAGTACAGCGACATCATCAAGGAGGTAGCCGAAACCTCTGTAGGGTACCAGCCACCCCAGAGAAAGAGCCCGTGGTATGATGATGAATTCGTGTACAGGAAAAAGGTGACAGAAGATGCACACAAGAAAGCGCTGCAGCGCAAAACAAGGGCAGCGAGAGAAGAGTATCGAGCCAGGAGAAGAGTTTTATAAAAAAGCCAAGCAACTGGCTGCTGGCTACAAAACCGGAACGCAGGCTCTTCGAGACAGCGAAGGAAACCTAGTCACCGAAGCGCAGGGAATATAGTAGATGTGTTTAAGCAGCATTTCCAGCAACTGCTAAATGGGCATCATGTAGAGTGAGTGATAGGGCAAGAAGAGAACCCGCGTCCAGTCAATGAACTAGTTCCACCACCTAGTATAGAAGAAGTTGGCCTAGCTATAAAAAATCTTAAGAACAACAAAGCCGCAGGCTCTGATGGTTTACCAGCGGAGCTCTTTAAATACGGTGGTGATGTTTTGGTAGGGAGCATGCACCGAATCATCAACCAAGTATGGCTGGAAGAAAACATGCCCGATGACTGGACTATCAGCTCCATATGCCCCATCTACAAAAAAGGCGATCCTATGTCTTGTAAGAACTATCGAGGCATATCCCTGCTTAATGTCGCTTACAAGATCCCATCCAACGTACTGTGTGAACGCCTTAAATCTGCAACACACTAATCGGCACGTACCAGTATGGCTTCCGGCCTGGCAGATCGACTATAGACCAAATTTTCACACTGAGGTAAATCCTGGAAAAGACCAACGAATTTCAAGTCGAAACTCACCACCTATTCATCGACTTCAAAGCCGCGTATGATAGCATACATCGTCAGGAGCTCTATATGGCGATGGCCGAATTCGGAATCCCAGCAAAACTGATTCAGCTGTGTCGCGTGACGCTGGAAAACACGCGCTGCAACGTGCAGTTTGGAAGCAGCTCCTCCGATCTATTTCAAACTTGCACCGGATTTCGGCAAGGAGACGCGCTATCATGCGACTTCTTCAATCTCGTACTGGAGCAGATAGTGCGCAGGGTAGGTGTCAACTCGGAAGGCACTATCTTCAACAGATCCGTCCAGCTGCTGGGCTATGCGGACGATATTGATATCATCAGTCGCTCCCAGCGTTCCGTGATAGAAGCGTTCACGGCGATTGAAGAACAGGCGAAATCCGTTGGCCTTGAAGTAAATGAGGACAAGACTAACAGCCCTATTATGGCTATCAAATATCAACACGATATTTGATAATAATTGATACGTATCAACAAAATGAATGAATCGGTATTATGGTTATCAACCTATCAACATTTTTGATGAATTGTGAATTGTATTAGATTTAAGATCTATTGTGAATAGTTTTATCGATAAATTTGGTATTACGGCTATCAAAAAATTTGATATTCATCAAATTTTCTATCAACCACAAATTTCTCGTTGATACGTATCAAATATTCGGGCGCATTAAATTAAAAAATGTGTATCCTCGTTTTTAATGTAAAATAACGACTTTAGAGCGAAAGGTCAGCGGTAGACATCCCAAATGTACTTAAACTACGAGTAGCGGCGATTTTAAAATTATTTGCAAAAAGGAAACTATCAACTGAGCGTTGGGAATAACTTCAATATTGGCATTGCACAATCAACAGTGTTGGTCGTTCGTTTGATTTGCGAAAAAACGACTTTTGTTTAATAAAAACAACTAACATTATTCAACGAAAACGAGTCTTCAGCCATAAAACAAAAACCAACTACAAATCAGAAACGTCAAACGTCAAAACAGGACCCATTCTCAATGATATTTTGATAAGTATTCACAATGGGGTAAAATTTATCAATTGATACTCATAATACCAAATGATCAATGAATTGATAGATCTTATCAAGTATCAAATAATTGATATTTGATAGCCATAATAGGGCTGTAAGTGCATGCTATCAACAAACAAACAAGCATCTGTCCACCGCCTAGGACAAAACGTCACTATTGATAGAAACAACTTCGAGGTAGTTAAGGAGTTTACCTGCCTCGGAGTAAACATGAACTCCACGATTGACACCCTGGTGGAGATCCGGCAAAGAATTACCCCAGGAAACCGTTGCTACTTCGGTTTGGCAAAACAACTGGGTTCAAAACTCCTAACTCGAAGGACGAAATGTGTGCTCTACAAAACCCTTATCCTGCCAGTTCTGTTTTATGGCGCTGAGGGCTGGACGATAAGTAAGAAGGGAGAGTTTGATACTGGGCTCCTTCGAAAGAAAAATACTTCGGCGGATTTTTGGTCCTGTGCGCGAGGAGGGCGAATGGAGGAGAAGATACAACCGCGAACTCTATGAGCTGTACCAAGATGTGGATGTAGTCCAAAAAGCCAAAACACGTCGACTGCATTGGCTCGGCCACATCGAGCGAATGGACAATAATGCTCCAGCTAAGAGGATCTTCGAATCCCAGCCCCCAGGTTCGAGAAGACAATGAAGACCGAACCTCCGTTTCAAAGACCAAGCCATCGCGGATGCCAGAGCGCTTGGTCTGGACAACTGGAAGCAGCTAGCTCGGGATCGTAGAGGATGGAAGGCTGCAGTGTCTCAGGCAGAGACTCTTCACGGGTAGGGAGCAGCTGCGATTCATATTTTAAATCGCAGCTGCTAATACTACCTTAAATACTTAAGGAGATTAATATCTAATTGTTAATGCTGATTTATTTTAAAGAAATGAGTAAGAGTATAAAAATATTTTAATTGCACAGAGGGAACTTTTGCGATTTTGATCCTTTGCGGGCATATTTATATAATCCCTCTTTTCAGCTCTCCGCAAGAGTGTGAAAATGAACGCAAGAATTATTTCAAAATTAATTGAATTTCTATAAAGAAGTGAAAGATGCGATAAACCCCACAAAAGGATTTCTAAATCCTTCTGCTGCCTTCTGTATTGTTCGGAGAAAATCCTTCACTATGTAGAAGGATAATACATATATCCATTTCGATAAGGAGTGAGGTGAGCGGATAGATTGTAAACTGACCAGTCGGTCAGATATTTGCGTTTAGTTTTCGACTATAAAAACTAAAATAGATAAGAAACTTATATTATTCGAATTTTCAGTATAGAGAGGCCAGTAGCTGAAGGTAAAATAATTAAAATTCTTATCACATTCCCGAAAGAGATGTTGATGATATTTTTTTTGGGTGGCTCTGTATCAAGTGGTTTTCCATTTTGGTAGCACAAGTCGTTCCCAGCTAATACATGGGGGATTTAAGATAATTCAACTTTTGGATAATCCATCGCGATTACTGAACAAGTATTCATTCCTTTCGTAACTAATTAGAAAGCGAAGAGTGGCGTAATACAAATACGAATCTTTTCGTGGTGGTAGGTAGCGTGATGAAAATACTTTGACAGTTTGAATTCGATTAAAATGGAATTGAGATTGATTTCTGCTTTAAGCTGTCGTCTTGGGCGGATAATTTGAATTCGAATAGTGGGAAGACACACAGATTACGTTCCCATTAGAACGATATCTTCCAGTAGGTAATCAAATGCCATTTGAGATCTCCCAAGATGATATTATTTACTTTGAGAGGACATACAAAAGTTGTTCACTTGGGGTTGAAATCAGCTATCAATATTGTGCCTCATCAACATCTTTTCATGCCTTTAATAGCAGGACGCTATATAAATTACAGAAATTCAGAAAAGGCCTTTGGTCTAAATTGCGGAGTGGAGAGTTACCAAAGACCATAACAGAACAATAAGGACTTGCTCTGTAAGCTGGCATAAAACTAGAATTAAACTACCTAATTATAATAATAACATCAAAACTACGAAAATGCTTAAATTCAACTATAAGTCCTCGCGATTCCAAGGGGACAGGAACAAAAAACATTAAAACTGTCTCAAGCTATACAAAGCGAAAACAGTAAAATCGCAACGGAATTCTTAAAGAATTCCAAGGGCTAAGGAAAATTATTTTCAAATTTTATTGTTGCCTAATTTTGTTCAAAAACCCCAAGGGGGATGGACTATGTCCAGCGAAGAGACCGTAGACCTCCTCATGAATACCAATCTATACATCGACTGTGTAACGGAGTCTATGTAATACTGGAAGAAATTGTCAACATACCCGTCATATGTATTGGGCCGTTCTTTCCATATAAGTTTCCTTTACCTATTAAACTAACCCAAGTGAAAATTTAAAAGCAATTGAAATTTTATTGATTCATTGGCTTGAAGTGATTTTCCGCACATGCCTTAAGTTCGAGTACACACAGCGTTGCCATAAGAGCAAATTTGTCTACATTTTGCAGATTTTCACCCCAGCTGTAGACTTTTAAAATGCCAAAATCTGTATGGCAGATTTAAGTGGATTTATGTCAAAGTAGAGGTTTTTACCTTCCATGGGTTGTTAGGACAGAAATGTTGTATAAAACTGATCCACTTCTGGTTTTATGAGGCAGTACTGAATGTGTCTAGCACCAACCTGTCAAAATTAAATTTTTTGATATCACAATATGTATTTATGAATCTAGATTTTTTCCATAAAAATTTGCATTGCATCTTTTTTAACTTTCTCGTATATCTACGTAGTAAGAGAAAGATATTGGTTTCGTACAAAATTTCGAACTTGAGATTTTGATCAATTCTAAAATTACGATGATAGAATAACTCAAAAAAGTGGGTCTCGCAATTCTGTCCATCGGTATGTCTGTCTGTGCCACCCCTGGGGAATATAAACGCTTGGACGGATTTGTTTCAAACTTCGTATTTAGAGTTTGTGGGCCTCCCGCTAGGAGGCGTATTTTTTATGCTAGACCTAATATTAACGGTACCTACTTCCCATATACAAATTTAACGAAATATTAAACAATTTAAATTTGAACCAAAATTGATAGTAAGTAGTTAATGTAGGCATGCTTAACATCATTGCATACCCAGATTTTCGCTAACAAGTCCAGCAACGGCACTTTTGAAACAGCTCGAAAACAGCTCTAACGATTTGTAACAAAAAATATACTATCGTCATTCTTAACTTGATAGCAAACTCATTTTTTCTCTAAAAAGACTGCGTCCTTTGATATCCACCCAAATCCCTAATAATAGTTCTTTAAAAAACTGCTTATATCTCTAAACGCCATTTTCTGATTATGATAAAAATGTAACTGGCAGGTAATGCTTAAATCCATAGTAATACCATTTGCTCAGTTTTGAGCTAAACAGTTGCAAAACAATGTTTTTTGAACGTCCTTCGATTTCCACCCCAATCGCTAAAAATGGTAATTTAAAAACTGCTCATATCTCGAAAACAGCATTTTTGATTTGGATGAAAATGTAACTGCTAGGTAATGTTGATATCCTGAAGAATACGTCGTACTCAGTTTTCAGTTAAACAGTTTAAGAACAGTGCTTTTCGAATACAGATTTGTAACATTTGTCATGACGTACTTATTTTTTCTCAGAAAACTCGAATATAGCGGTTTTATGAATATTTCTCAAAAATGACTACCCAAATGGCCAAATCCCGACCAAAGAGCTCTTTTTTTGAAATAATCAAAAATAGGAATTCGAAATTCAACGCCTACTTGCCTCCTCTAATGCCCAGTTGCACAAACAGAGAGTTTGTGCAACTGGGCATTAGAGGAGGCACCTGATCGAGAGTTTAAACTTTTGATTTAACTCGTTCAGTTTCACAGTTCAAAATAATCTGCCAGTTAACTAAACGCAGTTGTGGAAGCGCAGAACAATTTCCCTTAGGGGATATTTTTCTACCAGCGCCCTGATCAAATAAATGATTATTGCTTTTCTCAACTTTATCTATTTTACAATTTGTAAATAAAAGAAAATGTGTGCAATATTATTACATAATGTATTTTGGTATTAAAGAAGTGAATTGAGTTATTTTTGACACATGTTTGAACTGTCATCTACTTTCACCAATTAATTATTGCAGTAATTTTTTTTTTTTTTTTTTTCAATAATAATAATATGTTGTTGTTGAAATGTAGTGGACATTCGGACGGATGCGACCACAGGTACCGCTTCTTGTCACTCGCTGGGTTTTACCACATCCGATCACTCGTCGCCAGTAATGATAATGAATATTGAAAGGAGCCTCTAATTAGGGTCATTGCCTGGTAATAGGTACGCGCAAAGTTTTTTGCTGGTGCGCTACCTTGTTCCGGTTATACTTTTTTTAAACAAAAATGTAATCTATATCTAAATATAAAAATGAATGTACCTAACCTATGTATGCTATGGTATGTACTCCGAAACGTTTTAACTGAATAAGCTCAAATTTACTCACGAGAAGTGTGTTCAAAATCGGACAAAAAAATTACAAACGCTATTTCTCGACACTCATGGGACTTAAGTTGTAAAATTTGGAGCATAGAATTCCTGGGCACGGGCAAAGCCCATCATTTGCAAAACGCCAGCAATTAGATTTGTCCTAAGCTAGACAAATTTATTGTAAACAAAAAATAATGTTTATTTCAGTACATACTAATACATTGTATAAAGCATGGAATGGGTAGTGTCTTGTTTCGGGCAAAATTAAAATGTGAAAGATTTGAGTATGTATATATTTTGTTCGCCAAGAATCTAGAAATCACTAGTAGCATTACAAAAAATAATCGTCATTTCCACACACTAAAATAATTAATTTGTATTGAAATAACCTCAATACAATTTACGCTTGTACATAATTATGTTTGGACTAAAATCTAGGTACCTGTTGTTCACTTGAAAAAAAGGTTATTCCCTGAAAAGTACATAATATTGGTTGGAAATCTATTGAAATTTTCTGACGACACTTTTTAAGAGTGAGTTTACTGCAGTAATGCTGAAACTAATCATAACTCTAGTTTTCACTCATATAAATTCAAGAAGTGTAGCACCCAGACAATTTCTCTTTTTTATTCTCTCTCTCATCTCTCTGTATGAAATAGCAGCTGTCAAAATAAACCTCAAAATGCGAAACGAAAGTTTAAACGGCAGAATGCAGGCGTTTAACTTAAACCGAGAGTTGAACTCCACTTTGGGTTTAAACGAACATTGTGAACCCGAAAATTTGTTGAACGAAAGTTTAAACTCTAACTGTGCAACTGGGCATAAGTGTCAGTTGTTAGGGGTGAAATTATAAAGTAGGTTAGGTTAGGTTAGGTGGCAATTATACGTTAATACGGAGTAATTCACTTAGACCAAGTAAGGTCCATTGTGATACCACAAGCAGAGTCGGATATTTCCGCTACTCTTGGAACCATTTCGAATTTTGGAGAAATTTCCGTATTTTGCTGATATCCGTTTCGGCAATATTAGCAAGCTCCCCGAAGAAGTACTCTCCTAGAGTTTGCATTCTAATCGAGGATAGCGCCGGGCAGTTACATAGTAGGTGGAACGGAGTTTCCTCCTCCTCCTCATCCATGCAGCTGCGACAAAAGTTATTAGCGGTAACTCCAAGCCTTGCGGCATGTCTTCCTAGTACACAGTGGCCTGTTAGTACTCCGACAAGAGTTCCGATATGTTTTCTACACTGAACCAAATCGCGTAGGTCATATTGACGAAAATATTTTGTCAATCTTTGAAGAATTTATTATTCGAATCGACAATTTTTCATCAAACTTTTCGTTTTATTGAAAATTGAATATTCAAAATCAATAAAATTTCTTCAACAGCTGTCCGATTTAGTATTTTATTCAAACGAATGAAATTTCGTCATATTAACAAAATGAATTCGTTGACTGAACTAAATCCGGTAGGTGATATCGAAGAAAATATTTTATTAATTTTTGAAGAATCAGTTATTCAAATCAACAATTTTTCATAACATATTTTTACATTTTTAATCGTTTTTTTCTTCAAATTGAAGAAATTAATCAATTTGAAGAAGTTTAATTTTTATTGTTCAATATTGCGTTCGAAGTGATAACTTTTATTCTTGAAAGTGTGACAAAGTGAAGTCGTGTAAAGAAAATTATAAATTTAAGTGAGGCAACTGAGCAAATTTCACAAACACACTTGTATAAGAAAAACGTAAGTAAAATAAATATTTTTCATCACTTCTTTTCTAGAAGAAAATGTAGAGTATACCTATCTTTAATCGCAGCTAAATGAGTTTAAAAAAAAACATTAACTTTTCATTATATTTTTTTCCCCAAAGCTAACATGCTTTTCTAGGCTATCTTTCTCGATAAACCGTGTGGAGGAGATGCATCAAGAAAAATATTCAGCCAATGATCATCATAACTGGGCAATAAGTAAGTCGTTGTATTTCTAAATCACATAACATTAAACAAACTTTAATCAATTTGTTTAATTTTTCCAAATTTAGCTAGAACCTTTACCCAAACCTGCTAAACCTGCATAAAGTCAAGCCCAATTATGACAAGAAAAAAGTATTTAAGTTAAATCACTTATAAAAATGTAAGTTAAAATAAAACTTTCAATTGTATATATATACCAAATGCTAATAAAATAAAAAAAATGGTTTTGACCTTAAAACATATTTTAATGATGAATAAATAAGTAATTTTGAAGAAAATTGATGCATAAAATTGAAGAATATTTATTTAATATGAATAAAGTGAAGGGTTGAAATGAAGAATTGATTTTCAATTTAAAGAAGAGAATACGTAAAAATGAAGAAAATTTCGTTGATTAATAATGCACGATGCGTGGAATTGAAGAATGTTTTTTCAATTTGAAGAATATTTTTATAAAATGAAGAACACTAATTTTGATGAAACTTTCTTCAAAGTGACAATATTTCTTAAATATAACAAAATATTTGTCAAAACAACGGACAGGAGGTGTTGACCTTATATTGATCACCATTTCTTCAAGTCTACGTGCTTTTTTGTCAATATCACTACCAAATTTGGTTCAGTGTACTGACGTTTAACAGGACCTTTGTCCTGAGCCGATTTATTCGTGGCCAGGTCTGTTTTGCGTGGTTGCAGGTGTCAAGATCGCGCCATCTCTCATTAGCCTGTTGCAGTGCTAGTGTGGAGATGTTGTATCTTACCGTTTCAATTGGCACATGGGGCTCTCCTTTACCAGTACAGAGTTCCATTTTCGTGCCGTTCCTTGCTAGTTCGTCTGCTTTACAGTTACCTGGTATATCTCTATGACCAGGGACCCAGCACAGCGTTAACGTGCACATATCCGAGATCTCATTTAAAGATTTGCGGCAGTGCCTGACCAATTTGGATCTTAATATTGGTGATTCGAGTGCTTTAATAGCTGCTTGACTGTCGGTGTAGATGACGATGTCTGAGTTCGATATCGATCTCACCTTCAGCAGTTCAGCGGCTTCGCGAATAGCCATAACTTCTGCTTGGAAGACACTACAGTTATTTGGTAGTCTAAAAGACTGGTTTAGGGAGAATGGAACTGAGAAAATCCCGGCTCCTACTCCGTCCTCCGTCTTAGACCCATCTGTGTATACTTTTAGCGTATTTTCATCTATAACCGTATTCTCTTCCCATTGCTGTCGGTCGGGAATACTGGTCTTGTATTTAATATTGAAGTCCAGGACCGTGGTTACGTAGTCTGTAACTTCTGTTGTAACATTATTAGTTTTTAGAATATTGGAATGCCCTGTGTCACTGCTTCTCTATTGCTGTGATTCTCTCAGATGCAATGCCGATTTTGCCGCCATATCTTTACGGTGTATGTCCAAGGGCAGAATGTGGAGCATGGTTTCCAGTGCTGCGGTTGGAGTTGTCCGCAGGGCACTGGTCACACAGACACATGCCACTCTTTGGATTCTATTTAGTAGAGAGAGGTAGCTTCTTTTATCTAGCGCTGGCCACCAGACGATGATTCCGTACATGAGTATCGGTCTGACTACTGCTGTATACAGCCAGTGCATTTTTTTCGGGCTGATGCCCCATCTGAGGCCCAGGATTCTTTTGCAGGAGTAAAGTGCAGTAGCGGCCTTCTTAATACGTTCATGCAGTTTTAGTTTCCAGCTCAGTTTCCTATCCAGAACCAAAGTCCTAAGTATTTGGCGCTGTCAGAGAAGCTGAGGTGGATCCCCTTTAGTTTGGGTGGATCGATTTGAGGAATTCGGTGCTTCTTCGTGAATAGCACTAGCTCTGTTTTACCCGGGTTTATATCCAGGCCGCATTTGTTAGCCCATTTGACCAGCGTTGCGAGGGCCGTTTCCATCAAGTCCCGTAATGTTGGGAGGTATTTCCCAGTAAATAAATTTGAAAGTAAGTAATAAAGTGTTGTAGTTAATAGGTATGTTTATGTAGTATATGTATTACTTTATATTTAATTAACAAGGGTTCGGTTACTAAACCTGAGTACATCTTAAGTGGGTATGATTTTAAACGTAAAATTTGCTGAAATGACTCTGAGATTCTGCGAGATTCGTAATAAACGAGAAAGTTTCGTGCGACCCAGTCGTGCCAATTCATTCATTCATAATTGCAGATTTTTCGAAATATTTTCATCGCAAAACTGGGTACACTCCTGCCTTGAATATAACACTTTAATTAAAAGACATTTTAGAGAAAACTACATTCCAAAGCAGGACCTAAATACTCTATGCTTAGATATTTATGTAAGCTTAGATCTGCACTTCTGGACATATAATAATAAAACTTGTCCTATTGTAGCGTATAGTCCCGTCCTTCTGAAAATATAATGACGTCTATCTTCATATCGTTCAATTTGGATTAACAGAAATCGCATTTTTCTGTAGCGCTCGTCGTTGATAATGATGGATGGCCTCACAAACTAACCAATTTAATTTTCAAAAAAGTACGAACCAATGACGCCGCCGCCGCCCGGGCCGGTCTAAAATCCGCACCAAACAGTAACCTTTGTGGATGCATTATGCCACCACCCGATGACCCTTGTGTGGACTGGCGTTCTCCCATATACGGCAATTTTGTTTGTTAACATAAAAATATTCATTCAAAAAAGCGTTTCGTCGCTAAAGATAATTTATCGGCCAAAATTGTGGACCTCTTTCAGCGCTACGAAGACCAGTTAGACAGAGGCCACCGCCACAGGCTGCCATCGACTCGTCCCAATTGAAAAACCCTTTATATGACGAACTTAATAGTTACCATACAACTACAACAGTGATGTATTAAAGGCCTAAAAACGATGTGCGTATACATATAACTTATGTATGGCCACAAGCAGCTCATTTCGACTGCCATCGTAAATTGACAAAAACAAGAGGATTATAATATGGGTGTAGCTTTTTTTTGTCCGTTTTTGCCAAAGGCATTTCACTAAACGGGGGCGTATTCCACAATCATAACAATCTAAACACACCGCATCTATAGGACCAACATGTTACTGTAAATTAACTCAAATGGGTATATTTACAATCCCTTCCAAACAACTTAATTTTTGAAAACAAACTCACTAATTTGCTTAATTTATTCAAGTTCTCGAGCGTTAAATAGTCCTCTTCACAGATATTTTCTTACTACACAATTCAAAAAGTAAACTGTTCGCCTCAACTCTTATACCAACCCAACAATTTCGCAACACGTGGAAAATATTCTTTTGTATTGTAAACCTTGTTGTGCGAGGTAATTAAATTGGCATGTTAATTGATTAAAATTGTAACTGAAGCTCGAAGGATGATTATCGTTGTTAAGAGTACATGTATGTAAGAACCCTTGTGCATATTTAATCAAAGGGTACTCCTGAGACGGTATGCAGGTGATAAATACCTGACATGTGTAGTTTTATGCGATTCATGTGGCAGTATAACCTCAAGCACTCTTGTATAAATTAATTAAAGTGCATTAATCCCTGCGAGAGATAATGGAAGGAAGCAATTAAATATGACATACCTAGCTCTATTGTGCATAGCATAGGGTGGGTCGTATAGGTATAGCTCATTTTCGAAAAATACGTCATTTTAACATTGACAGCATAATCCCGCTTTAATTGAATTGGTATAAATTTGCATGGTTGAAAGTGGCTGTCAGCTAAAAACGCCAACACACTTAGACCAGTATAGGTCCATTGTGATGTTGGTTGGTTGGTTGAAAGTGGCTGCAAATAAATTTGCATAGAGTTTTCGAATTTTTCCCGTACAAACACGTTTTTTTAGTGACAATTTCATATCTGAAAAGTCAGTCGTAGGACAGATTAAAGGGCTTGAACGGTTGAATAAAGCAAATATGTAATTATTTAAATACATTTTTTGATTAAAACTTCAAAAATAATCATTCAAGATGTAAGCATTACCCAGCGGTTACATTTTTATCAAAATCGAAAATGACGTTTTAGAGATATGAGCAGATTTTTAAAGTAGCTATCTACTATTATTAGCGATTGGGGTGGGTATCGAAGGATGCAGTCATTTTGAAGGAAAATTGAGTTTGTTATCAAGTTACGAATGGCAATAGCACATTAAAATTAAAATTTCGAGGAAAGCCAATAATTTTCAAAAGTACCGTTGGTGGACTTTTTAGCGAAAAAATGTGTATGCAGTCATGGTATGCATGCCTACATTAATTAAATTATCAATTTTGGCTCAAATCCTTAGAGCCATTTTCGAAAAAATATAAATTGATTAAATGTTTGTTTAGTTTTTATATGGGAAGTATCTACCGTTAATATTAAATACACAAAAAAAAAAAAACGCCTCATAGTGGTGAGCTCATAAACTCTAACACGAAGTTTGAAACAAATCTTACAATGCGTTGAAACTGCAAGCCTATGGGACAGAAAGACATACGGATGGACAGAATTGCGAGACACATTTTTTTGAGTTCCCCTATTATCGTAATATCAGAATTGCTTAAAATCTCGAGTTGACATTTTGTACGAAATCAATATCTTTCTTTTACTACGTATACGAGGAAGTTAAATTAAAACTCGCCTAGCCCACATCAAGGATTTACTTGGATCGACAAATAGTAATATCTACAGATTTGCTGATAACAGCACTCTTATATCCTCCATCTCGAACAGTGGGCCTGTGAATGCGGCTACATCACACAGTCAGAGATGTGAACAAATTAGTTCTCTAAATGATTATCTGAACAAAATCTTGAAGTGGGGAAAAGACAACTTGGTTGTATTTAATGCATATAAGACACAACTCACAACATTTTCTAGGAAAAAATGCTTTAACAGTTCCTCAGATCGAAATAGATGACCATCCAATCCATCCCAAGGACTCGGACTCAATGCCCCTTCTAGGAGTCACAGTCAATTCAGGAATCACATGGCAGGACCACATATCCTATATCACAAGATCGGCGTCCGCTAAGTTGAGCTACCTATTTAGAGCAAAGAGGTACTTTAGCCCCAAGCAACTTCTTCTTCTCTACAAAGCACAGGTTAGACCAGGCCTGGAGTATTGTTCCCATATATGGAGCTCGGCCCCAAAACATTCACTTAACCTATACTTGACAGCATACAGAGACGAGCAGTTCGACTTATTGGAGACTCTACACTCACATCAAATCTGCAACCGTTGGTGCACAGAAGACAAGTCGCTGACCTTTGTTTGTTAGGTACTTCCATGGTAAATGTTCAACTCAAAGACATTATCCCTCGTAATGCAACTTTTGGGCGCCCCACAAGATAGGCTGCTAATAGTCATGACCATACAGTACACTTGACAACCGCGAGGACATCAACTTTTCAAAACTCCTTCTGTTACAGGACAAGCAAACTTTGGAACGCGCTCCCTGGGGATATATTTCCAGAAGACTACAATTTGCAGTAATGTATAATAATATTTCCCGGGAGAAATATTAAAGAAAAAATTAGCTCGGGCTAAGTACATGGTCAAGAAATCTAAACAATTTCCTATCCATCGTAGTCAGGTGATACGTACTTTTCTGAGCGTTAGGCAATAAAGGAAATAGCGCCCAAATCCATTTGGAAATGATTAATTATTGCCTAACGCCACTTTTCTGACTCAGGTCGATGAAACTGTACGGCTCGTAGAGTTTTCTGTTAAATTTCACAGGGATGATGAGGGTCTTAAAGTTCTTAGTGTTTCTTGACACGGCCCTACTTACTATAGTCACTTGCCCTCTTAAGCCAAGAAAAAGCGGTTTGAACGATTTCGTTTTATTTCTGCTGCTGTTGTGTTATTATCAGAGTTTATAGGGGCTATATACATAAGCTATAGCTGTCTATCGTGACGTTCTGTCCGATTCGTCTATGTGGTGTATCCCTTCTATTAACAGCATGTACTTTATTTGTTCTCATTCTCCAATAAACCCATTTATGTCACTTCTGTGCTAATCCTATATACTAAATACCACGGCTTAAATTCAGGGCTTTCTTGGCATCGTTTTCGTATGGCTAGTATGTTCCTCCAATATGAAACGCATATTTTGAATCCCAAGATTCTTAGAGCTGAATATATTGGCAAATTTCGAGTGTCGGAGTTAGAGTGCATTAGGTGTAAATACGGTTGGTGCATTCTTAAAATCTCTGACTAAAAAAGAAATCTCTGAAAACCAGATCCCCGACCTAAGGACAATCATATTGCCGTTTTGGCGATTTTGGGCGTTAGCTTACCTATACTTGTCTGCTTGAAATCTCCGTAGATAGTTTTTTCTTGACTACTAATGAAAACCATTTGCTCCTATAATTAAGACATGCATGTTACCGGTTACCAAAATTATTAAGACCGTTAATAAAGTGATTTTGTAGTTAACTCATCCTGAGATTGTAACTTGTGCAGGTGCAGTAGCGGGTCCTCCTCGTTGCTGCAACTTCTTTATAAAAAAATATTTTCTTAAAAATCCAAGTCTTTGCTCATGCCTTTTTCTGTTGTCCATATAAATTCAACCTCTCGCGAACGTCTGACAAACATCCGACAGTATGACCGTCATGAAAAAGCTTCTCAATTCAGACGTTCGGACTCGGCATACAATTGTAGGTCCCTTCCATTCGTCCCAAAAATAGAAACTCACATAAACGAATGGTTTCGAGAAGCTGGTCCTAGGGTGTCTACTGTTGCGCTATTTATTTTTTTTTTTTTTAGAAACTCAAGTTTTGAATTTACCTTAAATGATAGTCTTTTTTCTTTAAAAAAAATAATCAACTTTCATAGTTTCCGCCATAATTTAAGAGGATTACCTAAGTTGTTTTTCAACGAATCATAAACGCGAACGTCTTACACACCGAGAGTAAAGCCATCGTGAGAAAATTTCTTAATGCAACATTTTTTCAGACGCAAAAATAAAACTCAGACAAACAAAATAATAGCTATGAGAATTAAGGACTATGCTCCTATTTTTCTACGAATCCTTCAAAGCAGAATATTTTGTTATTTTTACAAGTTTAAAGATCCGTTTCGTCCCAATTAAATACAACACCTTTTTAATAGCATTAAACGTGCCCAACTTATGTAAATTCACCAAAAACCGGTCCAAGTCTGTATAATAACTTCTAAATTATTCATAAGTAAGACTGCCAGCATGAATAAAATACAGTCAGTCGAAGCACTGTCAAGCTCGATACTCCCCAAACTTCTTAGATATACCAAATTAAAGTGAAAAGAAAAAAAAAAATTAAAAATAAAAACCGAAAGCTTACAATTCGTTTCAGTATAGACTTGGGAACCTACAACTACAAGCTACAAGTCTATTGTTGTATATTTTCTTGCGACACTCGGTAATTAAAGTTTTATTTTTCACTCTGCCTTCATTTCTTTAATCACTGTACCATGTATGAAACGAAGCTTATCCGAAAGGATATACAGTAATATGTTCCAACGACAAGATGCGATGGCAGTTTAAATCACTTGATGACCCTCATCTCCAAGGATAATGGTGAACTGTTCTCTGTATGAGCGCCAACTCATGTATGTGTGTATCGTGTCATATACTCAATGAGACTATTTTAAATGGAAAAAGGAGACGGAACACAGGTAGTAGGAAGCAAAGACGTGCCATGACTTCATTAGTAGGTAACATAATAGTTTTGTACAGCAGCTGCACAAATTGATTTGGCCGCTAAAGCTTTTATAATGAACACCGTCACTGACGTTCATAAAATTGTACGCATAAAATAATGGTTGGATTTAATATGAACAAAAGGAAATGCGAAACTGATATCGTTAAAATGGGGAATACAAATGATGAAATAGATGAATTACTTGTCAACATCGATTGTAAGGTAATTTTTCCATATAAAAAATGGATTCAAAATCTTATATCTCGAAAATATAAGAATATTCCTATGAAGATTGATCAAAATTGGACAAAGGGGCGTGGCATCTCCCATTCAAAATCGTATTATGTCGAAAACCACAGAATCGATTAAGCTCAAATTTGCATACAATCTTAGGTATTGGCCCAGGAGTGTTCCTGTGAAATTCAACATTGGACAAAAGAGCGTAATACAAAAAAAAACAAGTAAAAGTCAAGTAGGTCGATTTGTTTGGACGCTAGCGTGATTTCAACTGACAGAGAGACACATGGGTCTAATTGTGGTTTTGTATGGGAGGTACCAGAACTGCTTGACGGTAAAAGAAGTCCTCTCACAAAATTTCATTTGCCTAGGTCGATTCGTTTGGACGCTAGCGTGTTTTCAACAAACAGACGGACAGACAGACGGACAGACAGACGGACAGACAGACGGACAGACAGACGGACATGGCTCAATCAGAATGCGATCCTGATTCAGAATATATATACTTTATAGGGTCTCCGGTGACTCCTTCTTGGAGTTACAAATGTAATGACAAAGTGAATATACCTTCCTGTGGAGGGTATAAAAACATTCTTTCAGAATCTTATATCTCGAAAACCAGAGAATCGATTGAGTTCAAATTTACATACAATCCTAGGTATTAGCCCAGAAATGTTTCTGTGAATATCGGAAAACTTGGACAAAGAGGCGTGGAGCCTCCCATACAAGAAAAAAAAAACATTCCAAAAGCTATTCTTCGACAGTCATGGGGCCAAAGTTTGTTAAATTTGTAAAATTGATATGCATTGTCCTGATAGAATGTTATCTAGGCATTACGATTCCTGGAAAGACCAAAATGTTGCGTATCATAGAGCATTACAATACAAACTGTTTATCACTGATTTAAATTAATTTTAAATTGATTTGTTTTATTTTTCCATTTTGCTCTAAGAATGCTTGATGTGAGTGTAGAGTCTCCAATAAGTCGAACTGCTAGTCTCTGTATGCTGAGAAGTAGGTTAAGTGAATGTTTTGGGACCGAGCTCCATTTATGGGAACAATATTCCAGGCCTGGTCTAACCTATGCTTTGTAGAGAAGTAGAAGTTGCTTGGAGCTAAAGTACCTCTTTGCTCTAAATAGGTAGCTCAACTTAGCTGACGCCGATCAGTAAACTAATTTGTTGTTTTATTAAGTAAGAAATGCCGTCTTTTTTTGTTTTTCCCAACTCCTTTATGATTTAAATAAACCTTTTAAAACATAGAAGCTTAGCGACAGAATCTTTATATATAAAAATGGATCATGACCGACTCGATTGAACTCGAATTTACAGTTAATCTTAGGAATTGGGAGCTTTCCCGGGAAGATTAGTCAAAATTGGGCAAATGGACAAAAAAAAACATTCGAAATCTTATATCTCGAAAACCGACAAATCGATTGAGTTAAAATTTACAAACAATCTTAGGTATTGGCCCGTGATCATTCCCGTGAAGATTGGTCAAAATTGGGCAAAGGGACGTGGCATCTCCCATACAAAAAACATCTTCTCTAGGGCGAATCCCATGGCGTTATAACACGATAACCGCTGGGCCGATTTTCATGATCATTTTTTTTGTTTTGTTCGTATTGCTGTATTTCAGGTTTGCACTGAAAGAAAATTCCAGAAAATCGATTTAGTCTCATTTTTCGCATTTTACGAAAGAACATTATTATCTAAAACCTAGCAATACAATTCTTGTGGACAGGCATAGCTAGTATAAAAATAAATAACTCTTCATAAATTAAAAAACGTAATAGTAACTAAATAAATACACCAACACGAAATACATACTAACTAACATTATTATCATAATCGAAAATGGCGTTTTTGAGATATGAGCACTTTTTTAAAGTACATACTATTATTAGGGATTTGGGTGGATGTCAAAGGAGGCAGTCTTTTTAGAGAAAAATTGGCCACCACGCCTGCTGTTCGTGAGAGTGGTATGCTAGTGGACCACCATCCGCTTCGTTATAGCTTCGCCTTTTGGCCCTTAGAGCAGCTTGAATTGGACAACGATTTTGGGCGAAAAATCATCTTTTCTGACGAGGCGCATTTTCATCTCGGCGGCTATGTTAACAAACAAAATTTCCGCATCTGGGGCTCGGAAAACCCGAAAGTTATTGTCGAGAAGCTAATTCATCCACAGAGAGTGACAGTTCGGTGCGGATTGTGGAGTGGTGGCATCATTGGACCATTTTTCTTCGAAAATGGGGCTGGGAACAACGTTTCGTTAAACGGTGGGCTTTTCAGAGCCATGTTAACCGACTTTTTTTTATTGGAATTGAAGACATGCGGATTTGGACGACCTCTGGTTTATGCAGGATGGCGCGCTTTGCCACACAGTCCATGCCACAATCGATCTTTTGCGCACCACTTGAGGTGTCAGTACCCGTTTTCGAATCCGTCATTCACATTTAGCGAAGTGATTTCTTCAGAACATTCAAAATTTTGCAAACTTTAGCTCGTTTTGAACGAAAAATTCTTCGATTGATTTTGTAACCCGTTTGCGTTGACGGGTTTTGTAAAAAGAAACTTAACAGCGAACTCCACAAGCTGTACAGCGACCTGGGGCCTGTTTCACAGATCATACATCAGATATATATCATACAACATATACATTCTCATTATACATCATACAACACATACAACTTTCTGTTTCATAGATTTCATTGGAAGTGTTGTAGGTATGATAATTTGTTTGTTGTATGAAATGTATGATTTTGACATATCATAAATTTCATTTCGAAAATATATCAAAAATTAATAAAAGCACAAATTATTAAATATAAAAGCGAAATAAAGGAATTTTAGATGAATATTTATAAAAGTAAAATATATTTATCATCTATCCATTAAGAATATAGTTATTTACTTGTAATGTTCCTAATTGTTTTTCAGAAAGTCGGGCTAAAAATTGATTTTAAGGAAATACGACAAAATGTTGAACCATTTGGCTTTTGAAGGGAATTTTTCCTTTCTGAAATGGACTTGAGACAGCTGTGTGTGAAGTGGTTTAGGTTTTTGACCGTTAAGGTTCCCCAGGGATGGCGATGGACCCAATATGGTGCCTAGTCCAATGTGATGAACTCACACGCTACTCAACCTAACCTAACCTAAAGACAGCTGTTAAATGATTTTGCCGACAAACTTCCCCAAAAAGTAAATATTTTTTATCGTGTATTTCCTGTACCAAGAGAATTTGTTGTTCTTTTGCTGACTGTTTTAGAACAAAAAAAAAAAACTATAAAAATTCATAATTAATAAGCTAAATAATAAAAAAGTATTTTCGTTTGTCTTAATTCATTTACTATCTATGGACACAGGAAGATCCTGGAGCTTGTCAAAAACGAGATTAGGGAACTGAACATGCCTATGGATGGTATAACAAAGGTGCGTATTATGGAAAGGAATCACAAAACTCGTATTGAGAATGGATTACTTCCAGAAAAGAGGAATGGTGAAATCGTGATTTTCACAGATGGATCCATGATGGATAGCGGAGCGGGGCCCGGAATCTTTTCAGAAGATCTGGAACTAGCCCGTCACATTAGCCTCGGGAAACACACTTCAGTATACCAGGCTGAGATGATTGCTTTGCTGCATGCGTTGGATTACCTGCTTGAGAGTCAGGTGGAAGGAAGAAATATCCTAATAGTACTGGACAACCAGGCGGTGATTAGATGCATGGGGCAGACAACCATCACAACATCTCTGGAACTGGAATGTGTATTCAAGCTCAACAAGTGTTCATCTAAAAATCAGGTAACACTGACTTGGGTACGAGGACACATAGGGATCGACGGCAACGAAAAGGCGGACTCCCTTGCAAAACAGGGGTCAACTGAAAAGTTGCTGGGACCAGAACCATTCTCTTCAATTGGTAGAGGAATGGTAGAACAGCTGATTCACAAACGGATCACGGCAGAACACTTGAGAAGGTGGACAACCGTGGAACAATGTAGACAAGCTAAAATGGCAATCCAATGGCCGACCAGTTCCACTCAGAGAAAGGTTCTAAGCTTGAGTCGAGGAACATTGAAATGGGTGGTGGCGTTAACTACAGGTCATGGTAACTTCGGGTATCATTTAAGGAAGATGGGCCTTAGAGAGGATGATACCTGTAGGCTATGCCTGGAGGAATCTGAGACATCGGCACATATATTGTGTCAATGTCCAGCTTTGGCTGGCAGAAGAATGAGGGTCTTGAGACAACATTGGGTCGAGACCCACTGGATAAATGTATGATAAAACTAAGGTTAAACTGCTGTATGAAATGTATGATAAATTTCTGTGAAACAGGATCATACAACATTCCAATACTTCCAGTCAATTCACCGTTCATAAATTGTTGTATGACGGCAAATCATACATCAATTCTGTTAAACAGAAATCATACAGCAGAAATTTCAAAATCATACAATGTATGTGTTGTATGATCTGTGAAACAGGCCCCTGTGGCCTATTTCACCAACTTACAAATTTGTATTATACAAGTATTTTTTCACAAAATCTGTAGAAAAATTACGAATTTGCTTTAAAAATAACTGTGGTGAAACAGAAATTGTCTCTTTTTTCTAAAAAAGATGTCAAAAATACTTGTAAATACAAATTTTGTATGTTGGTGAAATATTCCACTGGTCAGACAATTACGAATCAGTCGTCTAAGATGGCTAATACATGCGAGCGGACTGTAGTATGTTCCTGACTTAAAAGAACTTAATTTTTTTAATTAAAAAATACTTTTAACAAATATTATTTGTTTCTTCTTTCATTTAAGCATATATAGCGGTTCGTAACCATCCATTTACCCTGTTATACAATCAATACACTGCGAAGGCAGGCTGAAACTTTTGACCTTCTCTTAATTTAACAGTAATACAACCGATCAGGGACATTAGTTGGAAACTAAATTAGTATTTTACGGTAGTAGTCAAAAGTCCACTCCTTGATATGCATATAGGTTTGCAAAGTGTTAAAGGAAACACGAAGGATATCGAATTCGTACTCACTCATTACTACAAATCGAATTTAGAAATGCATTGTTGTCTTTGACAGTGACATGAATATGGATATCAGCGAAGGTAATGGATGACGTACATTTTACTCGTGTATTCACTTTGTAGAAACAAAGGACGAGAGAAACGGAACATAGAATAACATTGATTTAAAAGCACTCGTACTGCAAAATGTAAGATATTCTTTGTGACATAACCATTTATTTTATTTCATATATGCGTAAACCTGCATCGATGTAAGGAGTTCCATTGAAATGAATTTCAATTTCGTCATTCAATTTACGTCAATAAAATGGCCAAAAGAAAGTAAGTACATTTTTCATTGGCTCAGCGTCAGCATCAACATTATGATTTGTTTCCAATAATTCTCAAAAGGAACTACAGTACTACACGCATCCCTTGATTGTGAATGTTACCTCCTTTTAAAAGGAAGCCCATAGAGGCTATATTATATTGACAATTCTGTGTTGCATTCACATGTGGTCTATAACTTACCTACATGACCCATATCTCGTTTTCACACTAATAATAATTGCAAAGTTTATCAAGTCGCGAGTTACGCTTCTCCCTTCTCCCACCTTCTTGCTATACTATAGGGAGTTACTTGCTAATATCTCTTCCTTGCGATAGAACAATAATACTTTAAGTACCAGATGTAAAAATAATTTACGCAACAAACGATTAGTTTTTTTTATAACGAATAAGAACAATGAACTTCTTCTTCTTGTGAAAGATGGTTCCTCAACTGATCTTTTGTCAGTCATTGTTATAGTGACATCTTTGGACAGCATCTGGTGATCTCGCACAATTTCCATATCAGTTCATCGTATTTTTCGAATGTCTAGGAAGCTACACTTACAACTGTGGCTGATGGCGAAAGATCGCACCATTGAGTAGTCAGTTCGTTGACCCCCACCTGACTTTACGGTGAGTCGTGAATTTTATCTATATAATAATTGTCGACACAATTTCTTGTGGTACATATTAACCCTACTGATATAAACAAATTCTATTTTCCTTTTTACCAATTTGAAGCTTACCACTCATAGATGTGTCGAAAAGAATAATTTCAAAAAAGTTTTATTTGCAAAGTAGGTAAAATAATATTTTTAAATTAGAGTCTCGAAAGTGTTAAAAATTCTACTTTTGCTTTGCTTAGATAGGATGTTCAATAAAATACTCCTATTGTATACGTATAGGTGCATATATTCTAGTGACATTAGATATATATGAATATGGTGATGTCAAATGGATTGCTTTCAGAGTCGAATGTTTTTTGGCGTTCTGCTTTCATGTTGCGTTGCTTTGCATTTAAATGTGTGTGGTCGAATTTGGACCATTGGGTGAGCCTAGTATATTCAATAATGTGGTGCCACCTAAAGCAGAAATATTATTGTCGTTGAACAAAATGTTATCTGTTGTGATTGAAGTTGCATAGTTCATTTTTCCCGATCATATGTCTAAGCCTTTCATTTTGGCTTCCTACCTTATCATACTGTAGCCAATATCTATAATATCGGAGGAACAAATTTGTGGTGGGTCTTATCATTAAGAGAATTATTGCATTTTGCGGGATGCTCTAGATGTCCATCAATTTTTTAACAAAATCTTCCACGGTGCTGTTTTTCTAACATGAACACTTTTCTAAATTTAAAATTTTTTCTTAAAGTTGAGTGCGTGCCACACGAAATTGGATTTGTTATTTTTCATCATTTCCGTTTGAAGAAATAATAATGTTTAGCATTTTAAGTCATACTTGTCACTTCACTATCAATACATGACCGAAACTCAAATTCCTGTCGGAATCGTCAATTACATACTGACCAATTGTAAATTGTATAATTTCGTCTGTCCCATAAGAAAATTGTCTGTAAAAATATGTCAGAAAATGCATGACAGTTCTGACTTGACAATTGTCGGTTAATTTCGGACAATTCAACAGAATTGTCTAATTATTGTTTATGAAACAGAAATTTGACAATTAGTACCCAGTTGTCAGTTTACAAATTGTGACCTGTCACCTGTCGCAATTGTCAATTTTTATGAAAAAGGGGCTGGTCATCAGAAATCAGATACGAATACGACACTTACAAAGCCGCTTAAATTAACATTTGACAAAACAAGCAGCTAATTCTGTTAAGGGTGGTACAGTCTATCATTATGCATGCAACACCAATTTGGGTAAAATTAGTGACTTATGTGGGCGCAGTAGCAGTAGCAAAGTGGTTAGTGTGCTGTACTACTGTGCGAGGGTTCCCAAGTTCGATCCCCGGGAAAAACAAAAATTACATCTTAAGGTGTTTTCTACTGCGCCACCTTTCGCGAACGTTGTAAGAGTAATTTAAGACTATT
Source organism: Cheilosia scutellata (assembly GCA_955612985.1). Lineage (NCBI taxonomy): Eukaryota > Metazoa > Arthropoda > Insecta > Diptera > Syrphidae > Cheilosia > Cheilosia scutellata. Next base: position 39,870,757 of record OY015312.1, on the reverse strand, counting down.
TAAGAGAAACTGTACAGCTTTGTCTATTCATCGTTGGCTGAAAATTATTCATGTATGTTGTATGTATTGGCTCACTGAGATTGCTTAGATTGCAGCCAACGATGAACAGTCAGTTTCTAAATAGACATCAGTGTAAAAACAACTTATAAATAAAGAATACACTAATTTGAAAGAAAATCCTTTTATTTCTCGCTACTTGTTACAAACGTCTGACAAACATCCGAGAGTATGACTTCAATCAAAAGTGGTTTTTCGTGTATAGATAGGCGCGGTTCGGTCCATTACGGATCCCTGGATATGGCGGCCTGCCTTAAGAAAAGCTAAATTGATTTCCGAAGAACAGATGAAATTAGACCCACTGGGGCCTTAAGCTCAACGTAATTCTTAAAATTCTGCTTGTGGAACTTCATAAAAACATACTCCAATCCACAACCTTATCTGTTATTATCGGCATAATGAAAGTGCAATCCAAATTATCTAATCAGGCTACTGCTAGCTGAACTTAAAAAAACACAATCCCAATTATTTTTATCGATTTCGCATGAGACTATCTACAAGGGTCTATGTTAAGTCCAGTTGGGTATATAATGACAGTGGTATGCTCACTTTTCCAATGTCACACTGATGACGCACTGCAACAATGTAACCTCTGAGGAAGTTCCGTCACTTTATCAATCGTCGAAGCATAACCAACCTTTCTACATAACACAAATAAGCACTCTAACTCTAGATAAGATTATACCGACGAACCTTATCGAAGCATTACTCACGCAGCATTTTAAAATACGATAATAGAAAACATACGTCGACGATTAATTGTCGTCTCTAGATACATTTGTAGCTTTTAAACTGATAACGAGACAGTGCAATACCATAGCGCGGTCACTTTGCTCAGTATTTATTCGAATTTTAAAGCCGCAACATGCGAACCACGATCGCTGTTAATTATTTTATGTGCCCCAAGATAAGAGCCGTGACTTATCAACGAATTTTGTTCATCGTCATAGTAAGTGCAGCCATCGCCAGTAGCTACCAAAACAGCACAGAGGACAGTAACGAAGATTCCGGACAATCTCCATTTGAACAGATCCCCAAAGAAAGATTAATTTGTCCTGCTCAACCATTTCGCAATAATGCGTCATCCACCATTCATTGGAATGAAGCCAAAGCAGGAGACATTGCTATCACCAATAGGCCTTGCCTACAGCCTAACGGCTTACCACTGACCAGAAAATGTAAATGGCGTCCTATCTACTTCAATTCATCTTGGGAGGATGTCCCTTCGAATTTGACTGAATGTCTTACGCTGACTAGGGAGAAATTGATCACAAACACGTTGGTGGAATTGGAAGAGGACGCTTTTGTGAAGAACAAAACTAGTCCAGCTGAGGCGACAAAGCGCCTGAAACGAATCCTCAAAGCAGGCGACTATAAGCTCATACCGACAGACATCCATTTCACCTGTAGAATAGTTCAGCGGGCAGTCGCAAGAGCCAAGACCGCAGACCTATGTCTTGATCTGTTGAGTATGTATAATCGACTTATGGGCGCTGACAAGGAGATACTTCGGGCTTCGACGATATTCAACTCAACGAACAAACTCCTGGCGAACTTTGAGACTTGCATCGATTCAACATCCATGGAAAGAAGTGTGGCCGCGATTCCAGCAGAGGATCAAATCGAATGGATTAATCAAAGTGAGCTCGGCGTTCGTGCCCATTTGTCAGAGAATTTGAGCGTGTTTTACATAGATCCGCAGATAGCCAATGTCACAGGGATAGCACTGTATGACCAGCACAGCGATCCTAAAACGCCTGGAATATTTCGAGAGGCATTTGGTGATTTCTACTACCGATTTGTATTTGCCAACGAAACTCTGAATGTTTTACTCAGTGAAAAGGGACTCGAAATGGCATCATATGTCCCGTTTGATCTTTGGAAGAGCTTGACCCAGAGACTGCCTCCGCCCGCTATTCTCATCGTGAAGGTCTATTCAAACGACGCATTATTTATGGAAGCTCGTTTGAATACCACCCGCAAAGTATTCAGCAAGATATCGTCTTTGACTATACCAGGGGTGACAGGAGCGTTTCAAGGCGTCCTGCCAATGATTTTCCGCAACCACAACGCACAACCCTCTCAGAAGCATCCGGCAACTGGCTGTGGTTATTGGAACTACGATACCTGGGTGAGTGATGGGATTGAACAAATTCAAGTCGATGCCGTTAATAGCAACCTAATCGCTTGTGGCTCGCACCACATGACCCAGTTCGCGTACCTGATCGGCGGTGACTATCGCCACAATGACTTTTCAGACAACGTCGTCATAAGCAAAGTCCACCTGCGTGCATTGAACATTATAACACTCGTCGGATGTACTCTGTCAATTCTCGGCTTATTGGGCATTTTCATCACCAGCATAGTCTTCAAGTCGTGGCGCTCGAAATTATCGACAAAAGTGCTGCTACACATGTGTACGGCGATACTCTTCCAGATGATACTCTTCTGTTTTGTCAATACTCACGACATGACCATGCAACTTATGCAGGATAAAAACTACGCTGGCTGTGTGGCGGTAGGAGCTTTGCTGCAGTACTCCGTACTAGTTCAGTTCACATGGATGTTGATAGTTGCATTCTTGCAGTTTCAGCGATACGTTACAGTGTTCGGCTCAAGGCCGAAACATTTCGTTCTGAAATCCTCCCTTGTCGGCTGGGGAATTCCAATCATCCCGCCTGTCATTTTGATTGCCGTCGACAGATCGTCCTTTATTCCGTTCCATGACAGGGACAGCTCGGTGATGTGTTATCCCTCCGGAAATGGTCTGAACTTTGGGGTGATTCTACCCGTTGCACTAATCATTTCGGCGAACTTGGTGATTTTCTGTATGGTCATTTGGAGTATTCGCAACACAATGGAAATCTCATCGAAGCGGTCTGAGAGAAATAAACTTTTCCAGCAAATCCGACTGATGGTGATTATGTTCTTTTTGTTTGGATTTTCGTGGATATTTGGATTGTTGGCTGCGATGGATGCCGGACTGGCATTCTCGTATCTTTTCTGCATAACAGCCACTGTGCAAGGATTCGTATTGTTTGTTTACTTTGTGATACTCGATCCAGCAACGAGGAAACTATGGTATCAACTATATTCGAAACCAGAGGATAAAGAGAATAGATCAGAGACTACGGGACTGAGGACAACCTCGTCGCACTGAGATTGAGGGGGTATTTTGACGGACGAGCGTTATGGGAGGTAAATAATGTCGAATATAAATTGTTGTATTTTATAGATGCAAACGAACAAATAAACATAACTTAGCTAAGAGATTTGGTGAATTTGTTTTTGCATTATTGGATCTATTTTAGGGTCTGTATGAGAGGTACCCGTACCAGAGCTACTTGACCGACATATCCAATTTTCAATACCAACCTGACGAGCGACTATAAAAAAAACTTATTTTCAATTGTGTTAGTCATGAAATGAAAAAAAAAATAATTAAAAAACAACTAAAATCTTATGTTTTAGATTTTTGTCACCAAATTCTCTGATAAGACTGTCAAAATCTAGGCTTGCTCCAATTTGATTTTCAATGGACAGTGAGGCCAAACAAACTAATTAATCTTTTTTTGGGACATTGTAGACCATACGTTAGTACGTTTTTATCAACTTTGGTTTAAAAAAAACTGCGTTCGCCACTTGCAACTGTCACTGGTATTGTTAACAGAATATGTATCGATATACAGCTGTTCCGGATCATATAACTCCTAAAGCCGGCACTGATTTCATCTATAAAAATAAGTTGTATTGTGTTTGTAATTAATGTTCTCTGTAATGCGGGAATCGATTTTGATTCAGTAAATTTCCCATGAAAAGCGACATTAATACCATGGTTTATATGTGTATACGGTCTTTGTATGTGTATTGTTCAGGAGTTATAGGGGCGTGACACATAGCATACAAAAAAAAAACATTAAAAATCATATATTTCGAAAACCACCGAATCGATTGAGTTCAAATTTACATACAATTTTAGGTATTGACCCAGGAGTATTCCAGTGGAGATTGGTCAAAATTGCACAAAGGGCATGGCACCGGCCATACAAACAAAAAAAGCATTCAAAATCTTTTATTTCGAAAACCACTGAATCGATTGAGTACAAATTTACATAGGTACAATCTTAGGTATTGGCCTGGGAGTGTTCCTGTGAAGATTGGTCAACATTGTATAAAGGGGTGTGGCGTGGCGCTATTCTTCGACAGTCATGGGAGCCAAAGTTTGTAAAATTTGTAACATTGATATGCATTGTCCTGATAGACAAGAATATCTACTATCTAGGCAACACGATTCCTGGAAAAACAAAAAATGTAGTGCACCACAAAGCATTACAATAAAAACTGTTTGGCACGGATTTAAATGAATTTGCAACAGATTTTTTTATTTTTATTATTTGCGCTACGAAATGTGCATGGGGTTCGCTAGTATAATATAATATATCAATTAATGTGCGTTAGTCTCGCAAGAACTCGAGAACTGCTGGACCGATTTGGATGATTCTACTTTTGGTTTGTTCATATTGAATCAGGAGTGGCTAAGCAAAAATGAAAATTCGTAATACCTAAAATGATAAGTAGGAATATCGAAAAAATCTAAATTTCCATTTTGTTTACCAAATAGATTGAGCTCAAATTTTGAGAAAATCTTTGTAATTAGCCTTAAGGTGTTTCTATCTAGCGTGCACCATCTTTAAAAAAATTAAAAATCGTATATCTCGAAAATCACCGCAACGTTTGAGCTAACATTTTTAGGCATTCTTAGAGTGATAAAAACTCTGAGCGATCAGTATTTACATCATTAAATTTTTAAAATCTTATTATTGGCTTGTTATTTTCTTCTATTAGATTCTTATCTCGTTTGATCGTCTGCGATCTTTGGATTATACCTACCTACTATTCCGCAGTAGATTCTGCTGCTAAATCCATTTCTGGGTGAGTTTAAATTAGCACATAATTAAATACGTCGACTTTGACATGACAAATTGACAACAATTCAGACACAAAGTATCCTTAAAAATAAGAACGAGGACATAATGACATTGTCCAACCCATCTGTTGTTATTGTCAATTTAAACCGCGCCGGCCATTGTGGATGGAGCTGATATAATTCACTTCACTACATTGATTGTATGGTCTACCCTGAGGTACAATTCAAATCAATGAACATCAATTACCAATTCGTTTGAGTAGCGTATCCACCTCTCTCTAACCCGCCCACCCGGCCATGACTGATTGAAGCTTTTTTTAATCGTATAAATTATATTGAACACTTCCCTAACGCAGTGTATGAACGCGGATGTTATCCTTTGTGAAGGCATCCTAACATTTCATCAAAGCTATACGAGTATCCCAATAGAAATAAAATGAATTGCGTGATGAGAATTTTAAATGTTTCCGGAAAAGTTGCAAAGTTCTCTCACGTCCCTCAATACTCAATAAAGTCTGCGAACAAGGGTGTGAAAAAGTTTTCTGAACTTCGGTCTACTGTAGAGGCGAGATGAAAATAGTGTCACGTTCTTGTTGCGGATAACAAACCTAACCGCGGTTTGATTGATTTGCTAGTTAATCAAATGATTTTTTTTTTGTTCACATTTCAGGCGGTATATTTATATGTTATTAACCTCTAGATCATAAGATAATTTATTAAATAATGAAAGAGTTGATAAGCCTAAATAAAACGTATACTTTGAAGATATGAAAAACAAAATGAAAAGGAGGTCGTGTTTGGATTGGGCCCCAATTAGGTAAAAGTGGGCTTCGCCTAACTAGCGGGCTTGGATTGGACTTTATTTCCATGTAGGACTGTTGCAGTCGGACCTATTTTTTCATTTTACCGAAACTACTGGCAGCTTGTTCTCAAACGGATAGAAACAACAAGCATCAGAAGACTAGCAATTAATCGGAGTATCACGAGCAATTCAATTAGATTCTGCTCGTACACATCGAAATGGGTTAGGCTGAGGCTCGCTTAATAGTTGGTAAAACAGGATCACCCTTACCCTTCAATGTAAGCTGCATTAACTGTGCAGTATTCCTCGTCAATGTGGATGCTTGACTTTGTTCAATCATCCCGAAAACTCATAACCAACCTTTAAAGTTTTGACAGTGAGTCTTGAGCTTTTGAATGTTTTGGATGTAGTAGTTTAAAAGTATCCTGTTCCTCAAGTGATACAGAAAGTAGTATCCTCCTGGGTCCCTTCTCCATTCATTACAGCAGTCTCAAGAAATGTTGTCATCCTTGAGACTTAATTGCATTGCTCAATCTCTTTGGCAGTTATGATACGTCATATTACACCAACTTAGATAACGATGTCAAAATGTATAAAAGTATATCTAAGTTCAGTTTCCTATAAGCACGTTGCCATCCGCGTCCGGATTTTCCAGGACATGTACTCCTTTTCGCCTATGCGGGGAACGTCCGGGATAGTTTTTCTAGATTGTCGCAGGTATTTTCATCAGTTCATGGTCAAGAGAAAAAGGAATTCAAATTAACTTTCAACAGTTGGCTTTATTTCACTTCGACAAAGTGCAATAACGCCAAGTTGGTACGCTTTCGAAATATGAATTTGGTTTAATTTCACTTTAGGTGAGTAAAATAAGGGCAACTGCGCGAATTTAAAGGTATTATTTTCTAAAATTCAAAAATGCTTTTAACATTCATATTAAAATTGAATCAGCACAAGTAATGTTAAACGATTTTTTTTTTGAATTTGAGAAAATAATAGTTTTAAATTCCTACACAACTTTTCATTGCATTCAAATTTATACAGTTGTTCTATTTCTGAAATGTACAAAAATTTATTATTTAAATTTTGGGAACCTTTTTTAATTTTTCTAATTCATTCAAGATGATGCATATCACCCAAGACATCACAAAGACATCTTTTTTTTCCTAAAGCGTCTTCAATTAGCTTTAAATGCATTTCTTGGCTAGTTTTAAAGATCTGCAAGGCAAGCAGACTACAGTCAAAATCGGTTATAACGACCTTCAAGGGACTAGCGAATTTGGTCGTTATAAGCGATAGGTCGCTGTAACCGATATCAAGGTATACACATGTAAATTAATCTGTTTTCAAGTAGAGGTCCTTTTTTTCATAATTCTTATTTGTTCTTGACATACATACATGCGAGTATATATGCGAAATTGCAGTGGCGCCAACAGCTGCGTCGATTTTAGTCGTTGTAACCAATATTTTATTTCAAGAAAAGGAAAAAATCTGTCGTTGTAAGCGATGTCGTTGTAAACGATTTGTTATTCAATGGGATTATAATGGAGCTCAGTCAGGACCTAAAAATTTGGTCGTTATAACCGATTCGTCGTTATAACCGATGCATGTCGTTGTAAGCGATTTTGACTGTATTTTAAATGGTAGATCCTGGCACACTGCACAATAGGAGTGATCAACTTGGGCATGTAAATAAACCAAAGGCGCAGCCAGGAAATGATTGCGAAGGGGAGGATCAATTTTTAATGAACCTAAATGCGTATAGCTAAAAAAATTCGCGCGAATTTTTAATTTTCACACCCCAAATCGATCCTCCTTTGCTCAAACATTTTTTGGCTTCGCCTTTAGATTTTTCTTACGCAAAAGTTTATCCCTCATATGGTGGTGTGTTCCAGCATTTACCACACCCACAATAGTCTGTTTGCCTTGCAGGAAAGCCACCGTAATAACGGTTTCTTTGTGATGCCTTGGGTGAAATGCATCATCTTGAATGAATTAGAAAAATGAAAAACGGTCCCCAAAGTTTAAATATTCCCAATTCAGCAACAAAAATTAGCTTAATGTTTTCAATAGCTCATTTAGTTTTGTGTACACATTTCTCATAGAAATTCGCCCAAATTTTAATTTTTTAAAATAAAGTAAAAATTTAAATACCTAGCTTAGCTATCTAATTTTCAAATTTTAACTTCAGTTCATTAGAAAATTCGTGGCCGATTAGTATTAATTCAAACGGTATGTACAAGATTTTGTTATGGAAAAATAACATTTGCTCTTAGTCGGCTCTCACATTGAGGCAACAATCAATAAGCAACTGGCAATAGGAAACACGCAAAATTATCGCTCACAATTATTTTACTTTGAATTAAATTAGAGGTCTCACATCAAAGCTACTAAATATCGTTCGAACGAAAAATGTTGCTGTTTGCTTATTGGCAGTTGCTATAGCAACTATAGTTGCTTATTGCTTGTTGCCTCAATCTGAGGCCGCCTTATATCTCAAAACAATTTGGCTTTATGTTACTTTGCGAAATGCTAGAATTTGGTCTTATATGTCACCGCACCCATTTATGCTACCAATAAAACTGGTGGACTTATATGCTATGTCCCACTTAAAAAAAATAAATTAAGGACTTATGTCCCTGCGCCGATGTTTCCTTCTTGCCAAGCTTTCACTTGCTAATCAAATGACCTCAATTCTTACTTTAAAACTATTACCATGCCGATTTATAAAACGCTAAATTCTTCTGTGATCTTAGAAACAGGTTATTGTCTAGTACAAATTCAATAGTTTTGTTTGAAGTTGTTCTTATTGCGCTTTAGCAAAGTGAAATACGACCAACTTGGTCTTATTACTCAAATTTTGTTGGCGTTATTACACTTGGTCAAAGTGAAATAAGACCAACTGTTGAAAGTTGGCCTTATTACACTTTTGCATAGCGAAATAAGGCCAATTTCTAAAAGTTGGCCTTATTGCATTTGGCGTTATTTCATGGCACCTCGGGAGTTAGGTATAGAGTTTTTGGCTCTATAGCCGCCGATCCAGCGCTTATGAACGCCCCATAGATGTTCTACCGGGTTAAGATCAGGAGATTGTGATGTTCACTACATAACATTGATTTTGTTTTTATGAAACCATTCTTTGGCCAACTTTGAGGAGTGCTTGGGGTCATTATCCTGCATAAACTCCCATTTAGTAGACATGTCCTCTTAAGAAAATGGCAGCATAACAGTATTCAAGATTTCTACGTAGTCTACGGTAAACATTTTATCCATTATCATGAAAAGTGGACCAACCCCAGATGTTATAAAGCACCCCCAAATCATTGAATTTCCTCCGCCGTTTAACTGTCTTCTTTGTATATTTGGGATCGAATACGGAATTCTTTGGTCGTCAGACGTACATTTTCCAATCGGGACCAAACAAATTGACCTTGGTCTCATCCGACCATAAGACGCTGTTCCAATTAGTACCGGAAGAAGAGTTTGTTGGCGAAGGGATCATGTCGTAATCTCGAAGGCTAAAAATCTCGAAAACTTTTTTTTTTAATCTCGAATGCAAAAATTTCGAATGTACAAAAACCTCGAAAGACTATATATCTCGAAAAAATCTCGAAAATAAAAAGTAAATTCGAGAAAATAAAAAGTAAATTCGGGATTTTTTTTGTACCCACCCCATATCCAAACAGTAAACCCAAGCAGGAGGACAGCATGCCCCCCCCCCCCCCCATACGTATCTCACGTTTTAACACCATTTTTAATATTAATTCGAGATTTTTTTTCGAAATTTTTGTTATTCGAGATTATGTTTTCTAGATTTTTTTTCGAAATTTGTACATTCGAGATTTTTGCTTTTTTATCACCTCACGCTCAGAACTGATACAATATAGTAATATACTCCAAGACCCATTTTAACAAAATGTTAATTTCACTGTTTTAAGATTTTCTCCTAAAAAACACTAAATTACAGGATAAACTAATTTACCGCTATTTTAATTAAAACAAGACCGGGCTTTACTTCAAAATCACTGATGCCGACTGTGTGGTAATCGTTTGTTTCTATTATTTTTTCTAGGCAAAATAACATGGTTTCTTTCAATGAGAACAACCTTTTTCAATAAATATCTCTATTTTAAGATTGAGTTTAGCAATTATACCTATGGTGAATTTCAGACTTAAAATCATCCAAAACAACTTGAATTGAACGGCAAGAAAGTAGTTTCTAATCCATTAAATAAGAGACTCATCTATACCATTTTCGACAAAAAAGCATGATATGCTGTGGCCACAAGGAAAAACCGCTAAAGTCGATTTTGATAATTTTTCAGGAGAGCACTTTTAAGATTCGACGAAAAAATTGAAATTACAAATGGCTCTGGTTAATCCGCGGAAAGTCTGATTTTCCTGAAAGTTATATGTAAATAAAGGTAATTTAAGTCTCTTTCGGTCTAACGTTTCATAATCTATTGACCATTCTTATTTCGAGTGTGGTAAGCAAAATAAACACTTAAGCTGTTATGGCCTAACACCACTTTAAGGCAAACAAATCTTAAGTCGAGTTTAGCTGACTTTAGCTGATATTCCTTGATATTCCGACAACCAAACTCGACTTTAGACATTTTTTTTAACTATAAAATCAAAGAAAGGGAAAAAATATCACGCGGAAAAACAACCAAACTCAACTTTAGCTGTTATTACTTGTGATAAAACAAAAATGCGTTCCTCTTAAGTCGACTTAAGACTTGTTTTTGTGTAGTTAAGTTGTTTTTCCTTAACGGCGTTGTAAAAATCTGACTTTAGTTGTTTTGTTTTCGGGACATTGTACCTTCAAATTTGAACATAAAAATCTAAAAAAAAAACGGCTTATAGATTTGGACATGCTTAATCTAATGGCATCAAAAACTAAATTTCGTCTAAACTCGACTTTAGTTGTTTTTGTTTGTGGCCACAGATTGTACCAAACTCGGTTCGTTTTATCGGAGTGATGGAGACGGTTCCACTTCTCGGTGAGCTAAAGTCATCAATTCACGAGTGGGTTTGTTGCCATGAAAACCGTACTGTCGGTCATTAAGGAGTTTCCGTGATTTAAGATATTTCATAAATTTACGGTTTGTCAGCGTTTCCATAACCTTAAAAATATTGGACGCAAGTGGTTTGGGTCGGTAATTGGTGGGAAAAGAAGATTCACCTTTTTTTGGGACAATATGGACCTTTTTACCTCCTGCACCGAAAAATTAATTATAACAATTAAAATAAAATTATATGGGCTATTAGACTGTCAGTGATAAAAAAATTCTGTGAATAATCACCCCTATCGTGGAATCCGCCGGTGGGAATTATTCACGGAAAAGAATATTTTGGTATGGTCAAAATCGCAAAGTGAACAGTTCCCCGTGTGGGTAATGTGAATGAGTTTCACTGTATCGTTAAAAACGTTCAAATCAAATTTTTCCCGAACGGGGAACTGTTCACTTTGCGACTTTGACGATACCAAAATATTCTTTTTCGTGAATAATTCCCCCCGGCGGATTACACGATAGGGGTGAATGAATATTTTGTAGAATACATTATCTCATTTTCACATTCACGTCCGTGCCACACATCCTACTAGCTAAATATTATTAAAAAAAAAATGAACGACAAGGTAAAGGATGTTTAGTCCACTCAAAGTGTGTACATCTTTATGTCACCTCATTTCGCATGAACTGTAATTGCAATAATTAATCAATTGGAGCGAAAGTCGAAAATACTGAGGCGCTTCTATACAGTTGCCAACAATCTCATAATTGCGTGTCAATTGCTATAGAATTAGACGATTTGTACAGACGACTGCTCCGGAACAAAGGGTGTACTTAAGTCGGCCGAACTGCGGCGGGACACGGCATCTCCCTAACTTGGGTAATTAATTTCCATTGTTGGGGGAAACATTCTACAAAACGTATTCAATGATCCCCTATCAGCTCAGTGGTCAAATAAAGACCAATGACTTTGTCAGAGCATATTAAAAGTTTTTCCTTCTCTGTTGCTTTTTACAAGAAAAGTTCAACTTAATTCCTGCATATTAGTTTGGATTAGTATAATGGCAGCCATAACACTCAAGCCACATGGCCGGGTATTGCGGTTTTAAATGGATGAAGGTAGCTAAAGCTATTATATCTGCGTAATGAGAACTTATTATTCTGACGGAAAAAGTTTCAATGCACAGAAACAGCATTAAATCTTTATCAGCTGTGTTGGGTTGCTTCTATTTGGTTTGAGTTGTTAATTAATTAATTTATGGAATATAAACAGAAGTGGCGTTGCGGAGTTATTTGAGAAGTAACTTTCTTAGACAGATGGTGGGTGAATTGCACTTAACACTTGGATGGACAGTTTGCCATTAAGTGCTGTGAATTTTATTTTTAAAATATGGAGCTACCTTTCAGAAAACTTCTCAAGGCCGTATTTTAAAAGATTTTCAGTTTTAACATTGATGGATTTATATTTCTATATATCTAGAACAGTTATAAGCGCAACGGAACGAGGTTCCGTGCGCCCCATTATTCCCGGAATAATCCCCTCTTAACTGCCCTGTCTGTGAATATCCCACCATGAGACTAGGATTTTTTTAAAGTATGCGTGGTCAGGAGAGAGCATCGTGCATTCGCTATTGAAGCGTTTTTGTCGATTCTTGCGTTATTGTATGCACGCCGACAAGTTTGTTGACGTTACAATATTCAGGGATTAAGCGATGAGGCTCAATTTTTAGCAGTGCCAGGCCCAGTAGAACACCTAGGGCCAACGAACATTTTAGATAGGTGGAACAATACGCGTGCGTAAAAACTAAAGAGATTCAGTTAGGAAAGAGTGTCCGCCTCCCGAAGAATATCGTTCATGAAATTAAAAAATAAGACTTCAAGTCTTAATATTTATAAAATTCAGAACTACCAAAAGGAAAACTACTGTAATTGACGCAAAAGGTTTTGTGAAACAATTTTGGAGGAATTTCGTATATACAGCCAATTGTATCTTCTAGACTTCTAGAGCAACGAAGCCCTCTTCAACTTAAACGGTTAAAAAAAAGCAAAACTGTCGCTACCAATCTCTAAAAACCCGTAAACCACGTCTAAAACACCAACAGTCCTTACATTGCTCCAGACAATGTAAGGACTGTTGGTGTTGGCAACATTGGGCAAATGTTGAATTTCACTAAGAACTGAAATCAAACCGGAAGAAAATTGAGCTGCTTTATTATCGTTGCTGTTACATTAAAGCGACATCATCACTGTTGCAGTTGCAGCTGATGACCAGAAATATCTAGTCTCTACTCTGAGTTATTTGTCAGACGTTCGCGAGAGGTGACGCAGTGAAAAAAAAAAAAAACCTTGAAATGTAATTTATGGATCGAGGATCGAATTAGCGACCCTTCGCTTATTAGTCCAGCAACTAACCACTGAGCCAGCGATCCGAGGTTAGAACATGTCTCAAAGAAAATTACCCTTGTGAATCCCAGATACCTTGGAGATACAAACAAGGTACTGGACAAATAACTCAAAGAATCAGAAGGGGAAAAATTGCCTTTTACTCCTGGAGCAGAATCATTGGGACAACCATATCCCAAAATTGAACTTTCGGAACTACGGAACTCGACCAGCTACCAACAAGGCCACTGACCTAAAGCCATTACAATAGTTCAACTCCAACCGAAGGACTAGAGTAAATCCTCAACCTACTTTCGAGACATCTTTCTACGATCAACGGCATCCATTAGTGGCATGAGTATCAGTCAATTAGTGGATTGGTAATTTAGTGAAGAAGGTCATTCGACGATTCAACAATAATATTTTGGACTACATCGCACTATGCTTAGAATTCACAAGGTAGTGCGTCTTCCAAGCGATGGTATTTCTAATGACAAAATCATCACCTGAGTCTACGGTAGAGCAATACTACTACTTCCACGAAATCAACTTTATTTTGTAAAATAAATAAAATAACACTATTTTGATTAATATACCTACCCTTTAATATGTCAACTTTTTTAAAACAAAAGTTTTGAAATTGATCAAACTACGATACAAGGCACCCACGACATACCTTCCGGCTTCACTGCATGACTACGGTAGGGATTCTTTTTCTTGAATTTCAACTCTAGTTCTAGTACCTAAATAAGAAAAAATTTTTTACCTTTGACAGTAAATTCTGCTTTCATGCAGCTTCCATATAAGCATATAGTAGGTATTGAGTACCACCAGTATTACTATTAGCTCTCTGGTTTTATCCCTCATTTCGATTTGGTTCGTATATTCTCGTTCTTCCCGTATTAAGGATAATTACAAGGATACCGAGTACACATTGCTACGTGTTACCTGCTCTTTTCGTTCGATAATGAACTTTATATAGGTAACACATCTGATGTTGATTTATCTATATGAGTCTCAGAACTCCAGACAAAGGAGTTCGAGCAGAAGAAAACAAATAAAATTCCATATCAATGGAAGTTCTTTTTGTACTGCCGATAATCAAACGGTTGGACAAAGAAGAAAATAAAATTGAAAGTAAAATAATTTACTCAGCAAATTTTTTATTTTTCTTTTCTTCTTTTTTTTGGAAAAGTAAGCCAAAAAGTTGTTATACTTACGAGAAAACAAAAAAAAAATAGAAATGTTCGAGTCACGACTCCATGAGTCGATGATTGATTGACAGTGGCAATGCAATTACGTGAATTTTATTTTTCTGTGATAAATAGATGAAGTGAATGAACGCGCTGTTGTGTGCTCAAAAAAATCAATAGGATCAAACTCAGAGGGAGTTTGATGAACATAGATATGTAGTATTGAAATTGAAGGACTCATCCGAAATGAAAGAGTGATGCACAAAATTAGAGTGTAAGTACATAAAACACGTTTTTATTACTTACTTCTTCTAACATTTTCCCCTGTTTTTTGAAATTTTAAAAACATAAATTAATTTTCGCTATAATTGACAACCACTATGAGATAAATCGAATAAGTATAAGTCCCATACCTGGGACCTGGCTAAGTGAAATACTTCTATTAGGCTGCCTAATTCTGGCGCACCTACATTATTCTTAAAAACAACTCTATAAGTGAAACTTTTTCCAGCTGTATGTGAAACTTAGTTAAATTTAACCCCTGTAATTGGAAGAGACTTACAAATTTATTTATTTTCAGCTCAGACTTGCACGATTTATTGTTCTTCTTTAAACATGACGACTAATTGCATGGGGTTGTGTTCATCAATGTCGCCATCGACTCGACATAAACAGTTACTTCGACCAAGGCCATAAGCCATATACGATACGCCTTCCAATGACCGTGCGTCGTGTCCCAGAGAGACAGGTAGGTATTGAGTGAGTAGAAAGGTAGATGGCACAGAAAATGGACCGAAATTTAACTTTCAGCAATATTTCTCGCATGAGCAGTGGACAGTGCATGAAGGTCTTTTCCGCACCATTCCGCTTCAGTTCGTTCATCGCTTGTCGTGTTTAC
Source organism: Cheilosia scutellata (assembly GCA_955612985.1). Taxonomy (NCBI): domain Eukaryota; kingdom Metazoa; phylum Arthropoda; class Insecta; order Diptera; family Syrphidae; genus Cheilosia; species Cheilosia scutellata. The sequence continues at coordinate 39,855,486 of OY015312.1, read as the reverse complement.
GTGATCTAAAAATGTCGAAACGAATATTGCATTGTTTGTAAATAAGTGTAAAATTGAAGCTTTTGAATGAGTTGGAAAACCGCGACCCGAAATTATGCAAAGAATTCAACATGCCTGAATCAACTTCTTGTAGAATTTTGAAAAATCGCCAAAAAATTAAATCGGAATGTAGATAGTGAGAGTCAGGTCACGGGAAACTAAAAACCCTCAACCCTCTCCTAAACACCCTCAACTTGAACAATGTGTTGTAACCTGGATAAAGCAGTACTTAAAAAAAAACCCTCCATTAAGTGAGCCTCTTCTTAAAGAAAATGTTCAATATTTCTTAAAAAAAAATAAATAATTTCGTTTTTAGAAAAATGTGTAAGTTGCACTGCTTTGATTTGGGTTTCTGCAAACTTTAATGATTGATTTTTATTTTAGATTGAGCAATGTTGTAAAAAATTAAATAGTTAGTGCAACAGGTCCATTTAAGCACCCTAGGCCTACGCCTAGCTTCTCACAACCGTTCGTTTGTGTGGATTTTATTATTGTTGGGCCGAATGAAAGAGCCTACAATTTTATGTCGAGTCCAAACGGTTGAATTGAGAAGCTTTTTAGGACAGTTATACTCTCGGGTGTTTGTCAGACTTTCGCGAAAGCTGGCGCAGTGGAATAAACTTTAAAATTTTATTTGTGTTGGGGTCTAGTAGTCTAGTACAGTACCTAGTCACTGTCGGCATAGTCAATAAATGTCAAGCAGCTATGTTTTTTATTAAATAAATTTATTTTTTAGGTTAATATGCTTAATATGATTTATGTAGGTATCTACATAATTTACTTGAAGACCTCCTTAATTGAAAAAAAAAAAAAAAAAATAATAATAATAATAATAATTGATCTATCTGCATAAGTGAGAAATTCGGTAACTGGAAGAACTCTATATACCTATGTAAGTGAGACTGAAATAAATGACCAATAATTAGATACCAATTAACCAAGTTCGATGTAATTGTCTCATGTTTTTATCGAATCGCCTGCTTTCTTTAGCAAATGTCAAGTTTGCTTGTTCTTCTTTATTTTATTATTTTAGTAGGTACATAATAATAGACTAAGAGCTAGCAACGTTTTTTCTCAAGTCATTTTAGTGCAAGACAAGGCAAAATTGAAGTCATAATATGACTTAATTATGACTTAAATTATGACTTAAATTTTGCATTTTCTGTCTACATCAGTCGTAAATTAACCTATACCAAAATCTTAAGTTTGCTATAAAATGTGGTAAATTTCTTGCCCTTTTGAGGTTATGGCATTCCTATATAAACCAACGCAGCGCTGCCAGAAATATATTTTCGTGTTCCACGAACTAAGCTCACAAAGTTACAGCCTCGCTAAAATAACTTGAGAAAAAACGTTGCTAGCTCTTACTCTAATACGAATACCTTTTCTGATATTCAGCAAATCACTTATTTATTGTTATAGATAGGTATATGTATAATCTATATGAAACACAAACACTAGGTATTCTGATTATAAAACACAGTATTCCTACTACATATTGTATATACAATAAAGCCGACATTTTATTTATATAAGTGGTTTCAGCTATCGTTGTTACCACACAATGAAAATACACTTTTAATTGAATTATTTTCAAAGTTGAAACAAAGCCGTTGAGCAACAAACAATCACAACACCCAAAAGCCATGTCATTTATAGGCGAGCAATTCACTTCACATACGTGCGCTATGTGTGTAGATGTCTGATATTAAATTTGTCTGTCACCGAGTGCCACACGCAATTAAAAAGTCCGCAAAATGTAGCAAGTGCAATGCTAACAAATTTTCATTTCCACTTGACAATGGTCATAATGCCTGGCATGCGATTTCGAACGCCCATCGGTTCTCCTGAAAGCAAACATTTTGTCATGTGGAAAAACATTTTAATTTTAAATCATTTTCAAAGTGAGTGGACGAGGTATACCGGGTGACTCAAAAGTTTAGATTTTAGCTAAATTTTTTACGATATTTTTACAGCATAAAAAACCGCATTGTCCTATTTGAACCACCTAGATTGTGCATTCATATAAGGGTTTCTTAAAGCTCTTTTATATCCAGTTCTTTCACCTCGCCAAAGTTTCCAGTAATGAGAATGACCCCCGTGAGTTACGAATATCCTTGCGGCTCAGTCCGATCATGAATTTATATCCCTTTTCGATCACTATTATGGACATTGCAAGCGTATAGGTACTCAATTGAGCCCTTGAACAGTTTAGAAACAAAGAATCGTAGATGTTTGATACATTTCTTGCAAGCTCATCCTCCTCTTCATTGAAGGTAGTATCTTAGACAAATTAATAAAATTAAAAATATAAATAATTAGTCTATGGTAATATCCATATGCGGATATGCCCTAAGTCCGTAGGCTCATAGGGCACCGTGTTGGCATACGATGATTCATTCAAATATCATTTCAGTTAGGTAAAGTGCGTCCGCTTTGGCCCTCCTACAAGTTCTTGAAATTTTAAAGAAAGACTTTAAATTGCATAGCGTTTTAAAATTGAATTGGTGGACGCATCTTCTGGAGCGAGTAGCATATGGGATCGTTATTAACAAAACGTTCGCTAAACACCAAAGGCCCTATCATTGCCCAGGAGTAAGTGTTTCGTGCGGGTTGGTGATGAAATATCCACTTCCAAAAAACACTGTTCCATAATCCCTTGTTGCAGAAATCGGTTTCTCCAAAAGACCCTGGGGGAAAATCCCCATGGGACAAAATCTCCGATTTTTAGTTTTGGTGTAATTCTTATCTGTCGCGCGACATAATTGAGTCTCAAATTTTTCCAAAATTACTTTTTTATATTAATTAAATGTGCACTTAACTAATAAAAAAAATTTCATAAAAATGTGATCATACACTCACAGAAAAAAATTGTGAAGGTTTTACTATCCGAATTGTAAAACCATATATTTACAATTTAAATAGCAAATTTGGTTAATTTACTATTTTAATTGCATTTTTTTTTAGTTTTACTATTTTATTTTTTGTTGAAAATTTGTGTTTTTATGTTTTTTTATCGTGCTGACACTCACAGAAAAAAATTGTAATATTTACAATTTTCTGCGTAAAATTTACCATTCTTAATTGTAACTATAGTCATTGCAATTTAATAGGAAAAAAATAAAAATTTACTTATTTGAATTGTAAATTTTTTTGTTTTCTTCGATAAAAAAACTTAAAAACACAAATTTTCAAAAAAAAAAAACTAAAATAGTAAAACAAAAAAAAAAATTGCAATTAAATTTTACTATTAAATTGTAGTTAAAATTTGTAAATTTTACGCAGAAAATTGTAAATATTACAATTTTTTTCTGTGAGTGTAAAGACCGAAGATATATTAAAAAAAAAAAAACAATAAATTAAATTAACAACCGATTTTTTGTTGTTTTGTACTGACACTTCACTTATTTTCAAGTGCACGGGATAATAATATTTTGTATTGAATTTTTTAAAATACCATTAGATTCGATTATGTCCAATAAGGAATTTTGGGAAAGGAGAATCCCTACGTTGAACGGAATTATCGGTCACTATTTTTTTTTAAATTTCAAAGAAGAATCGATCGATAAATATGAGTAGCGAAAACTACGTTACATAATTTGCGAGAACATCCGTATCACTGATCTCAAACCTGCTTCAACAAGATATGGGGCGACTTCCCATATCGAAAGAACCTCCAAGTGCTTGCCAGATTATCACTTCCCATAAAAACGGAATAGCTGCCTAGAAGACCAGTTAATATAATGGGCAAACATTGTGTCTGGTGATATGAAGAAGTTAAAAGGCCCACGGCAACGCGCCTGCATGCCGACCCCTCCTGCATTTGACAAGAACAAAAAAGGGTTGTCATGCAATGAAGGTGCTTGCGGATGTAAATGATTGTACTGTTTCTCGTATTGCATCGCTTTATCGATCCACTTTGCCTAAGGACGGTATACTACGCCGAAATGTCCTACTATACAGAGAATGAAGTGACTCTATTTCCAATAGCAATCAAAGGAGCTATCGAATCGAACTAGATTGGGATAACATTGACACCATACATGAAACCGAAGTTGAGAGTTAAAAAAAGATGTAAAGCTGTCAGTTTACATTTTGTCGAACAAGAACACATTTATAAAGAAGTTGATTATGAATTTGCATTTAAAAAATTGGTGCAGAGAGTTAAGGCGTATTTCCAGAAACCACATATAACGGAACATAATTGTATAGCCGTAGAAGTCCCTACATAACCTAGTAGAATGGTAATGCGAGCAGACATCTTAGTTAAAATATTCACATTTCAATATGGAACTTTGTGTTTATTAAATGTTGCTATAATTATTAAATCATACCTATACTTAAGGTCTTACATTTCACTTTTCTTATAAAGTGTTCACAAGTTGCACATATATATGTATACACACACTGACCTTAAAAAGTCAGAGAAAACTTTATTCCCAGTCAACTTTTAATACTGTCGAATCCACCCTGTACGTACTACATCGCCATTAAAAGTTCATACATCGGTCGCTGTCGACATGTATAGCTAACCTCATACTTTCAGGCATTCATCTTCGCTGGTTTGTCGGTTGAAAGGGCATTTTAAATTAAGATAGAAATAGATTTATCTCGCCTCAATATTTAAATAAACATTTGCTTTGGGTCCTTTGTGCGTCTTCGATCCTTGTCAGCTCAGCTCCATCACGTAGTCGCCCTTCAAAAGAGCGCACTACCACATCAAATTAAAATGTTTCTTTTATGCAAAACGGAAACTGCCGCTCGGCATTGACTTTACAAAAGATTTGAGAGAATAATCAGGATATAAAGTTTATTGGTCAATAATTATTTAAAAGAATTAATTCTTCATTACGTTATGGAGGGATAACGTTTTATTTATTTTAGATTACGGCTCTTTGGTTACGAATTAAAAATATAAAATTAAATCGCTTGCCTCAAGGATACCTATCTTATAATTTGGTTATATTTTGAAGATAACAATTATTATCCGAATTTAGAGCGAATTTTGGACACACTTTCAAAGCCTTTAAGGCGTTAAACTTTTATCATTAAAATGGTTTGAAGAATATGCGTATCTTTGTGCTTTTATCAATTAAATTGCTTGAGAAGAATATGTTCTTTTTTGTCGTCGGCTCTGTGGAGAATGTTTATATATCCATTATACGAACCTATGCCTTAGGCCCATTTCACACTTACCCGGCAGCCTGCTAACCGGTACCGGCTACGCGGTCGATGGGAATATATTCTTATGACCGGTTTCGGTTTGCAGGTATGAACGCGCCCATAAGAATGTATTCCCAACGACCGGGTAGACGGTACCGGTTAGCCGGCTGCCGGGTATGTGTGGAATGGGCCTTAAGGAACAACCAATGGAATCAGTCTCGTCCGTTGCGGCAACTGATTTAACTGAGAAATTAATAGAATAAACACTGACACGAGCATGGGTTAGATGACGCATAGAAATAAATAGTTGGCGCAACAGGCGTGTAGACTGTAGACACCCTACAATTCTCACAACCATTCGTATGTGTGAGTTTTTATTTTTTGGGACGAATGGAAGGGACCTACAATTTTATGCCGGGTCCGAACGGCTGAATTGAGAAGCTTTTTCAGGAAAGTTATACACTCGGATGTTTGTCAGACGTTCGCGAGAGGTGGCGCAATAGAAAAAACCTTAAGATGTAATTTGTGTTTTTCCGGGGATCGAACTTGGGATCCCTAGCACAGTAGTCCAGCACACTAACACCTGCGCTACTGCTCCTATGTTATGTGGGTACAATACATAATAAGCAGTAAAAAATGTTTGGGGGGAATGCTATGCTGCCCCTGTTTGGGGTCACTGTTTTATTTGGAGTGGGTGCGGGTTTAGATATAGGCAAAGTTTCTATCCATGCAAAATGGTGGACTATTTTGAATTTGAGGATTTTGTGTGGAATTCTGTATTTGTACATTTTTCAGTTTAAAACCACCCTTGCACAACTGCAATCAAGAAAGCAATTTGTTTTTTTTTTTTAATTTAGCAAAATAAGATCTATTTTCAAAATATTTCTAGTGTGACTAGAGAGTTTGAGAATACAAAAAAAGCTACAAAAAACAATGAACACCAAAGAGGACAAAAACAACATAAAAACAAATTACAGTGTGGCCATCTGTGATATTTCTGTTTGTTTAAGTCTCAAGTTTCTGTATAGTATGTAGTGTTTTTATTTATTTATTTATTTAATTGTTAATTTATTTTATGGCTGTTTTTCTATAACATACAGCCGAGTCCGCATATATGAAATACGCTAACTGAAAAATTCGATTATTTGAAACACAAAATTTGTCACACAGCATTTTTTCACAACTTTCATACAAACTACTTCGCTTAACTAAAACCCGCTTAATTGAAAGATTCGGTTGAAAAAATATTTACGGGAAAAATCATTCATTTATGCTGATACTGCTCCGCATAACTGAAACAAAAAAGCTGAATACGCCCACCGCTTATGTGGTTTTCCATTGGGCAAAACAATCAATTTTTATACCCGGTACCACACTGTGGTGAGGGTATATTCACTTTGTCATTCCAGTTGTAACGCCCATAAGGAGGCGTTGTAGGTATGACAAACTATATATATTATTGATCAGCATCACTTTCTTAGTCGATCTAGCGATGTCCGTCTGTCTGTCCGTCTGTCCGTCTGTCCGTCTGTCCGTCTGTCCGCACGATTACGGCCGTAATTTAAGAGCTATCGACTTGAAATTTGGTACGTAAGCTTTTATCCACCAGACTGAGGCTAAGTTCGAAGATGAGCAAGATCGGATGAAAACTACTACTACCTCCCATACAAAAATATCAGATTTATATAACTTTTTATGTTAAAAATTAAATTTAAATAGCTACAGTAAAGATAGCAAGTTTAAACTTTGCACGTATTGTTTTAATAATATTTAAAATTTTTTGACAAAAAAGGAGCTTGATCGAATAAAAACTACCCATACCTCCCATACAAATATATAATTTTTTAATACTAAAATATTTTTTTATTTTACAATAATATAGTACCGGGTATTTGAGCTTCGGCATAGTCGAAGATAATTGTCTTACTGGTTTTTGTTGATCCGAATCACTTTTTGCAGATCTCGATATTTTTTGAGATTTACACATATACTCTTACTAATCCCAATATACCTTGCACAGCTGTTTTACGTCATTCAGAATTTGTTTTCAAAACAAAATTACCAAAAACCTCTTGAAAAGCAATTATTCAGAAGAAAAACGTAAATAATGGACATGGACATGCGATTCAATTGACGACCTTGAAGACAAAATATCTTTAACCAATATCCGGAACCATAAGCAAACGCAGATATGCGACTTATAAGCCGTCTAAGTAAACTGTTGGTGCAATAAATCCATTTTTAAGTACTGAAATACATATTAAAAACTGAGCTGTGAATTACCATTTAATTTTTTTTTTTAATTAGGTATATCGTAACGGATACAGTAGTTGGCACCCATAAGGAAATTTTGACTTTAAACAAGCGTAGATTTGTTATTTTAAATGCGATTTCAAAATATTATACATTTATATATTCCTTAAGGAATTTTCCTTTTACTAAAAATTTAATTTTTGAGTTTATAGGGTTTCAATTTGTATTTAAATGGATTATAAAAAATGCCTCTCAAAACCTACAGTAGTTGGCACCCACAAATTATGATAGAATAATATCTACCGATTTATTAAAATTCATTTGTTCCTTTATTTGAAATTAATAAAAATGAAATTAATAAAAAATGCGGCACTTTGATAACTTATTATTAAAAATATAAAAAAAATTAGTAAATGCATTTCTCCATCTATTCCGACCGTGTTTCTTAAAAATAGCACAAGTCGATATTGAATAGCTGATTTTAGTATGCTGCAAACTTCCGAAGCTCCCTTCTTTCGGTATTTTTTATTGTCGAAAGTGCTAGTTGATACCGATCCGCATCATAAGTTTCCTTCTTATTAGGCATTTTCAAAATTGTTATTGGCACCCCTCTTATTTAATATACATAGTAGCAAATAATATGAATATTTAAACTTAAATTAATAATATTTAACATATTACCATTTAAAATAGCTAAAGTTTTTGTACTTATTTTAAGGATTTAAGAAAAAATCTGTACCTACCTAACCTACCTATCTAAACTCCGGTAAAGTGTTTTTTTCAGTTGTTCGAAGATCGCTTAAGTGAAAATACCGCTTAACTGAAAAAAAAGTTGTGGCAAATTGGTGTATACATAGATTTTTGAGTATAATGGCAAGATGAGCGTAGTAAGGTCGAATTAGAAAAGCATGCACCCCATTTTTTTTATCCAATATTCCAATGTCGCTCCATTCTCTTTCGTGCACTGATGATGTTGAACGGGTTTTAAATTATAGGGCGACAAAATTGCAGTACAGTAGGCTCAGGGATCGTCAGAGTTTAGTAAATAGGCCCCTCAAAACATTCACAAAACCATTGTATGAATATAAAAAAAAAGAAACAGTTGTTATCGTGGAAGCATTTTCGCATTTTTACCAGTTTCAGGACAAAAACTAAATTGAATCTCTTTAAAAAAAAAAAACAACGGATTGCTCCACGCTTTAAAACAAAAATTACTGGGAACTCATGATGAACGAATAAAAATGAACAATAAACATGTGATGGCCAATTCACAATACAGCGAGAGAGCGAGATCGAGTCTAGCGCGAGTCAAGGTATATAGAACTACAAGGTATGATATTCCGCGATTAATTTTTCGTTTTTTCTGCGCATGTACGTCACTTGACGACAACGATTTTAACGTTTCTGTGAAAATATATTGAAATACGGGTAGTTTTCTGTGCCCAAGTTTCATTTTTAATAACAATAATGTTGTGTGTGCTGTTTTCAGTGTAATAGAATTGTAAACAAATTAAATAAATTATTATCTGTTGCCTATGTTTTGTCGTCTGGTGACGTCACTTTGAAGAGAGAGATGCAAACAAACATGCGCAATATCATACCATGTATTTCTATATACCTTGAGCGCGAGTTGTCAAATAATTTCCAATCAAAGAAAATGCATGCAGCAATACACACACATTCGGAAATTTGGAAAAAATCTCGCCCGAGACACCGATGCCATTTTCATAGAAATGTACTTAAGGTTGCCACTAGTATTTTCTCAAGCAAACAGGGCGGCACTTTTATCGTTTTTTTGTTATTATTTGATTATTCTGAGAAATTTTTAAATAAGTCAGCGATAATGTTAGAACTTATTTTCCCATAATAATGAATGACGGTGAAAGGGGGAAATTTCGTATTTCTTTAAACAAACATTGCCCCGAAAATATATATGTTTTGAGTGTGTTTCTTTTTGATTTCTTGGTTATTGGGGGTCATTTTCTTGAGCAAATTTTATTAGGATGTAAGACTGTAAGCTTTTCATAGGAATTCATTGGAACCTGTTCTGCAATTGACTAAGAAGCTCAAATAAATAAATTTTCTAGAAAATGTAGACTAGATTAAACAACACGTTTTTGATTCGAAAAAAAATCTTTTTTTATTTGAACACACACCAAGCGAAACAGAATGTAGCAAAACAAAACGTATTGTTCTCTTGTTTCGTTTGGTGTGGAAATTACGACTTGCTTTTAGTGCTGGTCGGACTCAGATAATGAAGTTGTGCAAATCTTATTTACATTTTAAAAACAACGACATTTAAATTTTGTGTCGCAAAAACAACAGGTTAACTATCGGCAACGAAACATATTTTTCTTTGGTTTTTATAAACTTTATTGAGTTCAGTCATTAAGTTTAAGTGCTCAAAAAAAGCAACAGAATTTTTTTCGGTTGCATTTTACTGATAGTTATATAAGCGACGCCTAAAATCTGCGAATTGGTTGTTTTTAGAATATTCAAACTGCATGCAATAGTGCTAAAAAAGCAATAAAAGTGCAGCTCTGTTTTGTAAAAAAAATCGAAGTGGCAATATGGTTTTGTAGTTTCAGTGATCCCTCTATACGTTGTCAGAAAAACTCGCCGACGTACCACGTTTCATTGTGAATTGCCGGACGAGGTTAAAGCGAGAACGAGGCGAGAGCAATTCTCGCCTCGCTCTCGTCTAGTTATCACGCATTGTGAACGGGGCATGACATGAAGTGACCATATTTCACATTTTCCAAACACAATTGGCAAATAAAACTCAATTTCACTTATCGTTATCATTTCCATGGAAAAGAACAGAACCACTAGGCACTTTATATTTTTACATTTCAACTGAAGTCTTTCAAATGTCATCACTCAGCACGTGTCAACAATAATCCCCATTTTGTGCGCAAACTAATGAATATTCAAATTACGTAAATCTTTTTAAAATGTCAACCTAATTTCTTAAGAGACAAGCAACAAACAATTGATTGAAGGTCAGGCATCTTTATTTTCCTTTTGAATTAATTTATTGTTTCATTACATTACCAAAAGGAAAATGCCTAGCTGGCCCTGGCAGGCGGTAAAATTACCCAAGCTTAAGCCCTTCAGGAAATTTCTTCATTTACCAGTTGACGTCAGTCCTTCGTTACAATAAAAGCCAGTGTGACACTTTATTATTAGACAAATGTTCCTTGTACTAATTAACTTTATGGTGAAATAAAGCAGCAGCAAGCCAAAAATAAAAATAATCCGTGATGTCGATTTTCCTCGCAGATTTTTATTTCTTTCAATGGATTTTTGTTTTTGAAATTAACTGTAGCTACGTATTGTAGAATTTCTTTCTGAACTTTTACCCAGCTGCAGATCTAGACTTTAAAAGCTGTGTGTTGGTATATTGTAAGCGGAAGCGGCAGTAAAAAAGGAGACTCCATATTAGTCGTCATTAAGTCTGGCTTAATAAACATCTTTCTCAATGAGCATGAGTGAGTTAATTTCGGCCTAAAAATAAAAACTCACTCAAATGAATGCTTGTGAGAAGCCAAAGGCCTATGGTCTTGGACCCAAACCTGTTGGACCTAAACATATTTATTAGTGCTGTAGAGAAATTCCTCAATGGACTTAGTTCCCGGGGACTTATTTCACTGCACCGACTCTCTCACTTAGATGATGACCATCAAAATTATGAAGCACTTCCAGCTATTCTAGAATCGTGAAATTTGTCTGAATGCTAGATCCTGTGAAGTCGAAAACTTGAAATTTTCCATTCAGGGGCGTGGAGTACTCCCACTTTTGAAAATTGGTTTTTACTTATATGAACATATATTAAGGCCACTTCCGATTGCCGTAGAATGTTACAATTTAGTAGAGGGGTAGGACTTGCAGTGTCCAGAAAGGAAAACATCAAAAAGTTTATATTCTCCATTCAGAAGGCGTGGTATCCGCCCTCTTTTTAAAATCGGTTATTATTTATTTGGGCCACTTCCAATTGCCGTAGAATGTTGCAATTTTAATGAGTGCTCTGAAGTTCAGTCCAGTATGTGAGGGCCGAAGAGTGCGCATCATCAGATGTCGATATGAGATTCATATGATAGTTCTTTCAATTAATAAGCCTAAACCATTGTTTATCAAGGAAGAGGTTTTACCACCTAGGTGGAAAAGTAGCGATTCTCTAATTCTTTTTTTAAATCATTTAATTTAAAAAATATAACAATTCGTTCCTTTTTAATTGAAGTAAGTACTTACAGAAACTAAATTTAATATTGTTTTTGGTAATGTAATAAGTAAAACCTATTTTGTACTTAATTACTGTAAGTTATAGTACAGTTCATGTTAAATTAAAATTTCCTAGAAAATGTTATTAAAAAAGGTGCGTAGAAGCTTTGTAGGTATAAAATTATTTTTAAGCAGTCTCAATGAATAGATCTGTTTTCTTCTTTGGTGTTACAACTATTCAGATGGACTTTAAAAATGGCACAAAGAATCACTTGAGTCGACATTCACTAAAAGTTGAATACAAAATTCTTAAAATTTGAAGATAAACCGCCAGAACGAAAACGTATGCCTTTGTTCAACAGAAAATTGAATAAATTAAGTAAAAAAAAGTTAAAGACCTAAACACAACTGACAGATACGTCAATATTCTGCAGAAAATTGTATTTGTAAAAAGAGTATCGATGCAAATACCATATCTGCCCCTTGGAGGAAGAGTCTCCAAGACTCAATTGAGTCTTTGTTTTATTGGAAAGTATAACCTCTTTTGAGACTTTTGACATACTTAAATTAAAAATTTTGTTTCTACAATTACCTACGTCATTTTACCACCGGAGCTGCGATATGAGATTTATAAACGCTCCATATGGCATTGCTTAACATTCTATCTTCTATACCACCCATACGAACAGAATACCAAACAAACCACCATGAATCCATTTAACGACCTTAACCTTAACAGGTGGAGGCATTTTGTATACATTTCGGGTTCGTAAACAAGTAATATAATCCCCAAACGCACAATATAACGTTTAATTAAACAGGCAAAGAATACCATCTTCCCAACGTCTGGTCATCCTTTTTGTTCGCTTTTCCATTAAAAGTTTACTCAACCAGGGACATATTATGGCCACAAAATTCCGTAAAACAGCAACAGCCATCGCCATGCATAAATATTATTGAACTGCTATGGCTATGGACCATCAGTTGGGGTGGGTCGGTACGGTATGCCAAAGACAACAACATTGTTGGTCCCTTCGCTAGTCGTGCGGAGAACGAGTAGGAAACTTTAGTGGACAACATTCCCATTAAATGTTCCAAACGCTTGTAAAACGTGTTCATGGCTAGATAGGTAGGTATACAGGGATAGGTAAGGTATGTATGGACAAAAACGTCTCAGGCTACATGTTGTTTAATGGCCCGCAGTTGGATGCTATATACGTATACACCTACATATTTATATTTGGAGAGTATTGTCCCAATAGAAGGTGGAACGGGAGGGCAACAAGGTTTCGGCATTGATTCTCCCCATTTTATGACCTCAAACACACATTCAACCTATCTCAAATCTCTTCTCATTACGTTTTTGGTTGTTTGCATGCGAAGATGGGCTTGCATGTACACACACTCTTAATGGCAATATTTCGGCGACGAGATATTTGCTTAACACAAGGAAACAATTTGCTTTTCTCTATGGAGTGTTTCAATGGGATGTCCAATGTCCATATCCCCATTTACCACTTCGTAAATGTCGGTTCTTTGGTAACAATCGGAAATGGATTCACTTTTACAAATACCTATACTGGTAGATACCTATGTTTCTGTTTCAGTATAGATATTTTAGCGAAAGTTGACTTCCATTGATTTCTAAATTTCTAGGGAATTGTTCCGGTACTTTGGGGTTAAAAGTTTGAAATTTTGTGAAAGAATTTCAAATAAATAGAAATTTCGTAACTCAAACTTTCGCTTGGAGTATTTTAGGTGCATAAGGAAAGGAGGCACTAATTCCTTTGCCTTCGTTATGGGCTAAGTCAACTGCAAAGATATTGAAATAGTAAAGATGATAAATTTATAGCAATTCTGTGAATATATATCTACATTATGTAGGTGGTATTGATTGGCCTGGCTACTGAGTAGCTCGTCTAAAAATATCTGTAAAACGTAGTTTTGATAGCAGAATTATTATCTACTATGTAGATATATACTTTTTTTTATAATTCACTAGTGCTTAAGGGATTTTTGTTCCCTTAAAATGCTAATGCACAGCACGAGTGGAAGGGTTAATAGGGAGGATAGAGAAGAGGTACTAGTGCACTTTGGTTTTAAACAAATGTGGGTTCTAATGAGACATGCGTATTGTTCGACTCAAAATACAACGAACTTTAGGTTCTATTGAAAAAAAAAAGTTCAAGACTGGGTCGCACGAGATTTTTTGCATTTTTTGCATTTTCCAGCAGTTCTTATATTAAAGGCACTTTTCAGTCGATATACATAAATCAAAGTGTAAACACCTGTCAGTGACATTTTTTTAGTGCGAAATATTGTTAATTTTCATAAGGACTTCTAATTTGGTAAGTACAGACTTTTTCTGAAATCCTTAAAATAAGTAGGTACAAAAACTTTAGCTATATTAATTGGCGATATGTTAAATTTTATTAATTTAAGTTTAAATATTCAAATTATTTGCTAATATATTAAATAAGAGGGGTGCCAATAACTGTATCAAAAAAAAGCCATTGTTTCAATTATTGGCAGGGGGTGCCAATAACTGTCGCATATGAGACTACAGTAGTTGGCACTGCCAATAACTGTACTTTTGATGGTGCCAACAATTGTAGTAGGTATACGAACGTTATTGTTTCAGATTTTTGAAAATGCCTAATAAGAAAAAAATTACGTATGATGAGAATCGGCTTCAACTTGCTCTTTCGGAAATAAAAGGTGGACAGATTTCGAGGAAAAGAGTTTCGCAAATTTACGATATACCAAGGTCAACGCTTCAATTTCGCCTTGGTACCATATTTAAGAAACCCGGTCATGACCCGTCTCCAATTTTAGCGAAAGAGGAGGAGGTAACTATTGTTGAGTGGATAAAGCTTTGTCAACTTAAAGGTTTTCCAAAGGGAAAGGAAGATGTTTTAAGTGCCGTGAAAGAATTCCTAGACCAAAATGATAGGGAACATCCATCCTTAAATAATAACTTATTTGTAAAATACAATTAATTTTATTTACTTATTTTCTCTATATTTAACATTAATGGATTTATAATTATATACTTTCTTTCTTCCTTCTTTAAATAAAAACTTATAAAAGCGTCGCATTCTTGTTATTTTTTAAATAAAATTAATTTTAATTTATTTTCTTTCTGTATTTAAAACAAATGGATTTATATTTTGTTTCATTAATTTCAAATAAAGGAGCGTCAAATGCATTTCAATAAATCGGTAGGTACTATTTTATCATAATTTTTGGGTGCCAACTACTGTAGTTCCGTAGGATGCCAACTACTGTACCGGGGTGCCAACTACTGTAGGTTTTGAGAGACATTTTTTATAATTCCAACTTGAAACAACTAAACTCGAAATTTTTAATTTTTAGTAAAAAGAGAATTCCTTAAGGAATATATAAATGTATAACATTTTAAAATCGCGTTTAAAATAACAAGTCTACGCTTGCTTAAAGTCAAAATTTCCTTATGGGTGCCAACTACTGTACCCGTTACGCTATCCACATTATATTTTGTTCTCAATGACATTTGGCGAAGCGTATCTGGCTACGACGATAAACAAATATAATTCCAGGCGCGACATATTCATATTGCTTTTTAAGCCCGTATGTAAATTGCGCTAAATAATTATCCTCAGATAAGTTTCTGACACTATTGTGGTGGGTAACGACTTTTCAGCTGTCAAAAAAGTATCCTGCTCCGGTAGCAAAGTAATAAAATTAGGCTTATAATATTAGGCTATTGACTTTTTTTTTGACTTGAATGTAACACTGAATTTCAATCAATTCTAAATTTCTATTTTAAGATTGGAGTTTTGTAAACATCTATTTTTAACACTTTCATAAGTTCAAAATTTGAATTGATTTTTCGTTGCAAAAATTCATATTAAAATTTCGATAGGAAAGGAGAATGATTGGAGGGTAAACGGAGGATTTAGGGCTAGAAAGGAGGTTTGGAGGTTTTGAAATTTTTTGTTTAAAAAAGGAGGACCATCCTCCTAAAAGGAGAATAGATGGGATGGTTAAGTATTGGGGTAGGTATAATATTGAGTAGAAATTTATGGTTTTATTTTTTTCTCATTTTGTGGGCGCAGTAGCGCAGTGGTTAGTGTGCTGGACTACTGTGCGAGGGATCCCAGGTTCGATCCCCGGAAAAACACAAATTACATCTTACTGCGCCACCTCTCGGGAACGACTGACAAACATCCGAGAGTATGAATGACCTGAAAAATTGTAGGTACCTTCCATTCGTTCCAAAAAAAAAATAGAAACTCACACAAAACGAATGGTTGCGAGAAGCTAGGCCTTGGGTTTCTACCGCCTGTTGCGCCGCCTATTTATTTTATTTTTTATTTTTTTCTCATAATTATTAAACTTTGTGGTTGTTTGTTAACACGGGAAGGTAAAATAAGCGTAATTGATGCGTGATAGTTTCGATCAGGTTAATGCCAATCAAAGTCCTACCCTATTCATACATACAACATACCTTACCTAAACACCTTATGACGATAGGTCCTGAAATTAAGAATTTTTGAAGTGAAACTTCTTAGGCGGCGACTGGATGTTGAATTATTGAGCAAGAATGGGGAGTGAAATTTCAAGAAAATGTAACATTTAGCATATTTCATTCTACGAGGGAGAAGACTGATATAACGTAGAGAGAAGGAGAAAGAGAGCTAGGTCCGCAGGTCCATTACGGTCTATGCGCTCAACAAATGCTTCGGGAAATAAATTGAAATAATTGAATGGCAAGTTTTTCGTCTATAACGTCATTATTTACAACGTTGAACCCTCTTAAGCTTAGAACTTGGCGTTTTCGTAGCTGACTAGTTGACACAATTTGTTCAAAATAAGTTTGCACAATTTGAAAGAGTCGTTCTGGCGTTAATGTTAATCTATTAATCATAAAACAGCAAAAAGCGCTTACCACAAATCAACTTTCAAGTTTTATGACGCGGCGGTAAATCTGTTTGTATGGCCTGGCCGATGGATAGGCCCTATTGGTGGTATCCGTTTTGTGAAGAATATCAATATTTTAAACCATATCCCGACTTCTTTTGTCTGGAAAGCTTCGATTCTGATGTCACAATGTCAGGAAATACCCTCGCGGTTCCCCAGCACGATAAAAAAAAAACATAAAAACACAAATTTTCAAAAAAAAAAAAAAAAACAAGTAAAAGTGTTATCATCGGCCTGGCCGATTCTTTAATAATTCTGTATACTGCTTAAGAGGCATGCAAAATGTTTGCCGTTTGAGTTAGTAGATATTTATGGTTTTGTATGGGAGGTTTCAGAACTACTTTACCGACATAAAACATTTTTTAATACCAACCTGACGACAATAAAAAGAAGTCCTCTCACAAAATTGTATTCGCCTAGATCGATTGGCTAAATCGATTCAGAATGTGATCCTTATTCAGAATATATATACTTTGTGGGGTCTCCGGTAATTCCTTCTTGGCGTTATAAATACACAAAATGTGTGAACGTGGCTCTTTAATATCATACTTAGCTGGACTTTTAGTATATGCCAAGGGAATTAATTGAGGCTATATTATACCAATGTGAGCAACGATATACGATACGAGCGATACGGCCCATGATGAATTATTTAAAGATTAAATGAAACTGGTATAGATCAAATTTTTATCTAATGACTATGAACGATACAAGTGAGAAACATCCATTTATATCCATTCGAGATGACGGATTGATCCAGGGCCTATAATGTTGGCTGAACAAATATGACCCGCAAAGCACAATAAGAATGATTGCCAAAAGCCATGTGCCATTTATATGTAGTTTCTGCTTCAAATGTTTATTTGAACTGGGAATCTGTAGTTTTTGTTATGAACATCTCTTTATATGTAGGCGTATACGTTCATACATGTATACATACATTATGTATAAATACTAATTGTCTTCGAAGGTCACTTATTTTAGGATATCACGTTCTTTGTGGCTCTGCTGTATATCACGTTCGCGTAAAATGTGTAAGACAAATAAAAAAAAATAGTTGCTTTTGTAGAACATATCCTTGGGCGGCAAACACGTCCTTGCATACACGTACTAAGGGTGTATCTATTTATGTACGTGGAACATTTATGACACCTCAGTCATTATTGTCGGGGATTTGTTATGCGTAAGAAATCGTTGGGTACACAATGTAATGTCTCTTTTATGATATGAATTTGCTTTAGCATGGCATGCGACATCCAAATGGTGTTGGGTAGGTACGTGATATCGAGAATACAACACTGTTGCTGTGGCAGTGAGAAGGTATAAGAAAATAAAAGCCTACAATGAAGTTTATATTGTAAAATTTTAGCTTGCCCGTGATGGCTCTGCCTTAGATACTGAGTTTTGTTTTATCTGATTCTGGGATGGGTGTCTTTTTCATACTAATACATCATGCTTTGCGTCAAAGTGTATTTTTATTTGAGTTTAATGACTGGCACTAAAAGGACAATTAAATAAACGCGATATTCGTTATCTTCCGGTGATTTTATTTCTGTTGGATACATTGTGGCGGGATACTACTACAACATACTATTATGTTGCAGTACCTACCTATGTATATGTATGCTATTTTATAACCGTCATTCTTGTTGCTGTCGTTTTAAAACAATTTCATTGTTGCCCACTCTTGAACAATATCCTCAAGATATTTCCGGAGTTATGTCTTCATTTATGGATTTTCTTTTCTTTGCCAGTGGAAGAAATCGACTGAATGCGAGCAGTCTATACCAACAAGAAGGAAAGATCTTCTGGGAGTACGACATCTTAAACAGCTTACACACTGTAGGCGCAAAATGCTGGTACACAGTTTTTGTGTACTATAGCTTGAACTCCGTAGGTTATCCTTGCATTTTTACAAATCAGCTAACGATAAGTTGAATTGTTCGTGATGAAATGTTTACATCCGCCATCGATGATTGATGACGGCTCCAGTTGAGCGGAATCTAAAGTATAATAGAATTATTATACGCCTTTTATTCAGATAGGTAGATTTTGATATATGCTAGCGATCCGTTTTCCTTCACTAAAGGTCGAAAGGAAGATGAACTGAAATGAAATTCCAATTGTCGAGAGTGAACTCAATAGTTGCCGAACCTGTTGATCCTCTAGGCCTATCTTCGTATAACCAGTAGTTTGATATGTGAGTTTTAATTTTTGGGACGAATAAAAAGGATGTACAATTTGCATACAAAATCCTATCGGCTGAATTGAAAGCTTCCTTGCAAGAGATGGTGCAGTGGAAGAAGCCTTAAGATACAATTTGTGTCTTTCCGGAGTTTGAATCTTAAACTCTTCATCCAGCACGCAAGAGGCAACAGACAGGGGGTTATACTGTTTTGGTTACGCCTCCCCTTTTCAGGGAAGACAAACCGCAACCTCTCTTTTCGGTTCCAAGCAGTAGGATGGAGTACTTCAATCAAGCTATTCTGCTCAGCACCAGTCTCTGTCTTGTGGACTTATTGTCAAAGGAAATAAACGGGAGGCAGATACTGTTACGGTTACTCCATCCTTTTCCAACAGACAATCCATCCATTGACTTTTGGTCAAGCAACAAAGCAGACTGGTTCAATCACCCACTTCTGCCACGCACCAGTCTCCCTCCTTAGTGCTGGTCTGTCAGAGGCAATAGGCAAGGGGCAGACTGTTAACGATCACCCTCCGCCCTTACCCGAAGACTATGCCGCAACCAGGAGGTGGCAATAGAGTTCTCACTGTAAGGTCCGGCACATCGTTTTTTCTTGCCACTTATTCCCTCCCCCTCCCCCGATCCTCTTGTTGTATCACAAGGGACCAAAAAATATGGTCTAAGTGTGTCCTCGTTAGGACAGCCACCTTACCTAATCTAACCTAAGTCTCTTTTATGGATGGCAAATTTTCTTATAACTTACCTAACCTAATTTTTCCCGATCGCAAGATTTCACTGTCCAACATTTTCTTGCCTTCGTCAATAAATAAATAGGTGGCGCAACAGGGGGGTAGACACCCTAGGCCTAGCTTCTCGCAACCATTCGTTTGTGTGAGTTTCTATTTTTGGGACGAATGGAAGGGACCTACAATTTTATACCGAGTCCGAACGGCTGAATTGAGAAGTTTTTTTCAGGACAGTCATACTCTCGGATGTTTGTCAGACGCGCTACTGCGCTACTGATGCGCCCACTCGTCAATACTCAAATATTTATTAGAAAACGTGTGTTAAAACATTTGGTCCTCAAATAAAATCACACCTCAAATTTATGAAAAATAAATTGACACTAAGTGTGGTATGTATAGACATACGCAAACCTCAAGTTACAGCATCTGCCTCCCAGAAAATGTATTCCACATCATGAATTGACGCAAATATTTTCACATCCATTGAACACTGGAGCGAACAATGCAGAAGAGTATACGTACAACAACGACTAACAATTTTTCATCGAAACTATGCAAACGCTTCCAAATAGACAGTTGAAGGCATTCCCAACTATATAGAACTATGTACCTGCCTAAATTTTACAAAATGAGTACATACAATATACATACCTATTGGTGCAAGTATCGACTTAGAGTCCAGTTGAATAAATTACACATAGCTATGTATCTATCTGTCTATAATATATTTTTGCATACGTAGTTTGTGGGCGCTGAAGGACCATTTGATAGGCATGCCAGCATGTAACATACCTTCATTTGAATTGAATAATACTTGGGAATCAAACCGTTTTTTTATAATGCCCAAAGCAGGAAATGCCCATATGGACTGAATTAAATCAAACTGCTCTCTATTGAAGCTGAATGATGCAATGGGAACAACAATATGATATTCATGAAACACACAAATGCAAAATGCTTGTACATATAACTATTGGTATCCCATATGAAAGATGAACATCTATTATAATATTAAAAGCCGACCCGATTTCTTGTGATAGTCATTTACACTACTTAAAGAATACAAAATCCATTTTTCTTTTTACCAAATTGAAGCTTACCACTCATAGATGTGTTATGAAGAATAATTATTTGAAAAAAAAAACATTTGTAAAATAGGTAAATTAATATTTTTAAATTGCATTGTTTACAACAACAACAAACAAAGAAAATGAATATTTCCCCTTCGCTCAGTCGAAATTCTACTTTTTGCGATCGTGCGACGGGACAAACAAAAACAAAACCACATCGTCATACGTGGGGGTGGTGTGTCTGTGTACCTCATTCGAAAAGGGTTGATTTGTTTTCTCAGTGTTATGGTCCGCAGGAGCAGCTGTATGTACATAGTGATCGTATGTCCTATGCAGGATGGGGTGCGTGCTGCAGTATAGCATGGGGTAGGTATATTAATAATCTTCATAAGAGGAGAGACGTACAAACCAGGTAACAGGGTAAGATTGGGTTGGGGTAGTTGTTTGGATTTCATATGAAGAGGGAAACTAAGGAAATGAGAAGCAGTATTGTATGAACAAGTACCATTGTCATGGAAAGGGAGGGCGGTGCAGAGGGTGCACATTATATTTGTTGTCTTTCATTCTCCATTGGCGTAGGTATATGGCGATTCCGATACTTTTTAAGAAGTTTCACTTCTTTCACGCGTACCGACGTGCACGGTCCCTGGATGGTTTAACCTTTGGTTTAACTTTAGATTCACAATTGGACCCGCTAGGTGGCGCTGCAATCGGGTTCCAGGAATTTTATTTATTTCTTTCTAAACGCCTGGACCGATTTTGCTGAAATTTGGTGTGTGTGTTTGAGGGGATCCCTGGATGGTTAAGGACTCGGTAGGTGGCGCTGCAATCGAGTTCCAGGAATTTTATTTATTTCCTTCTAAACGCCTGGACTGATTTTGCTGAAATTTGGTGTGTGTGTTTGAGGGGATCCCTGGATGGTTAAGGACTCGGTAGGTGGCGCTGCAATCGAGTTCCAAGAATTTTATTTTTTTTTCTAAACGCCTGGACCGATTTTGCTGAAATTTGGTGTGTGTGTTTGAGGGGATTCCTGGATGGTTAAGAACCCTGTAGGTGGCGCTGCAATCGAGTTCCAGGAATTTTATTTATTTCCTTCTAAACGCCTGGACCGATTTTGCTGAAATTTGGTGTGTGTGTTTGAGGTGGCGCTGCAATCGAGTTCCAGGAATATTATTTATTTCCTTCTAAACGCCTGGACCGATTTTGTTGAAATTTGGTGTGTGTGTTTGAGGGAATCCCTGGATGGTTAAGGACCTGGTAGGTGGCGCTGCAATCGAGTTCCAGGAATTTTATTTATTTCCTTCTAAACGCCTGGACCGATTTTGCTGAAATTTGGTGTGTGTGTGTTTGAGGTGGCGCTGCAATCGAGTTCCAGGAATATTATTTATTTCCTTCTAAACGCCTGGACCGATTCTGCTGAAATTTGGTGTGTGTGTTTGAGGGGATCCCTGGATGGTTATGGACCCGGTAGATGGCGCAGCAATTTTATTTATTTCCGCTTTAAATGGATGGTTTATAGTGGGTCAAAACAATATACAAACCAAAACAAAGCAAAGCAAAACAAAACACAGTTGCTGTGAAGTTTTACGTCAGTAGAGTGCTTATGTACATAATGAAGGTGAAGCGCATACTCATTTTTTTTGTCGTTCTGCATGCATGTTGCGTTGCTTTGTGTTTAAATGTATGGTGGTCGAATTTCGACCACTGGGTGAGCCTAGTTTCAATTCAATCGCTTCACTTATAGAAATGAAACCTTGTAAGGGTATGTGCACTCCAAGAAAACAAGTCTATGCTTGATAGTCCCACTTACCGGATATTGCGTCTGTGCGGTATTGGATTTGGATTGCCAATAAAAAAAGACAAATTTTTAAAGTAAACATCCAATTTAGCCGGTAGGAGGATTGCATAACTTTTCAAAAAAGTTGTGCGTATAGTAAGATGAAACTCATTCAATTGCATTTTTGAAGGGCACTTCATCTATGGTATGGAGGAAATATTAACGTACATTAATTTCCAATATAAAGAGAAAAACAATTTTTTTCACACAAGTCTAGGGTTAAATTCAAGACTTATGTCATAAATATACGTTTGAAAGAATTACTGAAGAGACTCTAACCGACGATTTCTTGAGCGAGAGCTAACGCTAAGCCGAGCGCTATATAAAAACGTCGCCGACAGCTAAATCTACGTTAACTTTCCGATTTTAAACCTCGCCTTAGCTAATCTACCACCTACAAGGTGGGCGCAAAGTTCGTTGCATGATTTTTTGTAATTGATAAAAAACGTCCGTACTGCTTTTGGATTAATGTTTATATGTATGTATGTAATAGAGACATTAGCACAGGCCTCGGCCCTCATTGAAGCAAAGCCTTGGGCCTCCGGGTATCGTAGAATATCGCCAATGCAAATGGACAAACTAAACCCGTAAATAAGCTGATTGAATAATTACAGAGACGTACATATTCAAGGTTCTTACATATACCCGTATTTATCAGGAACATAGAATGTGGAGGTCCCATTTATTGTAAATCTTGAAATTACTTCGAGTTCTAAATCTCTTCCATATAGATTTGATCTTTTGAAATCGTCAATGCTTAAAGAGAAGTTGATTACTCCAAATGGAAGTTGCTTCTTCGGGTGTATATTTCACCATATTGGGAATATTGACCCGTTAGATACACAGTTTGATCTAACGACTAAGCACTCTCTTAGCCACGCATCCCTCAGCATATATGCTGTTCCACCTTGGATTCGAGATTTGATAATGCGGTTTACTTCCCATAGGCAGTAGTTAGTTAGTTGCTCCTCAACAGCCTGTCTGGCATGGCCCTTCAGACGACTGCCGCCTCCGACAGCATAGCCCATTGAGTCATTGCAACATTAAGTCTTCGCACCGGTGCTTATACGATTGCGCACACGTCAAGGTCCCTGCCCCTATCGAAGGCTTTAGGATTAATGTTTATTTGATTCTTTAATTTGTTTTTACTAAGTCGGGAAAATGATATCGGCTAAGTGCCCACCGCCAGAATTGATATTGATAACCGTTCCGAAGAATTTATGGTAAATACAGATGTCACTAACTATTCTGTATGTACTAGCTATATTTAAAATTTGCTTTGTATTTTTGTAATTTTTCATACTTGTACATATTTGAATAAAGAATTAATTGAATTGAATTGAATTGAAATTCCAGCTTTAAGCACCAATCACTATAGAAACTCATATCCAGTTGTATCTTGTAAACTTTATAATCGTCTTCCTCCTGATATAAGTAAGACTTTTAAAATCGTATCACATATTTATAAACAAACTTAAATCATGGCTTCTTCAATCATGATGAAATCGAAGTTTTGCTCACATACATCGGATAAAAATATTGTATCATCAAGTGTTTTTTGACACAACAGTGCCCTGTAAGGAAGCCTGTGACCAATCGAATTTGACGTCTACTTAATTTTAGTATACTCTGTCCCATTTATATTTTCAGTACAGGGAAGATAGGGTATTTGCCTTTCACCCTTACTTTTATGGATTTCAATAAGCTGTCTCCATTATAAAGCTCTCACATGGTTGCCATCAGCGTTCCCACTTCAAATTTACAAAAGCGTAGTGCCGAGATGAAGAAAACGTAGTGTTTCAAGCTAAATCGTAGTGAAAAATATTTTATTATGAAAAATAATTGCAATCTCCATAATGCTTTACTTTTAAGCCTAGTAGGTACGACTGTACGACGCATTACACTGACCAGGGGGTCGATTCTCGTTCTATGTATTGTGAAATGAAAAGAGTTTTCACATGAATTGGATTTTCGGTCTATGAAAAAATTAATACAAAAATGTCAGATTTTTTTCATATGATATTTTTTTTTTATCGCAGGCGTTTCATTTGTGAAGAAGTTTGAAAAATATAGACAAGGCTCTATGACTCACAATGGAAACGAAAAATAAGTGCGTACAAAGGGATTCAAAAACCCAAAATATGTACATATTTAATCGAATATCTGGAGAATAGCCCCAATTTGGCCATTGAAAAGTATACTTTGAAAATAAATAAACCTCAAAAATTGAGAATGAATTTAAATTATTTATCATTTCACAGTATCACAGATCACAGAACGGAAATGGACCCCATGTAACCGCCATTATTGCGCTGAAGAGTGAATGTGTTCAATTAATCGCTTTGTTTTGAATGCGTTCAGACAACTTTTCCATGGGAAAACATTTTAGAAAGAAATTTTATTACTTATTGAAGGAATTTTATACAAGAATTATAAGGATACGAATCGAACGGAAAATCGTAGTGTTTCCAAATTTTTCGTAGTGACGTAATGATTTTGCCGAACTAAGGCAAAATCGTAGTGAAACACTACGATCGTAGTGAAAGTGGGAACGCTGGTTGCCATAGTGAGCACTATAAACAGAGATGATAATTTACTTCATATGTAGTAGATCTACTTCATTTTTTAATTATTGTTCATCTGCTACGTAGCAACTTATTTCTACTTCGTTTATTTATGGTTTAAAATACCATTTAAAATAGACAATATTGATCAATTTGACTCTAAATACATCAACAACGACGAAAAAATCAACGAAATATAAATATCACGAAAAAAATGTGTCATGTAATGCATGTGTTTTTCAAACTGTGGGTCACGACCCCCTAGAGGTTCGCCAAGAGTTCCTCGGGGGGTCGCGCTCTCAAGCCGGTAAGATTAATAAACAAAAGTTCCGTGCCAAAAAAAAATAAAACAATTCGCTGGGAAAATATCAAACAATTTTTGTTTGTAAAGACTCTGGCCACAAAGGAAGTTTTACGAGGAATCCTCTGATTTTGTCTTTTGCAGTTATAATGCTTTCTTCTCTCCCTTGGAGTAGTCAAAAAGATCTGCGAGAAATGATACTTTGAAAAGCCAGGTGGGATCAGAAAAATGATTCGAATTTCAGATTTTGAATCTTGTAAGAACATACCTAAATAATGTAGCTTTTAATTCCAGAACTCGTGTCAATACCTTTCCTTTTGACAGCCATCTGACCTCTGTCTGATAAAGGAGATTTTGATGGAGTGAACCCATTTCATCACATATGGTCCTAAACAGCCGACTTTGCAAGGCCTTGGGCCTTACCAATAATCATTTTTAGTCTTCAACTTAAATATTTTGACGGTCACAATGGATAGTTTTATATGGAAATGTTCGCCATTGTGACTTCGCTTGCTTTTAATAGAGTTCACAGCTCGGATCACATCTTTAAGTACATCATTTAATTCAGAAGGTAACACCTTGGATGCCAGAACTTGTCGATGAAGAAAAAAGTGTATCCGCATGAAACGTTTGGCATTAGGAAAAGTTTTGCAAAATAATATGTCTTTCTTCAGTAAATAAATAAAATGTTATGTAATTAGACCGGGTTTTGAAGGGGCTCAGTGTATGTAGCTTTTTGAAGAACTGACACATTATAATGTGGGGGTCGCCAAACTGTTTTTACAAACAAAGGGGTCGCATACTCAAAAAGTTTGAAAAACACTGCACTATAGAATATCATTTATGTGCTTCTGTCACACTACACATCCTTCTATAGATCCCTTTATCCCATTGAAGACCTAACTTTATCATTTTGAGCATTTCGCCAAATGTCTGCTTCGTTTTTTGTAAATCTACTTCGTTTTTTCGGGCAATTTGCTACCTTTTTTGGGTTCAGCATTATCATCCCTGACTATAAATTGGCATAATTCTCTCACAAATATCGGTAGGGTTACCAGCCGTTTATTAAGATTTCATGAACAGAAACATTTTTTCGGGTACCCGTTTCTTTTTGAGTACCCACTTTTTTGGGTACCCGCATTGTAAAAAGTATAAAAAACTGTGTCTCGATATTCAATTCCAAGTACTTCTGAATTTAGGATACCAATTACCCGAAATTACCGGGTACCTGTGAACTTGGGTAATAAATTCAACTCGACAATAAACCTCATTGTTTCGACAGTTGGTGGACTGTATATTAATATCCTCCTCCTCCTCCTTATCAGTTTTCGATTTTTTTTACACATTTTTTGAAGCAGCAATAATAATAAGTATTATTAAACATACAAAAAATTCCCTGATTGAGCCGATGATACAAAATAATAAAGTAAACAAATTAAACAGTGTTCCAAAATCGAAAAAATGGTTTAACTGCATATTAACAGATCCATCAGAATTACAAAATAATTAAAGGAGTACCTAAAAACTGTATGGCAACATCCCACATAATCAAATTCATTTATTTGCTCTCAAAAGCTTTAAAAAGCAACAAAACACGAAAGTTCTTTGACACAATCCATAGAAAAACCCGTAATGATATTTTTGCAAATTAATATGGTAACACTCTTCTGAGGTGCTTAAAACACACACCAACACCACACATGTTTATTTTCTGTGATAAAATAGCAACCGCAACCGCACACGAGAAGATCACCCTCATCGTCATCAGTGTTGCCCCCCCAACTGGTTGAAAATGTAACGTGGCGTATTTAAAGTGTAGTAAAATAATAGGCGTGTATTATTGGAAATATATCTTAGCAAAGTAAAGTAAAGTAGAATCGTCAACACGCAATTACAACAACTACGGAAGTGTCAAGTAGAGTGTAGTTGTTGTAATTGCGATTCTACTCTGCGTTGCCAACCACTTTTGACGAAAAAATGCCTAACTTGAAAGAAAAAGATGCCTTTTTCAATAAAATAATGCCTAAAATAATTTTTGAAGTAAAGTGGAGCAATAAATTAAAAATTAAACACAAATATAAAAAAACAAACAAAAACAATTAAAAAAAAAACTTAAATTATCAAATCACAGAAAAAATGCTTAATAGGAACAAAATTCATAACATTTTAGTTTCATAAGTACAAAGTATCGAACACAAAATAAACATAGTTTTAGTCTTCAGATCGCCTTGGTCCTTGATATCAAAAATTGATTTTTGAAACAAGGATATTGTGTGTTTGTTTGAATTGCAGATCATAGCAGTTTTTATTATTAAAAAGCGACTTTGTGTACAGAATTCAACTTTAAGAATGTTTAAAAAAATTTTGAATCAAAAAAAAATTAAAAAATGTTTGAAATAAAAAAAAAAGATGCCTTTTTGAAAAAAACAGGCCTTAGCTAATGAAATAATGCCTAAAAGGCATGAAAAAGCCTTAGTTGGCATCGCTGTTCTACTTTACTTTACTTTGCTGAGATATAGATGTCCAATAAAACACGGTTAATATTATTTACTTGAAAACGTGGAAAAACAAATGAGTGGAAGCAATTGTTTACATAAGAAAAACAAAAAACAATTATTCAACGGTAATTTAAACTTTTAATTCAAGAAGATTATTAAGAAAAATAAATAATTAATAGAATAGTATATAATACAATATCTTATGAACTAATATTTACATATTATTTTTATAATGTGTTGCATTATGGTAAAAAAAAGTATTAGCGTAGGTTATTAATGATGAGGGTCAAAAACTCCTTCTACATGCCTTAATAATTCCTTCGATTGCATTATTGCATCCACAGTAGAAATATCTAAATTATTTCGTAAGTCGTCTTTTATTATATTTAAGTTTGAAAAGCATCGTTCTGCAGTTTCACTACTATGAGGCAAACTACATAACGTTAGCATGTAATTACATAAGTTTGTAAATGCTGGCTATCCTTCGAAATTCTTGGCGCTTTTAAAATTAACCCAAAATTGCACAATATCTACATTATAACTACATTTGCATGAAAATCAAAAGTGCTTCGCAAGTGCTTAAGGACTAAACACAATATTCGATATAAGTTTTAATTTTTCTTTTAGATTTTTATTTTCTGAAATTTTGAAATTGTAGTGTTTTGTGAATATTTTACGAATTTTCGTAGTGACTTTTTGAGGGGGAAAAATGTAGTGAAAACGCTACAATTGTAGTAGGGGGGCAACGCTGATCGTCATCCTCATTCTGCCAGCACATGCGAGGCAGACTGGTCATGGTGGGGTGTATGCGCCTTTGAGGAAAATTTCTTCATAAACAGACTGGTCTTGGTGGGTTTTACGTAAATGACAAAAACAATTCCTTGGTAAGTCAGTGGCTTGGTTTTTATTTCAGTGGCAATTCTTGTGATTGAGTGCCGTAAAAGTATCTACTGGCACCTTTGGTAGAAAAAAGAGCTTCCCATAAGGCCTGTACTGAAAATATAAATGGGACAGAGTATAGTTGCTTCGTTTTTTTGCTGTTTCCTTCGGTATCCCTCCAGAAAAGGGAGCTTCTTTTCTTCTAGCCAGGTTTTCACACTATACTTTTTATAGAGTTAATTGGTGGCGCAGGGACATAAGTCCCGAAGACATAAGTCCCGAAGACATAAGTCCCGAAGACATAAGTCCCGAAGACATAAGTCCCGAATTCTTTTTTCGGGACCAATGTCCCACTGTAGTGGGACATAAGTTCCTAATTGAATTGTGGACCTATGTCCCACCCCAGCGGGACTTAAGTCCCGAATTTTTATTGTCGAGAATTGGACACAAAATCGGATATGCAGTGGAAAATGACAAAGTGGAAACAGCCTAATGTTAAAAGCGTCATACTGCCAAATTAAAGAATTTAGCTTTATGTCACCTTCACAATACGCCATATAGCCAGATTCAAAGATTTGGTCCTATGTCGTTGGGCCTAATGTCACGGCACCGCATATCTACGAAAATATGTTTGGTGGGACATAAGTCCCGACTTTTTTTTTCAGGACTTATGTCTCGCTGCGGTGGGACATGGTCCCTAATTGAATTAGGAACTTATGTCCCACTAAATCCCGAAAAAAGCATATGTCCCTGCGGGGTCGTGAACTTAGCACCCCAAAGTTTGAAAAGTATATATTTTTTTAGAGTTCTGGATAGCTGGACAAGAGTTCTAGAGTTCCTGATAAAAATTTTTAAAAGTTCTGTTCATTTAGTATTTTTTTTTTATTTTTTTTAATGTGGTGTGCTAAACTCACGATGCACCCCATTTACAAAAATTTTGAATTTTTCTTTTTTTTTTTGTATAGAATTAACATAGTTCTGGAGTTCCTAATAGTTTAAAAAAAATAAAATCCCAAATTATAGCAAAAAAAAATGTTTTTCAAAAATAAGCCAGCACCCCATTTTGATAAAAGTAGGTACATTTTTTTTACAAAATGCATGCACTACACCAAGAGTTCTGGAGTTCCCTAAACAAGAATTTTTTTTTTGAACAAAAGCAAAAAAGTTATAGAACAGTGAAAATTTTCAAAAATTGCGAAAAAATTTTTCCGGAGTTCCGAAGAGTTCTGGAAAGTGCTCAAGAAACTCAACAAAAAAGCCTTATAAAATAATCTTCTAAACCCAAACACAAAAAAGTTAGAGCCAATTGAAAAATTGCAAAATTTTTTTTTTCGGAGTTCCGAAGAGTTCTGGAAAGTACTACTTTCGAAACTCAACAAAAAATCCTTATAAAATAATCTTCTAAACCCAAACACAAAAAAGTTAGACAACATTAAAAATTTCAAAATGTAGTTCCATTGAGTTCTCATGAGTTCTGGTTACAGTTCCGAAAAGTGCTCCAAAAACTCTACAATACTCTCATATAACAAAATCGTCTAAATCCAAATCCAAAAAAGTTAGAAGCAAAAGTTGCAAAATTTAACCAAGAAGAAATTATTTTTTTTTTCGGAGTTCCGAAGAGTTCTGATTAGAGTTCTGGAAAGTGCTCAAGAAACTCAACAAAAAACCCTTATAAAATAATCTTCTAAACCCAAACACAAAAAAGTTAGAGCCAATTGAAAAATTGCAAAATTTTTTTTTATTATTCTTTAGCGAAATCACTGCAAAGAAAAAATATTTATTCTCATATTTCAGATTGAAAGATTAGTGGTAAGTGCAAGAGTTCAATAATGCAATTCGGTATTGGGATAGTAGCTAGCAATAAAAATAATTTGGCTCCTTAATTGCTATTGTTTATGATAACTTGTCACAATGCTTTTGCAATGTTTGGGTTTTTAGAAGCTTTATAAAGTATCTCGTTATAAACTCTTCACTTTTTGACAATTTTAGAGAAGAGCGACAAATTATTTGATTAGTAGTACGATAGCCTTATGCATAGACAATTATATTGTGATTATTCGAAGCAGAAAAATTCGATCGTTGTAATCGTTTTTTTTTCTAAGTTTTCCTAAAACACAAAAGAGTTGTAATGCGAACTGTGGTTTTAAAACCTTTAAATGCAACTTTTGCTTCTAACTTTTTTGGATTTTGATTTAGACGATTTTGTTATATGAGAGTATTGTAGAGTTTTTGGAGCACTTTTCGGAACTGTAACCATAACTCATGAGAACTCACTGGAACTACATTTTGAAATTTTTAATGTTGTCTAACTTTTTTGTGTTTGGGTTTAGAAGATTATTTTATAAGGATTTTTTGTTGAGTTTCGAAAGTACTTTCCAGAACTCTTCGGAACTACGAAAAAAAAAAAACTTTGCAATTTTTCAATTGGCTCTAACTTTTTTGTGTTTGGGTTTAGAAGATTATTTTATAAGGCTTTTTTGTTGAGTTTCTTGAGCACTTTCCAGAACTCTAATCAGAACTCTTCGGAACTCCGAAAAAAATTTTTCGCAATTTTTGAAAATTTTCACTGTTCTATAACTTGTTTGCTTTTGTTCAAAAAAAAAATTCTTGTTTAGGGAACTCCAGAACTCTTGGTGTAGTGCATGAATTTTGTAAAAAAAATGTACTTTTATCAAAATAGGGTGCTGGCTTATTTTTGAAAAACATTTTTTTTTTGTTGCTATAATTTGGGATTTTATTTTTTTTAAACTATCAGGAACTCCAGAACTATGTTAATTCTACACAAAAAAAAAATAAAAATTCAAAATTTTTGTAAATGTGGTGCATCGTGAACTTAGCACCCTACATTAAAAAAAATAAAAAAAAAATACTAAATGAACAGAACTTTTCAAAATTTTTATCAGGAACTCTAGAACTCTTGTCCAGCTATCCAGAACTCTAAAAAAATATATACTTTTCAAACTTTGGGGTGCTAAGTTCACGCAACCGCTCCCCTTCCCTTTGGTTTCTGGAGTAAAACAAAAATCGTTCATATACTTCGTTTGACCGAGGATTGCAATATTCCTCGAATTTTTGGACCACTTCCGTGTAATTTTTTTTGTTTTCCTCCGTAAGATTAAATGTGTGAAATAGTTCTATGGCTTCACTGGCCTGCGCAACTCAACCGGCTGCGCCATGTGATATAGTATGGTTTTAGTTTTAAATGAAACACGTGCTTGTAACTCTAGCGTTTATTCTGCTGCGCTGTTCGGGGCCAAGTGGCCGATGTCAATGTCAATATACATGTGCTTACATCAATTACAATAAATGTCATACAAGGTGTTACCATAAGGAAATGCAAGTTTGACTATAATAATAGGGAAATAAAGCTCCCACCCCATCGTCCTTCACATCCCGTTGGATATTATTAATTTCAATTATGCATACATCCCTACGGTCCATATACTAATGTAGGAGTAGGAAGGCACTTTTACAGATTACTTTTCTGAAGTTCAATCCCAAAGAAGAAGTACTGAATGTCACTTAGCAGTAATTCATACCCCTCCGATAGTAAATACGGGTAAATCTACCCGAGCATTGACTCTTTTGAAAAATTCCATCACCCAGTTGCTACTCACGGAATGCTTACATTTCTATCTAAATGCATTGCAGCAAGAACGAATTTATTGATTAGCTACATCCAAGGAAGCAGGGGGCCAAGGGGATTCCTGAAGCAATCACATTTCACTTTCGTAACGCAAATTGAATTTTTCATAACGAAAGAGTGGTAGGTACCTTGTCCGTCACAGAAGCGCGAAGGATTTTTTTTTCTTGAATGTCTAACTGTATCGTGCACCATATGAAATATTCCAAAACAGTATTCTTTGTCTTATCCAGCTTAGGTATATGGGTACTGGGTAGGGATTTGTATCATTGGAATAAGCACATATTATGCTTTAACATTTTTATTCCTCCTTTTTTTGTACACAAAGCAATTGTTGGAATCAGGTGAATGTTATTCTACTGACACGCCATGTTTACATTACATAATGGTATGGTAGAAACAGCTCCTTCATAAAATTCCACATTACAATTTCTCAGGAAAGGAAACGATTCATCCATTTTGCGAAGAAGCATGCAAATGAGAAACACGACACAAAACGTTACTGAATAAATGGGTATTCCTTGACAGTCGAGTGCATATTATGTATGTATGCTTGCAGGATGGTGCAAGGAGACGACAGGACATCCCACGCCCATGTTACTTTGTTGTTGAGTTAATAAAAAGTGTCACGAGTAAATCGATTTTAAGTTTCCATTTGCTATATGGATATTGAATAATGATATGTACATCGATAATAATCAGGGTCACAATGGAAATGATTGCGTGTTTGTTACTTTGAAGTAGAAGTCAAAGGTTCAATCACACTGAAGTGAGGTTCGCTCCGATATAAATATCACCTTGAAATATTAGAGTAGAATCAGATGGGTATCAACAAATAGCCTAAGCCAAAAGCGAAGGGTGACTTGACTGCTAGCCGTAAAATAAACGTTATTAATGCTCCTGCTTCAAGCTGCTTAGGTATATGTATATTGTACGAAAATGATAAAAACGTGCGCAAGCGCAAAAAGAGAATAAACATTTTAAGTGAGTTAGTACTGACTGATTGGCGATTGGTGATCAACCCAGCTCAAACGGTTTAAGCTCTAGGAAGCTGACATTTTCAAACAAATTTTCTTTTACGACCAAAGTGGGAACTTAGGCGTCGGCGTCGGTTATAGCCATCAGTAAAATGCATTCATAAAAACACGGAATTCACTAGGTATTAGGCTTGTGTAGTTCACGAACGAACTAGTTCACTATAGTGAACTAAGTTCACACACTTAGTTCACTAGTTAATTTAGTTCACCGTTATTATTTTCAATTGGCCTTACCAATAATCATTTTAAACCTTTAAATTATTATATTAAATTATATTTTGACGGTCATGACAATAGGTAATTTTATATAGACATTTTCTTGACTTCGTAAAATTTAGCTTGGACACTAAAAATGATTGCTAGTACTGCGCAATGCTTATCATACAAACGGAATAAACTAAAGCTAAGCACATACGATTGTCAGTGCGGGTGGCCCGTTGTCAGCAGGAAGTATTCTACCCCAAATTCCAAGCTGACAAGACGGAACTTTATCGCAATTTTTTGCTAATGGATCCAAACCAATTCGATGGAATTTTACTCCACACATCAAGATGCCCGTATGCGCGAGCATCCAGGGTACTCATTTCGTATAGTAGTGCACGAGATCGTCTTTTATTTGCTTCACGTAACTCTACCACCGTCATGTCGTCCATCGTTTATTTTGCACAAGGTTTGAGAACTTTCGGTACCTTTCAGGAGCTCACAAACTGTAGTTGAAATAAGGACTAGACGTCATCGTAATTGTCATAATGACATTTGACAAATTACAGTGGCCTACTTTGTGCTTACGGAATATTTAAATTACAGTCACCCACAAAATCTTGCTCATTTATTTTGTTTCTAATAATTGTTGATTTATAATGTCGGATGAGTTATAATGTAATTTAAATCGTAAAAAAATCTGAATTCAATTGCTCGCTTTAAAATTCCTGTAAAAAGCTTAAAATTGTCTGCAAAATAAAGAAATCAATGCAAGACGATACCTAATTTAAATAGCTACCGTGCAGATGCAAATGTTGGATCGTCGAAATGATGTCGTCGAGACGATAGCAATTTTCTGTATTTGACGAGGTGGCTTTTGAATGTGAATCTCGTCGGCGACCTCTTACCACAGGAATTCTTTGGGTAGTTTATAATCTGCGCATCCAATAACCCCATGAACTAAACTGAACTAAAATGAGCGAACTAGTTCAGTAGCGTGATTTGAACTAAATTGATCGATCACTCAAATGAACTAAATTGCCCAACTCTACTAGGTATAGAATACATTGTGGAATTGAACTGAAAAAGTTGTAGGTATATTAAAAAATTAATAAATTCTTTATCTAGAAAATTTAGAGTTCAATTGCTAAATTTTGTTTTAATGAACTAACTGTATAATTCATAAGCAACATTTTAAGACCAAGGTTTAGTTCAATGTTTAAGTTGATGTGCTCCAAAAAAACAAACTATTTTTATACCCTCCACAGGAAGGTATATTCACTTTGCCATTACATTTGTAACGCCAAGAAGGAGTCACCGCAGACCCTATAAAGTATATATATTCTGAATCAGGATCACATTCTGAATCGATTTAGCCATGTCCGTCTGTCTGTCCGTCTGTCCATCTGTCCGTCTGTCCGTCTGTCCGTCTGTCCGTCTGTCCGTCTGTCCGTCTGTCCGTCTGTCCGTCTGTTGAAAACACGATAGCGTCCAAACGATTCGACCTAGGTGAATGCAATTTTGTGAGAGGACTTCTTTTTACCGTCGTCAGGTTGGTATTGAAAATGAGCTATGTCGGTCAAGTAGTTCTGGTACCTCCCATACAAAACCACTATTAGACCCATGTGTCTCTCTGTCTGTTGAAATCACGATAGCGTCCAAACGAATCGACTTAGGGGAATGAAATTTTGTAAGAGGACTTATTTTGACCATTGTCAGGTTGGTATTAAATATTGTCTATGTCGGTCAAGTAGTTCTGGTATCTCCCATACAAAACCAATATTAGACACATGCGTGGACGTGTACAAGTACAGTACATAGATACTAACTCGCATGGCAAACATTTTGCATGACGTTTATGCAGTGGAGGGTTTCAAAGCATCGGCCAGGCCGATGATACCACTTTTACTTGTTTTTTTTTTTACAGAAGCATTTTACTGATAGCTATAACTAACTGGGACCTCAGAAGCGATTTGGGGAGAATTCGAACTCCAAAAGGGGGCAAAGGGGGATCAAAGTTTGTATGTAAAAACCTTTCACCCGATCGACTTCAAATTTGGTTTATGTAGGTAGATACTCTATATAAAAAAAATAAATCGGTTTGTCTAATTTTGAAAATTTTGCCTGGGACACCAGTTATTATTAGTGAGATTCAGTTAGTATAGGGAACATTTTTAGGGTTCCGTAGCTAAAGGAAAAAAAATGTAACCTTATTACTTTCGCTACGATGATATCTGTCCGTCTGTCTGTCCGAACCCGCATGTTACTAGATCCATCTCAAAAACCAATTGACGTAGAAGGCTAAAATTTGCACACAACATCCGGTATAGAGCTACTTACTACTACTTATTAATTAATTTGGTGAACAACTATATTTATTGCGGATAGATTATAGTATTTCTGTATCTAAATTTTTGGCTTACCACTTTGGTCATAATTCCCAATAGATATTCGAAAGTGCAATATGCCAACTACCAGCATATTTTTTCGGTGGAATTGAAATATGCTATGTTTTTGTATACTCTGTCGTATATATACTATGCGTATACGTATACTGTATACATGTGCGGATGCGGATAGGATAATATGTAATTGTATATCCATACTGCCTCTCATTATGCTCTAATTGAAACAAATGTTTGGAAACTCATACAGAGAGTAAATAAATTCGCATAGCTAAAGAATGTCTCTCTAATCGATGTTAGTCCTTTCATGAGTAGATCCTCAAATAACACTCGCTATTCAACACAATGAAACTCCTTATTTGATTAGAACTTTATTGATTGCGAATACACATCAAGTTCCGGAAACACTCTCAATAAATTGTAACAAATTGCTTATAATTCTTGGAAGCCCACAACTGTAAGAATTACTTACCGTACAATTGATTGATTCTCTTGTCGCACAGTAGCCAAAGACGAGGAATAGGATATCGAAAAAGGAAAAGCGAATGATTAAAGATTAAATTCTTTCAACATGAAAACTTTTTTTTTTTAACTTTTTCCAAGGGAACAATATTTGTTTGCTTTTGGAAACCTTGTTTTTCTTCACATTGGAATTGTGTTTGTTTGTATTTTCATTTTCAGCTCTTTGAGCACGTCCCTTTTACTTGGCGAATTAATTCGCACATGTTTTTATTT
Source organism: Cheilosia scutellata (assembly GCA_955612985.1). Classification (NCBI taxonomy): domain Eukaryota; kingdom Metazoa; phylum Arthropoda; class Insecta; order Diptera; family Syrphidae; genus Cheilosia; species Cheilosia scutellata. Next base: position 39,818,747 of record OY015312.1, on the reverse strand, counting down.
TGCGAAACAGTGTTTATATTATGGATGCCTTCATATATAAATGACATTTCTGGGTTGTATTTACCGGAAATGCTCTTTCATCGTCATAGCTATTTAACTTTGGATTGTGTAATTTTTATATCCGAGTGCTAATGTTTTGAATTAGTTATAGAAAAGCTTGAGTATTCGTTTTCGTACCTAAGACTGTTACATATAATCTCCATTTGTTTGTATGCCGAGGACTAGCACAATAAATGCACTCTGTGAGTGAATAGAGATTAAGGAAGAGTACCTACAAAGGGAATTTTGGTAAAAGACTGCAATTTATATAATAGTCATAAGCCAATTACGTATACGATAAGATTACACAACGAAATTACATAATAATAACGGAAATTTGTATTCATTACGTATGAATGTATTATGTTTCATGTGCCAGCAGCCACGATTCGTAGTATGATTAAAGATGAATAAGTAATATAGTCTTGAAAAATTTAATAAAATTGTATTACCTACGAACAGGTGATTTTAATATCCACAATTTTGACTGGATTCGACAATCTGGACAGACAACACCCGAAGGAACTTACGTACTGATCCTTGGTGAGGTAAATCACTTAAACCACTTACAAATGACCCAACACGTGTATACTGCAAAGAGGACCTTCAATATATCCAATTCCGTTAAACAGCAAATTATTTTTGGCTTTATTTCTTATCTTGTTGTTTATTTTTGGGCGCTATGTATTTTCCAAATCAATTTGGGTGTTATTTCCTTGGGCGTTAAGCTAAGTACACACGATTGTCAGATCTTACAATATTGTCAGATCTGTCAGTGAAAAATGTGTCCCAAATGTCTTACAACCGTCTGAACTTACAATTTTGTCTTACAATATTGTCAGAATTGTCATTGTCAGTCCATTGTAAGACATCCATCTGACAATGAAATTGTCAGGTTGCTGACGATCGTCTGAACAAGTCTGAACACACAATTTTTTTTATTGTCAGACAATTAGGACATTGTAAGACTCATTGGATATTGTCAGATGTCGTTGTTTATGGAAGCTGACAATAGCTTACAATTTCTTCGTTGTCAGACAATATAACCATAGTGGTTTACGAGGGAAATCGAAGTTAGCTTTTAAATGATGGAAACTAATTCAGAAGATATTGATATGAACAACTGTGGAAATTGGAATTTAAATTCCATTTGGAATTGCAAAAGTCGAAAAAAGTGGGGTTGTTGGATGCGCAGAGTATAAACTACCCAAAGAAGGCCTGTGGTAAGCGGTAGAGGTAATAAAAAAAAAAAAAAAGTTGAGTCAAGTTGCGAATGAAACCGTCTCGATTTCCTGGATGATCGCGCGCATATTGGTGTCTTGATGTGTGGAGTCATCAAAGCTAGAATTCCATCGGATTGTGTTGAGTACATTCGCAAAAAATTGCGATAAAGTTCCGGCTCCTCAGCTTGCTATTAGGAGTAGAATCCTTCCTTCTGACAACGGGCCACCCAATCCTTCTTCAAAATATTACGTCGTTTTTGTATCAATTCATCATCCTCGCAGTCTTCTAACACGTAGGCAGTTAAAATCTCGCAAGTACAATATTTTGCTCCATTATTCCTAGATACTACAAAAAACAACCCACAAGAATTTGAATTTATCTGACAATGTCTGACAACAGATCGACCAATTTTTCATATTCAAATATCTTCCGACCGTGTGAACACCCAATTTTCAACCTGACAGCGTTGGCAGAAAAGTCATTGTCAGACCATTGTAAGACATCCATCTGACAATGAAATTGTCAGACTTTGGGACAAAATCTTACAACCATCTGAACGGACAATTTTGTATTGTAAGGTAGTTGGCTATTGTAAGCTCATTGTCAGTCATTGTCAGAGCACTGACAGATCTGACAATATTGTAAGATCTTACAATCGTGTGTACTTAGCTTTATGGCCTAACGCCGTAATTTGGACTCTTAGGCTCGTCGGACTGCAGCTAATTCCTCGTACCCCCATAAACAAACTTAAAGAAAAATCTCCGAAAAATGCCTTATGGCAAGACGAGAAAGTCAACGGTGCGGACCTAACATCAACTTCTTTATGAGTCTTACTTACTTACTTAGGCTGCTCTATAGTTCGAGGTGAACTGTGGGCTCAACTAGCCCGGTCCTTAGCTAACTGCCTCCAGTTTCATACTCTATCTAAGTCGATTAAGATCGCCTTCTACTTACGTGCGCCACTTAATGCTTAGTGAAGAAGTACTTGACGAGTCTTGAGAGCATGCCACACCTGTTCACGCATGTTTTAAGGACTTGGAGAAGGCATACGACCGAGTCCGTCGACTCTAGAGGTAAACTTTGGAGTGTATTTCAAGAGTATGGAATTGACGGTTTTCTCTTGAGCACTACTTAATATCTTTACATAAAGTGTACAGCTATTTTCGGGTAAACGGCGCGCGTTTAATCAACACCTTAACGGTGGGTGTTGAACTTCGCCAGGAGTGCGTTCTGTCTCCTCTCCTTTTCATTACTTATTGGATGTTACAGGGCATTCTTGGCAAAGACAGTTTCGATTTGGGAGATCTGAGGAAAAGGTCACTTACCCTTCGTTGAACTTGGTCATCCTTGGGTTTCTCAGACTGAACTTCAACGCGCACTCAATCGGTTTGTAGCCGTTTGTGTTGAAGCTGAGATGAAATTAAACGTGAACAAATTTGAAGGGATGGCCATCTCCAGATTCATTCTGCAAGTTAGTGGAGACACATTGAAACAAGGGGAGAAGTTTAAGAATCTTGGGGTCTTATTCACGAGTGTTGGAAGAAGCAATGCACAGTTTTCCTGTAGGATCGGTCAGGCTGGGTCGATTTTGAGACTGCTCGGCCATTCTATTATTAGGAGGACTGAACTTGGTGTCAAAGCTAAGCTGTGGCTTACCTATATGGTCATGAGATTTATGACCAAAAGAATAAGATCGCGGATACGGATCCTCCATTGTATTGCTGGTGTGACCCGTAGATATCATATAAGAAGCACCAGAATACGTGAGGAACTCAATGTCGAGCAACTACTTCTCCGAACCATATCTAGTTTTGGCACCGCTGCCAAACTTGTCAGGTTGTGAATGACAAATGCAAGCGATTGTTTGAAAAGTTGAATTCTGGACTGTAATCTTCGTTCGATGGCGTGCCGGTTTTGGTTTCGAGAAATTGCAGTATTTTCACTTAATTTTTACTTCGAAAGCCCAGATATAACAAATAAAATAAACTGAATAATTAGTTAGGTTGCGTGTAGACACCCTAGGCCTAACTACTCACAACCATTAGTTTTTGTCAGTATTTATTTTTGGGACGAATGGATTTAGGTAGCTACCTGGTAAATTGCATATTTGCACCTTATACTAGCTGAAAAAATAATAACAGCCAATAAGGGATCACATTTCATTGTTGTCCTATGTCCTTGGTAAAAACGAAACCAAAAACTGACAAATTCCTTTAAGTGTAATTAGTATATTCACCAACAGAGAGCTGAACACACAATAATTAAACGTTTCAATATTTACCAAGAGTGTCGGCTTTCTCTCACTGTCAAATTAAGAACAGCAACATGGTTCTTTGGAAATAGGCCCCACTTTCTTAAAAAAAAAAAAATTCTAAGAATAACCACATGCTATTTAATATGGTGTCATTGAGATTCGCTAACAATTCCGCCCGCAATGGACATAATGATTTTAGCAAAAATAAACAAAATCACAGTCCAGAGAGGGTGTAATAAATCATTTCATGTCCCAGTCAACTCAACACCCACATCAGTGTCATTAGTTCTGCAACCGCTTGCTTTACGTCCCCATTTATCTTCTCTGGTAATGAGTTGACTTTACTGGATACCGAGACCGAGAACGAGCGTAGGGTTTTCAATTTAAATATACCCTTGTCCATTGGATCACGTTCACCGGCTGAGGAGGAGGACTTGTGTCTAACGGATGATTCCGCGCCGGCCCGCAGAAACATGGTCGAAGATACAGGAATAGAAAGTTTTGAAATATTTTCAATTTTTGTTGGTAGTTGCTGATTTTGTTGGGTACACACAATCAAGGCTAATTGTGAAAATACTTATACATACACTCGACGTCATAAGTTCTATTCTCCATAAACGCTTGGTATTTCCGAAGACGATACATTTAAAAGTGGTTCGGGGTTTCTATTACAGCGGCTAAAGCGGCCCATAGACACCACACTTGTGTCTGCACCGGTGTCGGTTGTACGGAAATGTGTGCTGTGTGTGGGTTGGTGCGCACACCGATTTCGGTGTCAGACACGGTGCGAGTAAAATCAAAAGTTTTTGATTTTTGGTGTTGGTGTCTCGATCGGTGTGATGTGTATCTGTATGGCGGAATGCCACACAGGTGTCAGTACATCGGTGCAGACACAAGTGTACTGTCTATGGGCCGCTTAACGGAAAGTTATTCTACTTTTGTCAAGAACAAAAACTGTTCAACTTGTTGGATATAGATATGGTTGTGTATTGTCTTGTGTTTGTTTTACTGGATGTGAACGTGAAGTGAACGTTTAGTAAACTGTATTGAACAAAATGTTTCATTACTTGAGCTAGCTTTCAACTTGTCACTAGTTATTTTTTTGACATGTAGGGCGTTGTAATGTTACAGAAGTTTGGAAAATCATTAAAGCATGACTTCAAGAGGGGGTTGCAAATCCACTCAGACTCCAAAGGTGGGCTATAATACAGGATGCGGTAAAATAACTTCCTTTTTTCGCTTTTCGAAAGGCGTTGTTATAATGTTTTGTTTCCTTCTAGGTCAGTCCTTCCGTTATTCTTTGGAACAGTGAGAAGCGTGCGTTTGTTCTCTGACCCGCGCTTTCTGAAATTGATTAAATTTAGGCCCACTTCTGGGGCGCTACCCCGTTTCCGACCAGAAATCAATTGCTGCATGGGTCACTACGTTTAGACAAACCGCAAGATTAACAAGACAAAGAAGTGGATAGTCCCTCAGCCCATTGGGGCATTGAGGCATTGCGGTGAGCTTTAATTTTGCAATCACCACGGAGTAAGGTACTATCGCGCAAACGTGGACTTGGTCTTGAACTTAGTTGACATTTACTTCCAACAAGGCAGATTAACAGCTCACGTTTTAAGGGCATTTTTTTAAGGTAGGTACATTTCCCGGAGCGCCACATCCCATTTGGAGTGAGTTCCTATATTTGATTTTCTAAGCCTAAAAACGTCCGTCTACTTTTTGATTTTCAATTTGTTGACCAATAATCTGTTATCGAACAAAAATAATTTTTTTTTTTTTTTCAAAATTTGGTCCCCTAGAAAAAAGTGTCACCTGTGGCGTCTGGCGTGTATTTTTCTGCCAGTTCTGCTTTATGGTGTTGAGTCGTAGGTGATAAGAGGGTGGGAGAAGCTGATATCGAGCTCCTTTGAGAGAAAATTCGTCGACTTATTTCTCGTCAAATGTTCAAGAATATCGAAAAGATGCAGAATACGCAGGGGCGTAGCGAGGGTTCGAGCCGTGGGGGGTGACTTTCATTGAAATGCCGACTTATTTCAGGAACTTGCCGACTGTACCTATAGAAATCATGAAAATCGGCCCAGCGGTTATCGAGTTATATCTAACGTCAAACGAGTTTCACTCCATAGAAGATGTTTTTTGTATGGGAGACGCCACGCCCCTTTGTTCAATTTTGATATGTAGTTCGCGGCAGTTCGCGAATTCCAGCCATCAGTTTTTACCCTCAATGTCTAGTTTGAGGTTAAGTTCGAACGAATGTTTTATTCGATAGTTTGTGGAACGCTAATTAAATGATGTGGATTGTGAATAAACTTTGACAATTCGCGCCAAGGGTGTCTTCGTTCGCGGCAAAAAGTTTGTAATTTGAAATTTCGTTATTTAAACTGTTTATAAACTTATTTTCTTAATACATTTTGATGGGATAAATAATTATCCTCCTCTTGGCCCAAACACACGTTTGCCACGAATTGTTAAAGTTCGCAATCCACATCAATAACCCGCGAACTAGCAAATAACACATTCCTTCGAATTTAACCTCAAATTAGAAATGCCAACCGTCTTTTTAAAATCGAATCTAAACTCGCTAAATTTTAAGGATTTCACTCGGCAAATTTACCGATGCCGACCGTCCTTTTTAAAATCGAATGGAAACTCGCTAAATTTTAAGGATTTCAGTCGGCAAATTCACCGATGCCGACCGTCCTTTTTAAAATGGAATGGAAACGGGGTAGCGACATAAGTCCGCGCGACATTATCTCCGCCGAACTAAGAACGACATATCTCCGCGCGAAGTTATGTCGTTTTCAAGCGACATATCTCCGCGCGGAGATATGTCGTTCTTAGTTTGGCGGAGACGGAGATATGACGTTTTCAAAACACAGAAAAGTGCATGTATTTTTATTGACTAAAAATATTATACATACTGCTAAATACCCCAGAGTAAATATAATTAAACTTTAGCTCCAGGCGCCTGCCAGAAAGTTGTTGACATACCCTTAGCGGAGCGACGAAGTCGCGTGAGCGGCTAAACCCTGCGAACAAAAGGGTTAAAATCCTGTTAGCGAGCGAAGCGAGCCACCCACCCCATACTTTAAATACACCAAACTTTCTTACAGACGCCTATCTCCGCGCGGAGATTTATGTCGTTCTTAGTTCGGCGGAGATATGTCGTTTTAAATGCGACATAGCTCCGCGCGGAGATATGACGTTTTCAAAACGACATAACTCAGTCAGAAAAAAAGCGACATAATTCCGCTCGAAAAATGTACTGGGCGGAGATATGTCGGCGGAGATATGTCGCTATGCCATGGAAACTCGCTAAATTTTAAGGATTTCAGTCGGAAAATCCACCGATGCCGACCGTCCTTTTTAAAATCGAATGGAAACTCGCTAAATTTTAAGGATTTCAGTCGGCAAATTCACCGATTCACCGATTTTAAGGAGTTCATGTGGAACCTTTGAAAATGCGGACTTTTGTATAAATTTACAAGTTTAAAAACCTACACCTAATGGAAATCTAACTTAAGACCTAATTTTTGAAAATTGATCGTTGGTTTGCCGATTCTTGAAAAGCGTGGGGGGGTGATCTGTTAGAAAATATGTGCAGACTTATATATATTTTGAGTTCTTAATTTTAGGTATGGGTTACCAACCATACGAAGGCCTGAAGTTTCCTCAAACAATACAAACTTTTAGTGCTTAGGACAGCTTTACCTTCGGATGTTTACCACACGTTCGCGAAAAGTAACGCAGTGGAAAAAGCCTTATGATGGCATTTTTGTTTATCTGGAGGTTTAACCTGATACCCATCGCTAATTAGTCTAGCATACTGCGCCCAAATGGCTGCTTGTTTTACCTTAATTTCGCTGTCGTAAAAAACGACAACCAAAGGTTACACCCCACCTCTAACCAGAAGTTTAGCTGGGAATGAAGCTGATGTCTTTTAGCCATGTATAATGTTCCGAAAGCTGTAAATATCACATATGTAATTAGAAACTAGTTATAAATATGAATCTAAAAAAGGATAGTTTGTGGTACCTATACCATTTTCGAAAACTTTATTTCGGGTACCGAAAGTGAATATAAATCATTGGTTCCGTTTCACTTTCTTGGTGGGTACATATAAGTAAGCCGCATTTACGGCTAAATCCTAATTGAAGCTATAGTTTATTTCCTAACTACTACAATGGTAAAGTGCCCCTTCGTATGATAAAGCATTTGTGTAAATTAAATTCAACGAAAAATAAATAAGAAGTACCTACTTCAATTTGCATACAAGGAAAGCAGCACACAAGGAGAAGTGCCAAATCACTTTTAACATTATGTATATATAATTTTTTTCTGTTATCATTATCCCCGCCTCTGCTGGAGGACTAAATTTCAATTTAAATTCAATAAAAGTATAGATGTTCTCTACTTCTCTATCCTTCGTCGGTCGTTTCGTTTAATGTGTTTCTATGTCAATACTGGCTGAAGAGTACTCCACATATTGATTGATATTTATTTAGTTCGCATGACATCGATGTTATCCTTGAGTTAAATGAAAAATGGGAGGTAGCAGTAAAACTGATCAAAATTATTGCAATATAGTAGTGTCATATAGGGGTTGAAAAATAAGAACTAAAACATTGCACATACTAGAAATGAATAGAAACTGAATTCCTGCTAAATTAACTTTAAATATACATTCTTATTGGATATGTGCAAGATATATGTTTATCTTCGTTTTTTTATCCATGGAAATCATCAATTTGTTCTGCCTATACACCCTGTGTGCACCCTGAACACAGGTTGATAAGTATACAAAGACCAACTTTAAATGTTCGGAGTCTGGGGTCAATGATTCATTTGTCTGGCTTTGATAAATTGCTTAGCTCTTACATTTTTATCTGCGTGGCTGACTCTCTATTTTCTTGACGTAATAATTCATTTTATTCATGCGGTAGGATGAAATCCTATATTGGATAAGGACAGACACACTGCTGCGTTGATAATGCGGCTATGAACACGTTTTTGTGTGGTTAGCTTTTGTGATGTATATTGCAGACTGAGCCAAGAAGCTTACCGTATTTCGTTAGAAGGTCTAAAAGGATTTCCATAGAATATTTGTAATTTAAGTCACGTTTCAGGTATACCAACGATTCGGAAAAAATCTATTCAGAGTTCATAAATTGGTATTGCGATTATAGATTTGGGTACCTATAACCGGTATAATTTTGTTATGTTTCTAGGTACAAACAAAAAGGAAAATGACAAAATAATCGATACATTTTCTGACTATAGCTATTGTTTTTATCTAGGACCCTGAATTTGTTTCGCTTTCTCGTATAAAGGAATGTTCTGAACAGGAACTTGTATTGGAATCAGCTAAATTTATTTGTTGATCACATGCATGACATTGTTTCTGCACGGCATCCGGATATAATGGCATGGACTTTATGATAATAGACGTATTTTTTTGGGAAGTGAGTACCTATAAAAGTGAGTATAACATATCCAAAAGTGAGTATAAAAGTTTTTCATGTAAAATTAAAAGTGAGCTAGCTATAGATTCTAGCTATAGAAGCAATTGTACGAAACTCACAAGCCAACACCAGAGGTACAATTTTTTCAAAAGTCCGTACAACTACTTGCCTATGCTGATGATATTGACATTATTGGGAGAACGCGGCCAGCTGTCAGTGGTGCATTTGCAAGCATCGAAACGGAGGCGGCGAAGATGGGTCTGGCTGTTAATGAGGACAAAACAAAGTATATGCTGTCAACGAGAAAGGACTCTCAACATCGGCGACTCGGACAAAACGTCACGATGGACAGATACAACTTCGAAGTTGTTAAAGACTTTGTCTACCTGGGCTCCACTATAACATCGCAAAATGACATCGGCGCAGAGATCAAGCGAAGAATCACTCTTGCCAATCGCTGTTTCTTCGGGCTAAGAAGCCATCTAAGAAGTAAAGCCCTCTCTCATAGAACCAAGGAGATGTTATATAAGACCTTAATCATCCCGGTCCTGCTGTATGGTGCAGAAGCATGGACCCTGTCAAAAGCGGATGAAAACCTTCTGGGATGTTTTGAGAGAAAGATTCTTCGAATGATATTCGGTCCAGTTTGTGACGATGGAGTATGGAGAAGAAGATTCAATAACGAACTATACGGGCTATACAGCGACGCTGACCTGGTCAAAAAGCTAAAAATACAACGGCTGAGATGGCTGGGACACGTGGAGCGTATGGACAACAACGCACCAGCCCGACGAGTCTTCGAATCCAACCCTGAGGGACAACGCAGCAGAGGAAGACCCCACCTTAGGTGGCGCGCACAATTGGAGAACGACCTCAACCAACTTGGTGTGCGTAACTGGAGGCAGCTAGCGAGGGACCTAGCTGGCTGGAGGGGCTTGTTGGTTGAGGCCGTGGTCCACCCCGGACTGTAAGCGCCACCGAAAGTAAAGTAAAGTAACTAGCTATAGATTCCCAAAAAAATATGCCTAATATAAGAGTGACAACTATGAAGGTACAACAGCAGTGTTATTTAACCTGTGGGACGCGATCCCCTTGGGACTTGAGGTTACGATTACGATACAAGGGAAAGAGATACAAATTATGGCCCGACTTCAGTTGATTTTTGTCATTTGGCATGACAAAAATCATGATGAGAGTACCTATACACCAGACTCATCCCATAAAACTAGGAAACATTCATTCCTGAAAGAACCGAAAACTTGTATTCCCTTGGCCACCATTACTTATGAAGAAACTACGTCCATGGGTCTACAATGTTTTTCAGTAGTTAACATGTAGTCAACAATCGTGTATATTTGCACATGACACAAATCCAATGGTAGCAAAAATACCCATACAATTTCAAGCCCAACAGGAAGAAGTTTCCAAACAACAATATGAAATCCCAATTAGATATAACTCATACTATTGGATGTATGACAATTTGTAGGTACATAATATCTTTTAATACATAACATGTATCTACAATCTGATAATCACACACTTCAATGACGAATTTATGATATGCTTTGACTGTAACAAAATATGTATGTGCAGCAATTCAGATATTCGCAGAACGTCTTGTATAAAATATTCCTGCTGAGACGTATATGGAGATTGCATTTCTATAGAAACTCCCAATAATTTGTGGTAAATTTCAGAAGTCAATTTAATGAGAAATCTAACCCTTTCTGTGCTCACGCACAGAGTTGGATTAACTCGTATATAATGCAAGGGCGCTTGTGTCCTCAATAATAAAGGGCCCAAAAGGGAAACGAAAAGCGAGGCCTTATGCTATGAGAAAAGTTGCTTTTGACACCTTTAAAAGCAGAGGAGAAAAGGAAAGTACCTATATAACCTTCTCCGAAAAGAAAAGGAATACAGGAAACGCGCGATTGAGTCGATAAAGAGACGTCACTCCACGAATAAGTTGCGAAAGTTTCACCAAAAGGTAAATATCAAAGCTTCAGCCCGAACCAAGTCCTGTAAAGACGAAATTATACGGGCTGTCAAATGACGGTGATGACCAAGATCCCGCTGACAATCAGTATAATCCATTAAACATTGATTATGAGATAGACAAGAATTCCTTCAACTTGACCAACATGAAGCAGTGAGGGTAGCCATATCTAGACTTAAATCCAATAAAACTTAAGTGGAGAAGATTTTTCTTGGTAGGGAATTCTACATGCAAGCTCATATGTAAAATATGGCTAATGTATGGAATCTCACCATTCTTTGTCTGTTTGTCTGTCTGCAGACAGTCGTATAAAAGCCCATGGTCAACAACCTGATAGGTTCTTACCTTATGAATGTTTCTTTATGTCGAGAAGGTAGGTACACCATATACCAAGTTTTCGCACAAATTCCCAATCGACACCTACCCACCTATCAACGATTTTGTGGTTGCCTTTGATAGCGTATGTAGAGATGGACTTCTCAGACCCGTCCAGTGTTGGTATTACTGATAAATTCATTCGTTCGTCGGAGAACTCTCGCTGCTCCATAAAGGTAGTCGAGAACACCTCCGTACCTTTCGTTGTCAAAGAAGGTCTCAGATAAGATGACTAGCTGCCATGTGATTTCTTTAACATCATTATACTTGGAACAATTGTACAAAACTTACAAGCGTATTCACATATGCCGCCGATGATATTCATATCATCGGATGAGTCCGGCGAGTTGTGCATTTGTGAGTCTGAGTATCTTTTGAGCCACAAGCCGCAATGATGGGACTAGCAGTAAATGTTATGCTGTCCATATGAAACGACATATTCAACATTGCCACCTAGGATAGTACATAACAATGGACAGTAATAGTTTTGAAGTAATGAAATTCTTTGTCTATCCAAGCTCTGCTGTGAACGACCTTCAGCAATGACATTCGTCCTGAGAACCAACGAAGAATTTGTCTTGCCAATAATTGTTTTAACAGACTATAGAGGCTTAAGTCTCCTTAACACCGCTTACACGATGTTAAGATGTTAACGCCTTACGCCATTTATCAGCGAACTGACTGGACCCTATCAGTGCGGTTTTGGAGGCTGTTTAATAGCGAACTCTACGAGCTGAGCTGTACAGCGGCATCGACCTGGTCAGAAAAGTACGTATCAGTCGACTAAGATGGCTAGGACATGTAGAGCGAATGAACACCAATGCTCCGACCCGAAGAGTCTTCGATTCCAACCCGGAGGGACAACGCAGGAGAGGAAGACTTCGCCTTAGGTGGTGCGCACAAGTGGAAAGGGACCTCACTCAACTTGGAGTGCGCAACTGGAGGCGGTTAGCCAAAGATCGTGCTAGCTGGAGGCGTGTTGGTTGAGGCCCAGTTCCACCCCGGACTGTAGCGCCACCTAAGTAAGATGGCAATTGAGTATCAGAGCCCTCTCACGAGCAACTAAGCAAACTTTATATGAGACCGTTAACATCCCCATCCTTCTACATGGCAGTTTGTATAGTATAGTTTGTATATTATATGGTATTCTAAGTGATAACACAATATTATGTCTCCGCCTAAGAGTCTCGTACATCGAAAAGGAAAATCACTTTTGTTTATTTTACGGGTCAGCAAATTTTATATTGACCCATAACACTTATAGCATATCACTCCCATCTTACATGCAATTAAATTGATAAACATATTTCGGTGATCATGCCGTTTGCAATAAGATACAATTCAACTCGCGCCCCAGCTAGGCGTCTCCCTCGTGTTAGCTTAAAAATCACAAGTTTTAATCACGAAAGTGGTTCTATCTCAATCCGACCCTGTTAGCATTAGCGGGAAAAGGATTTCAGTTGCTTGTTTTTATGTTAAAACGAAATTTTATACTGACTGTGATATCAGGTTTGGTCCCACATGTGCGGGTGTGAATAATATATAAAAACACTCTTCGAGTTTTTTTTTTTTTTGGCTAAGACATAGGTTCGTATCCTTTACTGTCATTGTTATTTGCCATAAACATTGCCAACATATGGTGTGGTGTATTGTCGATTGTAATAGTTCATGCGAGGGAATTTCGTATACAAGGTTACGAGGGAAGGTTGTCTTTATTATTGACTACCAGAAAAAGATAGCACATTTTTGGCTAACCTTTAACAAAGGGCAAAGAAAAAATATTATACGAGTAGCATGTAAATCCTTGGAGAGTAATTTATTTCACAATGCATTACTTTGGTTTGTTAATACATACAAACATTATTATAGAGGAGGCAATACATTTGTGGTGTATTTAGAGGTCAACTGGTGGTAAATATTGTGACGGTTCAAGGTGGGAACCATTGCCTTAGATAATATATGTATGTATACATTCGTCATCGTATACATCTGAGGGTGTTAATGGTATATACGCGTGTGTCTGTTTCATCTAATGTATTATTCAAGTTTATCGTTATTTGATTGTTCTGGGACCAGCTGACATTTAACTTGACTGCTGTGAAAATATAATGGGAATTCCGATCTCAAGGCGTTTAGACGTATAAGGATATAAATGGCTAAAAGCTATAATTGTACACAACCTGTCTGTCTTAGTCATCATGAATTAACTATAATCTCACAGTGGCTCCAAATCTCGAAGCAGATGCTTCTGTTTGTTTCTGTAATTCGTATGATAAAGCGCCATTCTCCTTAGAATTCCATGCTCCTTTGAATCAAATAAAAACGACCGGAAAATGTAATCACTATAATATGTATCATTATTTACCGTTTGTGTACACATTTTCAAGCAATAAGCATAATAAATATTAAATGACAACCGAGTGTTGACTTTGATGTTTCGGTATGAAAAATCTGATATTTTGCATATTTCTTGATCTTGACCTTTACCCAGCAGACTGCGGTTTTATTAATTGAAACAAAAAGGTTTTTCAACAACTTGTCGCCAGAAATTATGTGGCGCAAATTGACAGAAACGAACACATTTGTGTGAGAAGCGAGATAAATTTTTCTCAACAATGGAGATTTGCACAATACAAAAGTATAAATTATGAAACGACCGACAGAACAATTTTTTTTAGAAATTATTGTATGACACCTAGTATTTGAAGACGTACTTAGTATTTCTATGCAGTAATGACCACTGATCCACATCCATTAAAGGCAGAAACAATCTCAACCCATCCCAGAAAAAGATTTTGCGTTTGTATTGAGACAGATACGACAATGATTAGGAGATGAGCAGTGCGGTTTTCGTCCCGGCAGAAGCACAACCGACCAGTTATTCACTCTCAGAATGGTGCTTGAGAAGGCTTGGGAGTATGCTACACCTGTTTACGCATCCTTCGTAGATTTGGAGAAAGCATACGACCGAGTCCCTCGAGGTAAACTCTGGAGTGTATTGCAGGAGTATGGAATTGACGGTTCTCTCTTGAGAGCCATTCAATCTATTTACACAAACTGTAAAAGCTGTGTCCGGATAAACGGCGTTAAATCAATACCTTTCACCGTGGGCGTTGGACTTCACCAGGGGTGCGTCTTGTCTCCTCTCCTTTTCATTACTTATATGGACTGGATGTTACAGCGCAGTCTTGGCGAAGAATGTTTCGAATTGGGAGATCTGAAGATAAGTCATTTGCTCTTCGCTGATGACTTGGTCATCCTTGGGTCCTCTCAGACTGAACTTCAGCGCGCACTCGATCGGTTTGTAGCCGTTTGTGTTGAAGCTGAGATGAAGGTTAACGTGAACAAATCTGAAGTGATGGTCGTCTCCAGAACGCCTGTTCAATGCACTCTGCATGTTAGTGGAGTCCCATTGAAACAGGTGGAGAAGTTTAAGTATCTCGGGGTCTTATTCACGAGTGATGGAAGGAGCAATGCTGAGTTTTCCTGTAGGATTGGTCAGGCTGGGTCAATTTTGAGACAGCTTGGTCATTCTGTTATTAGGAGGACTGAACTTGGTGTCAAAGCTAAGTTGCCAGTCTTTAATACGGTGTTTGTTCCAACTCTTATCTATGGTCATGAGGTTTGGGTAATGACCGAAAGAATAAGATCGCGAATACAAGCTGCCGAAATGAGATTTCTCCGTTGTATTGCTGGTGTGACTCGTAGAGATCGCATTAGAAATACCAGAATACGTGAGGAACTCAATGTCGAGCAGTTACTTCTCCGGACGGAGCGGTCCATGCTTCGGTGGTTTGGTCATGTTAAACGCATGTCCCCGACCAGGATTCCACGACGTGCTATGGAATCCGTACCATCAGGCAGGCGTCCTCTAGGTAGACCTAGGATGAGATGGTTAGATCAAGTCCATAATCTCTCTTCTACCCGTATGGGGATTGCCCTTGATGATTTGGAGTCCATGGCGGAGGATCGAGAGCTTTGGAGGGTCCACTTGAGCAACCTACACCCGCGACCCACTTAATGGACAAGCGGACCATTTGAAAATGATGATGATGATGATGACGACAATGGAACTTTTAAACAGCCAGCTATACCTAGTAAAGACGTATGAAGATATCCCTGATCGCTTTGAATAAACAAAAAAAAAAAAGCCCCGAAAAACGCGGCAAAATCTCAACCCCTCAAAAAAATCCAACCAAAAAACCAAAAAATTATTTCAGAAAATCTCAATAAAAACAAATATGTTTTATATCTCGAGTAACACCGAAATGAATAATAATATAAGAACGTAGGTATACGTATAAAATAAACGATATTCCTGAGGATGTTAGCAAAAAACCAACGAAACGAAGGGTGCAAGGATGAATAAAACGTGTTTTTAATTACATCAAAATCATCACAAGACCAGCAAAGCCAAAATATACAAAAAAAGGTAGAAAAAATTACCGATACTACAATTAATAATGGTTGAAACATCACATACGACTAGGCAACGGCATACATATCTATCTATATGTATTGTGAAAAATTGTACATTAACTTATGTAGGTACATAACGTTTTTATTAGAATATTTTTGTTCTTAACATAACATGCTTCTTAAATATTTTTTGACATTTACATACATTAAAGCATCTCTAATATGAGCCCTCAATTACATGAAGTATAACAACTAATATGAACCGGAACAGTTTTGTACTGGAATTTATTTAGATGACCTGATCCTCTAAAATATAGGTATCTACTGCCCGGTAATATAAGCGAATTTATATTGACAAATTTTGAAGTTAAAACAGTTATTTTGTCTAAGACAGTTTATATTTTTATCGAAGAGGCACATAGCAACTGACCCAACAATCATTAGTTCATATAAGTGAGATTTCAATATATCTACTGATCAAGGTTTTGGAGAAAAAATATGGTACAAGTACTTTGATTTCGTTTTCCTGCATTTAGATTTAGACGAATGTAGGTACCTAACATACGACATTTTTTTTTTATCGAAGCGACACGACAATAATATTTATATCCAGTTTATACATACCACTTTATAAAGAAAGTGGAAGGTGTAAGGCCCAATGCACACGGAGCAACTGAAAAAAAAACTAAATCAGTTGACAACTCGGGTTACATACCAGTTACGGACTCAGCGGCGACTTGGCTCCACACACGAGGAAACTCATTACCAATCAAAATCTCTAGTTCGTTCAGTGTCGTCATGGATACCGGCACCGGGCGTGAAATGTCTTGGGTGATGTCGGAAGACTCGCGATGATGATACCACCATGATGTATCTACATATATTACTATCTCAGGAGGTAGAGAAGAATAGTAAGAAGGCTTTGGGTAGATACAGAAAACAGCCATGCCTTGAAAACAATTTTCAGAACCGTTTGTTTGTTGCTGCTAAACAGTTAGAACTTTCTGATCCGAAATTTCTAAATGGAATTTGTTATTACTCCCAACAATTTGTTAACAATTTGTTGCTTAAACCAACAAGATCGTAAAGTTAAAAGTTCAAGAGAAAAAAACATACCTGTCAATTTTACGCCATTTCCTACTTCTATCCACACCTCCTCTGTTTCATTTTTCTTCGAATAGCCGGGAAGCTGATATCTGAACAATATAGGATGTTTTTCAACCTCCCCCACCAGCAATAGGTTCATCTGTTTTTCACTCATTTTCGAAAAACTAGAAACTGAAATCAATAGTCAACCCTACATGCAAATCAACAGACAACTGGTTACAAACTGGTTTTTGTGAATCGCAAACGAGTTTTCAACCAGTAGCGTCGTATGCACCGTCCCATTTGATTATACACAGGTTATGACTCAAAGCAAACTAGTTGCCAACTCGCATCGCTGATCAGTATTTTTCCAGTTGCTTCGTGTGTATTGGGCCTAAGTCTGCTTGCTGAAATCTGGTCCAGTTAGAATTTGTTAACTTTTTGTAAATTCCATTTTATATCCACATATTTAATGAGTGTGTTTCTTCTTTTTTTCCTTTCTGCATTTTTGCAGGAGCTGTGAGTGCACAAACTGCTTGGAATTCAAAACGTTGGTATTTATAGTAGGTGCACCATACGGATGGTTAACCACCATCCATTCTCGTCGACTCTGCCTAAGTTTTTGTTTTGGGACGACTGGAATAGACCTGCGGTTTTATGCTAGAGCGCGTTTTAAATTATCCAAATACCTATATGCAATTGAGAGAGATAGGGTGTGAAATGTAGAGAGGGTTAAACTTCATAGTAATTTGAGACGCTATTAAATTTTAGACTGAATTAATTTTCAGATGTCTGTGCGAAGCAGTGAACAAATTTTAGGTGCCAAAAAAAACCGAAAAATACATACAGTCTGTCACGAAATTGTTTTTACAAATTTCTTGACAAGCTCATTTTTGCGTATTTTTTATTACTTTCATAATGTAGTATTTTTTGTTACTGTTCGTTAGTAGATATATTAATAAAAAGAAATTTATTAAAAAAATGAAGTAAAACATCAAAGAAGCTCTTTTGTTTTATAAAGAAACTGTCTAAATTACCAGTTGTTCCTGGCAAACTGTATGTTAAATTTCTGGATAGCAATCGAAGTTCAATACCTAAAATAAGCAGATGCCAGGAATAATATGTGTCTTTGCCCTGCACCACTTCCAATTTTTTGTTGTAGATATATACAGAGTAGCAAACGAAGAGGACATTTCCTTTTACCATACCTTGCAGGTTACTATTCAATTTTCAATCTTTCAGTACCATTTCATTATTACATATTACAACCAACATTCAGTGTTTTTATTTTAAGTACTATGTACCTACCTACATACCTTCACACAGAATAGATACGCATTCTTTTCTGGGGAAATTCTCTTAAGCTTCACATCCCCAAGGAAGTAAACTTAACTTCTATCCTTAATTAAATTTCTGCTCCAATAGTTAGGACCCAGTTCCTAGAGAAATCATTCTCATCTAGGTAACGTACCGTGCGTCGCTTTGTGTGTGCCTCGCACCTGAATCTACCTAACCCTGAACACAAATCTGAAACACTAATACATTTATGCTTTTCTTATTGCATTCGACATACTCTGCTCCGTATGCCTATATGTTAAGCATCCTTGTAGTAAGAGTAGTATCTATGTAGTCAAACGCCCTCCATGCAACAACAAACCACTAAACAATCTAACATACCGCTTGTGTTGTTGTTATTTGTCTTTGATGTGCTGCAGTTGTTATTCAGCGAATTGAAAAAATTTACTGCTCCAGTTCTCCGCAATATCCAGAACATGATGCCAATGTGTGATGCTTTTACCGTTGTTGAGGTCGACGTCGATGATGATGGTGGCTATTTAATAATAATAGAACCAAGTCAAGCAGCCAGACTTACGATAAGGTCACACAAACACACACCAACTTATCTTAAAATAGAAAAAAATAAATCGTGCAAGTTCTGGACGAAAATAATTATCACGACACGCAATCAATTTCGCAAATAAACCTCTCAACACTTTTAACACACAAACACCATGTGGCTGGCACGGCACGAAACAGTTTAGCGATAGAAAAAAGTCCTTTCAGTTATAGGACAACGGAACCGGAAGCAAGATTGAACTGAATGCACTTATTCACATTACGTTAGAAATTATAATCCACACTCTGCCGACACAGACGAAAGGAATGTCAGCCACCCGAAAGTAAATCAAAATATTTTGCAGTGCAGGCGATCCGTATATAGCCAAACAGTATTTGTAGCAACTGTGTGAAAGAATGTCTGAGCCACGGCGAAAAGCAGATGAAAAAAGGAGCCGCGTGACCTTACTCCATAACCGTTCGAGGACGAATCGAAACTGAGTGAGGAAGGAAATCGAACAGGTGCGTGATATGGAAAGAATAGAATGATAGCAGCATAGCAAGTAGCCGCCCAGTATAGCAAGGACTTTCATGATGCCCTTTCGTGCTTTAAAGCTTTCTTATCCTCTAAGAGAAAGAGAGACAGAATTCGGGTGGGAAATTTTCTCTTTGATTGTCTATCAGCACAGCTGGCGCCTGGCACTGGGAACTGGGACTGGCAGACTGGCACAGTTGCACTTGCCACTAGGTGGCCACTAGGCAGGCCAGCAAATCTGTTGAGCGTGTACCTACCTACGATACGAGTACATGTATACATTTGATATTTAATTGGAATAAATGATGTGCACAATGTCCTTCAAAGCACCGTTTATGTAAGCAAAGAAGTAGACACATTCAATTGCGAAGAGATTAAAGATTTCGATTATACCTACATAAACTCCTTACCTTACCAAAGCAAGTATTTAAAAAAAAAAAAAGAGTTATATGGGGACACGAACACGACATATCTAATAATAGGAGTTAAGGAATTTTCATAAAGAACTATCTATAGATTCTTTAAAAAATAAATAAAATCAAATGCCAATCCAGAGAGACTGTACGATCTGAAATATATTATTCATATAAAATGTACTTTTTCTAGACATAACATTGACTGGCACTAAACTTGGCAGTCTTTAAGTCTTTGCAACATTCAAAAATAGAAGACAATCTCTTAAAAAACAATAATGAATACTCGTAGAGAGAGCTTTATTTTCGGATATCAAATTTGGAATCTCTTCTTTTCTAGAGATTATCTAACTGGCTACATGGTGAGCTGAACATTTTCGTCAATTTTAGCGGAACGTCTGTCCCCAAACTTGTTAAGGTTCTCTACTGAGTAGGACTGCCACCATATGTGCTTAAGGTTATTAATATTAGAATTTCATTAAGAAGGAATATATCCAAAATAGTTGAAAATAGAACCTTGTCATAAATATTTCGGCGCAGGGACATAAGTCCCCGGGACATAAGTCCCAAATTTTACTTTTGGGACTTATGCCCGATGAGGTGAGACATAATTAAAATAATTAAAAACATATCTTTTGTTTACTTGTGAAGTTTGTTTGTTGGATGCCTAATGGAATTCCACAATGTTTTGCGAAATATTATTATCTCCGAAAATTTGGGATTTATGTCCCATTTTCGACAAAAAAATGTTGGGACTTATGTCCCGGGGACTTATGTCCCTGCGCCAATATTGGCCAATAAGTCCCAAAATTTTTTTGTCGAAAATGGAACATAACTTCCAAATTTTCGGAGAGATAATATTTAGCAAAATATTGCGGAATTCCATTAGGCATCCAACAAACAAACTTCACAAGTAAACAAAAGATATGTTTTTAGTTATCTACCGGCAAAATGGACATATAAACTAATTTTTATTAGCCATTGCTTCTTCGTTTATCTTTCAAGACATATACTACACATAACTCATATTAGCTTAGTTCCACTTCGGTGTGGGTTTCCTTTCATGCTTTAAATGCACTTCTTGTCCAGTTTTAAATATCTGCAAGGCAAGCAGACTATTTCAAATGGGACACTCTAAAAAATGCGAGTAAAATTACTATGAAATTGTATGTAATTTTTAATGTAAAAATAGGCAAGTTGCGTGTTTATACACACGACAATAGGTAAAAAAAAAATGTATACACATAATGTTAGATATTACAAACATTTGTTGCAAACATACACATTTTGTGTACCTTTCAACAACTATTGTTCAATAGTAATCTATTATTGTTTAAACATTACTCTCAAAATGTTTATAAATAAACAAATTTTGTTTAAATATAAACACCTTATGAAATTTAGACAGACAATGTTTAAAGACCAACAACCAGTGCTTATATTTACACCCATCTGATGAAAGTTACACATTTTATGTGTAAATTTGCAATACGATTGTGAGTGACGGTGCATTTGCGAGCTCATACGTGATCAGACCTTTGAATGAAGCGGTTGTACCTTTTGCCCTCCCAAGTCCCATCGCATCTTTTTGTGAAAGAAGTATTTTTTACTTTCTTTACGGATTTTTTTTTTTTAATTCAATCATTTTTAATAGAACATCTTAAGCATTTTTGGATTGTTTTATTTCGTTTAGACAGGTTCACTGCAGTGGAGGATATCAAGGCCGTTGATAACACTTTTACTTGTTTTTAAATTGTTTTGAATAAAATTTCTGACGATTTACAATTTTGTTTAATTGTACACATTGAATATTGAATTTAAGCAAAATTACATAAAAAAAGTCTAATTTTAACCTTTTTCGTACACAATTTTGTTGGAGTTTACACATTGTGTGTTGAATTTTGCTACAAATTTAAACATAAAAGGTTTGAATTTACAAATTTTATGTTGATTTATAAGCATTTCTTTCTAAAATTCTGTTGGATTTTAAACATTAATTATGTAGATGTACATTTAAATTGAACATCTTAAGTGTACAAATACGCATTTATATTTAAAATCTATGTTGGAATTTACACAACAAAGATTTAAGCTTTACACATTAAATATTTAAAATTGATACGTGTGTAAAAATACTGCAATTATGGTAGGCAAGTAGTTTCCTCGCTTAATGATAGTAAAATTACACGATTTTTTTTTAGAGTGTAGGTCCTGGCACACTGCACAATATGAGCGATCAAGTTGGGCATGTAAATAAACCAAAGGCGTAGCCAAGATACGATGCTAAGGGGATGATCGATTTTTAATGAAATCGATCCTCCCTTACTCAAAATTTGTTTCGGTTACGCCTTTAGATTCTTCCCACGCAAAGTTTATCCTCCATAATATGGTGGGATGTGTGCCAGAAATTACCACCTACAATAGTCGATGATGAGTCAGAAACTTCAGAAAATCTTTCTTCAATCAAAATCTATATACCTTACACAAAATCTATATACACTATTAATAATTGCCTGCATCCACAGGATGAAAGAACATTAAAATGTGCTATCAATTAAAAAATGTCGTTCTGATTGTTTCAATTTACTCAACGATTTTAGATGCCCGGAATATGTTGCATCCAAATTGGCTTTCTGAAATCGTGTTTTTGTAAAAAGATTTTTGCTTATCCATGCCGTAGTTTAACAAAACATTTTCGTTTGCAAATGATTCCTTTATTTCCAAAAGACTTCGTGGCGGTATTGGTTAGCGTCACTTTTCGCAAATTACTAGTAACTGTATTTTATTTGTAAATATAAGTGATGTTTAAAACTATACCAAGACAACAGACCCAAAAACCTATTTTATACTGGTTATACATTATAACTTATTTATTACGTGATCTTCTATGTGAATCATCTAAGCTTATCTAAAGAAATAGGTTGAGTGGGACATAAATCCCAAAAAAAATGTATGGGACTTATATCCCGATGGGGTGGGACATAAGTCCCAAATCGAAATTGGGACTTATGTCCATGCGCCTACTCTCACCTCCTCGTTGGTGTGGTGTGGCGATAACCGACTGGGTTTGGGTACCCAAGCCATTTGTAAGGTTGTTGATTGTAGCGAAAGAGAAAGTGGAGAAAACTCCATACTAAAGAACTTCTTCTTGTTCCAGACGATAGTCAGAACAGGACAAAATCTTTAGTGTCATCCCGTAAGAGCTGCTTCGACATTATTCAGAAAAGAGTTGGTGAGGGCTGAACTCTTAATGGATCAAACGTAGCGCACATGATCCCGAAGTTCTTTACTGGAGCTACCCCACATTGGATTGGAAGAAGAGCTCAATACCATGGAATCGAAACTATGCACAGTATAGGTTAAACTATAGTCTGCAGAGTACCTACACCGAGTTTCAGATACAATGAACAAATGATTTTCTTGCAAATACCGTTTTCTGGCCAGAAAATTCTGCACAAATAGCCAGCCAATTCTTAGCTCAAGGATAATTGTGTAGCTGGATACGTTCATGGTAGGGTTATCAACATCGTTGTGCATAAAGAAAATTAAGAGCAATCTGTCAATAGACGTGGAATTCATGCATTGAATTCAATGATGACCGATATTGCTATGCTGACGTGTACAATAGTGTGCATAGTTGACCGATGTCAGAGAGTGAGAACAGGAATGGGGCAGCAGCAGGTGGCCAGTTTCTGTTGGGAAATTTTGTCGAGTTTATCATTGAGACAGATCCTCAGGGAAACCCAAGAAGTCAAAAATTAATACTAATCATCCTTTCATCGTTTTCAAACCCACAAATGACAGCATCTATAGAGACGAGCTATTCAGACTTTCAGAGCCATGGCTAGTTTTGGCATCTCTGCAAGCCCGTTTCTCTGTGTATGATGACAAATGAGATATGTTAGGTTATGTTAGGTTAAAAGTGGTTGTCACGCTCGGAAAATATTTGTCTCTGACTATACTCTTTGAACCATTTTGACCTTCTTATAAAGAGTAAGAGGCTTTTGATGTCTGTGTCTGTGCTTGTCGTAATCAACTAAGTCGTTAAAATTGATAGCTCCTAGGTGCAGCTTCCTTCAACGGGAGGGAGCTGGGCAGGAACAAAGGATGTAAGGAAGAGTTTCCTCCTCTTCTTCATCCATATTACATACATCAGCTTCTGCAAAAGTCGTTAGCAAAAAGGCCTCGACTTACTATTAGGCAGTGCCCAGTAATGTCACATACTTCATTTTCGAATTATTGTTCATCTGCTACGTAGCAACTTATTTCTACTTCGTTTATTTATGGTTCAAAATATCATTTAAAATAGACAATATTGATCGATTTGACTCTAAATACATCAACAACGACGAAAAAAACAACGAAATATAAATATCAGGAACAAATGTGTCATGTAATGCACTATAGAATATTATTTATGTGCTTCTGTCACCACTACACATCCATCTATAGATCCCATTATCCCATTGAAGACCTAACCTTATCATTTTGAGCATTTTGCCAAATGTCTGCTTCTTTTTTTGTAAATCTACTTCGTTTTTTCGGGCAATTTGCTACTTTTTTTGGGTTCAGCATTATCATCCCTGCTTCAGAGCCGCCTCAGTTGGTAGGCATTACAGAAATATTCAAATCAGTCTGCAGCAAAATAATAGTACATTAACATACCAAGGGATGTTTTTTCTAACATCTAAAATTTTACTCAAATTTCACATACATTAAATCTTCTTCAAAAATAATGATGGAAAATTGGGAATGTTCGGACCAGATATTATCAGTCGTCCTAATTTCCGGTCCTGGAATACACTCACCTATTGATATACTTATATGTATATGATAACATCTCATTATACTTTTACATACTAATGCTACGTCTCCCATATTATACAATTGTACGTATCTACTATAACAACAGTCGAATATACATAAACATATCTACGTATAGATACCACGTTTGCTTCTTTTTATCCTTATCTCATTATCTATTCCACGGAGGGATAAATTAACAAATAACTTGTTAATGGATATTTATGTGGATGTGCTATTATCACTTCCATCAATGGCTAATTGATGAATATGGATATTGGGTAAAAATCAATGGTCCCAGTGACAAGACAATTTAGGGGTATCATGGATCATTAATAAAAAATGAAAGAACAAATTCTTAGGCATAAAAATACAAAAACTCATCGTTCAAGGACGTAAATTATGATAAAAAAATTAGCCGAGATAATACAAGTCAAAATGAGACATTGTAAATCTTCAGCGGGAAGCTTACAAGCGAACACAATATGAACACAAATGGCTTCATCAACCCCCTTGCTCTTGAGCATTTGACGGATGAATTTGACAAAAACAATATACGACTGGATGAAGATAAAATAAAAGCCTCACACCACATCCACAGCCCTGTCGGTGACGGTAGGGAGGAA
This sequence comes from Cheilosia scutellata, assembly GCA_955612985.1. Taxonomy (NCBI): domain Eukaryota; kingdom Metazoa; phylum Arthropoda; class Insecta; order Diptera; family Syrphidae; genus Cheilosia; species Cheilosia scutellata. Next base: position 39,793,676 of record OY015312.1, on the reverse strand, counting down.
CATAACTGTCGTACCTACTTTGATAATGATTGATGTGTTCGTTGAGAGTTACATCAGAAGTGGGTAGAGAATGTACATCCATAGTATTTCATTTAAGCACTTAAGTGTTGAGCGGATGTGGAAACTCATGTAATTGCTGCGAAGCATCTGCAGCGTGTATCCTTCTGTTTTTCGTTATATTGGTTCGATACGGTGCGACATCTTAGCAAAGTACTTCATCTCCTGTGTCCCGATCCAGACATCAGCGAAACGCCATGGAGAGTCTGAGATTTATTGACTAAAATCTGTTTTTGATTGTCATTGTTAGTTTGACACCTAATCGAGTTTTATTTGATGTCATATTTTATTTACGACCGGAGACAATGAATTCCATCAAGCGTAATGTGGGAAGCCCAAATTATTATTGTTATGATGGTTAAGGCCAGATATAAGGAAGAAGGATTTATTTATTTATTTATTTATTTATTTATTTAAATCGACAGCATTATAGATAAATTTCATCTAAACTTTCATAATATGGTCTGCGGCATATCAATTAAGGCATTTTTTGACATAATGAATAAAGAAGTGGAAGGAGCCATTGAATAGGGGTGCCTTTGAAATTGCGATAGTAAGGCAGAAGAGAAATGAACACAATTGCTCAGTGGTTAGTCTGCTGGACTACTGTATGAGGTGTTGCAGGTTCGATCCCCGAAAAACACAAATTACATCTTAAGGTTTTTTCAGCCGTTCGGCCTCGGCATACAATTAAAGGTCCCTTCCGAAATTCGTCCCAAAAATAAAAACTCGTACACAAGCGAATGGTTGTGAGAACCTAGACATATGGTGCCTATACGGACCCTATTGTGCTAAATATTTATTTTTTATTCTCATTGTTTCGTTAGTGTCTTTTGGGTACTAGCTTTTAATGCAGCGAAAGCATCATTGATAGTGTCACACTAAACTTGTCTAAGTAACAGGAAATACACTTCGAATGGCTTTGTAAAGTTGCATATTTATGCTAAAAAAGGTTAATCAAAATCGGACTCAATGGATTTTGGGTGAAAATTGTTCGACTGCCCCCTAAGCTAACTAATAAAATAGTAACCCCCATCACCCCAGTCCTGCTCTATGGCGCATAAGCATGGACGTTGACAAAGGCGGATGAAGATCTTCTTTCGTCGTTTCGAACGCAAAATTCTTCGAGTAATTTTTAGTCCCGTTTGCGTTGACGGTTGACGGGCTTTGGAAGAGGAGATTTAGCAGCGAACAGCTAGTTAGCTGTACAGCACTATCGACCATGGACTCCAACGCTCCGGCCCGAAGAGTCTTCGATTGCAACCAAGAGAGACAAGGCAGTAGAGGAAGTGCTCGCCTTGCGCATGTATATAAACGCGAACAAGTGGAAGGGGACCTCAACCAACTGGGAGTACGCAACTGGAGGGATCAAAAGATCAAGCTAACTGGAGAGGCGTGTTGTTGTTGTTTGTAGAACAGGTCCACCCCGGACTGTAGCTCCATCTAAGTAAGAATTTTGGAACCTCATATCGTCTCTATCCCAAAATGTCCTTAATGGCAGTGCTTCGTAAATATCACAAGGCTATAAGAGTAGCCATAAATTCTTTAGCGCGTGTTAATTATAAAAAAAAACATAGGTATGATAAGAACTCTATTGTACCCCATCATAATTTAGAACTTTTTTCTGGCCCTTTTTCCTTGAGATGCGACTGTCATTAGAAAGTTTAAATCCGTAGAAAGTCAGATGATTCATTTCAGCAAGCAAAGAAAATAAGTCATTATCCTTTCGCCGCCGGCCGGTCTGTTTTACTTTTCTTTTAAATTACATTTAACGCAGATTCACAGTCAAATCGTGTCCCATCAGTAAGTTTGGTATGGAAAATCACGTTCTTCCAATAGAAACATATGCATACATATCTTTAAGTAAACAAATAAGATACATTATTTCAACTTCTTTTTTTAGGTCATTCCGCGCCGGCCTAAATCGTTCGAATCCTATTGCAAATTCCACTCGTTGAGTAATTTCAATTCAATTAGGCCCAAGCAAAATAGGAAAGAATCGAAAGGACGTGTCTGGAATATTTTTATATACCCGCACTTAAAGGACCCGTGGATTGAGAAGATAGTAGGTATAATACCCCCTTTTTGTATAGTATCTATTGGCAACCAAAACAAAGCCCCAAATCTAACTTCAACAGCGAGAATATATAGTCAAAACTTAAATAAGCCAATTTAAATAGGTACCTATTTCGAATTCCAGTGCGCGAGCATTTTGATTAACCAAAAACCCTCTAAGGGTCCCTTATATTGAAAAGATTTATTTCACCCCTTTTCCTTTTTAATAAAGAATCAGATTGTTATTGGTATTCAACGTACAAATTCATTTCCGTTATTGCCTAACTTTATTAGGCGGTGCGTATGTACGCACCAAAAGTCAAACAAATATCCCAGAGGGTATAGACATTCTGTTGATTGGAAATTAACTATAGGCAATTTCAGTATCGCCTTAATACCTAGTTGAAACAAAATTGGTTATGTCCCGAAAATAACATTGTACTAACACAAATTGTTATGATTTCAATTATGTATATCAGTATAGTATAAAGTGAGTGAAGCCATAATGAAAATTTCGTGGAAATTCATAAAGTTTGTATGTATTGAAATGAAGCTGAAGGATATTAAATGGGATTTGTTTTGAAATTTCGAATATAGCGTGGCATGGCAAGGGTTGCTTTCAACATGCAGCTAATTGGAATTGCCAATATCGAAAATATTTTAGCGGAATGGGGTACAATTCAATATCAATTTCATTATAGTGGAGGTTCTCGTTGGTGGTCAAGATACTATAGCAAATAGCAATACACATCCCCCCTTATGAAGGGAAACGAACAAACACAATTATGTTCGACTTGATTTAAATGAGTTAATTCAAGTGCAAAAAATATAAATAGGTTGCCGCAACAAGTGGATGTAGAATTGGTAAAATTGTTGAACTCATGCCTAGCTTCTCAGAACCTTTTGTTTGTTCTCTCGTAACGAATCCGTTCGCCTGAATTGAGAAGCTTTGTCAGGAGAGTTATTATGCTCTCGGATGTTTTAACGAGAAGTGGGGCAGTGGAAAAAACCCTCAGATGTAAAGGGTGTTCCATAATAAACACAAATTGTAATTTTGCATTTATCAATAAATCTGTATGTAATATTTGGCCCGCGCACAACAGGTTTTAGGCACCTAAATAACTTTGTAAACATTGCATACTTTCGGTTGCGTAAACAATACTCAAATATTTTGGCATAATTTACAGCGCAAACTTACTTTGTAGAACCATTGAGTTTATATACATAGAGGAATCATCATTGCGATATCGAAGTTTTCCATTTTTGCCGATGAGCCGGTGATGTCGCTTCAATCGACGACGTTCTCCTGGTGGATGAGTACATTCTTTAAGTTGAGTTTTTTTCTCAAAAGAACCAAAGAAGAAAGAAAGGGATGAACAACACCATCATTCTTCTTGCTAACACTTTGAGCGAAATGCAGAAAAAAGTGAGTTTTATGATCATTATTTTTATTTTATTTAGTCATATTCTGCGTCTTGCTGGTGGAGGTTGTGCTGGATTCGGCGCGTAGTTTTAAGGGTTGAAAAAATATCGATGCCACAGCACAGCCCCAGTCGACTTCGCATTTGGTTGGATTGTCCTTTATGATATGATTATTGATTATAGGCTTATGCATTCCGAGTGTGGATGGGGTAGGTCAGGTCCAGGTGTAGGTTTTGTAAATATTTCTTTCTGTTGGATGAGTATGTAGGTAGGTATATATGTACATTCCTTAAGTCAAGAACTTGTTTTGTGGTTTGGTGATGGAATTTGGATGATGATGAGTTGTTTTGTTTCTCAATAGTAAATTGGGTTTTCTGGAGTGAATAATGTGCGTAGGTATGCGATTAATTGATCTTGCAGCGTAGACGTTTAGAAAATATTAAAAGAAAATGTGAGTTCGTGTATAGGTATGCTCTTACAAAAATTGTTTTAGTACGTAACGTACCTATGCCCTTGGATCCACCCTATCTTTTTTCAATTTACCCAGTGATGGTAGAAAAATTATCTGGGTAAATCATTCAAGCAATACTTTATAGGAAAAATTGGGAAATTTAAAATTAAATTCTGCGATAAACCTTTTTACATTTCCAATGTCAGAATAAGGACAAGGGGGAGGTACATTAAAAATTCTAAGCCCCAATTCATATCCCACTCCATTTGATGCTGCTTGCATTTGCAATGAGACCGATATGGATAGCATGTGCAAACAACTTTTAAATATTATGCCTAATATCCCCCAAAGTCATATCACAGTTCCGAAATATATAAAATAGCAACACAAGTTTCATTGACTATGAACTAGGTACATGATGTTATTGTTAAATTCAATTGAATTTTAAAACACGTAGCTAGGTACCTACTTTTATTAATTAATTAAGCTTATGTATACTGTCTAAAAAGATAGATATTGTATCTTATTGTGCACGCCTAGACGAAGAAACAAAATATGAAATATGAAATTTGCGACACACGCTAAACACGTTTGCTCTATCTATTCATTCAAGATCCACTTAAAAAAACATACATACCTAGTAAAGATCCCCATGATCAGAACTAACTGCGGATAAATATGAAATAAATCCATGTGATGAAGGCATGTGAAATCTAATAATTTTATAGTCATCCCGCCTTACCAATAATCAACTTTAGTCTGGCAGCTAACACAAAGACTCAACACTTTCCAAAATGCCCATACCAATAAACAAATTTAGTTGCCAGAATATCGTTAACTGTAGGGTTAAATGTTAATGTTGAGAAAGTCATGTTTATCTCGGCCATTAGCTAAATAAATCCACCCTAACGTCATTTTCAAGAGGAGTGATGCCTATACGATCAAAATTAGAGTATCAAAAATTGTAATAGGAGTGGATTTTAATACCCTGCATCTGCTCTGCCTGACAGATTATTTGTATTAATTAATTAATTTTGGTAAATTGTAACGTGATTTCTTATTTTATTGATTGGGATAAAACAATGCAAATGGTTTTTGTGCCTGTTATAAGCAAAATCATTCAAATCTACACGAAATAATAGAATATTCCATTTTTAAACACAGTAGGTAAAAAATAAAAATGGAATCGAAAAAAACGACATCCGAAAAGTATAGATCATTAATTTGGTAGACTATTCAAAGCAATATTAGCCGTGTTTTATTATGCCCGTGATCTGAGCCGGATCAGATCAGCATAATAAAACAAACCAGGATCAATTGTAATATTTTTGACATTTGACAGTGGATTACAAATTTTATGCGAGAAACGGAGTGGGTTGATTGGTTATTGGGTTGTCCAAATTTTGTAAGCCACTTTATTTGTATTGTGTTCATAGAACTACCAACATACACGAATAAAATTATTCGCCTAGTAGTATACTATCTACCTGGATCATGAAAAATGATCCAGATAGAAAGTTGGATCAGGTGTAGTTGTTGCAAATTAGTGTTAATTTGTGATCTAGTTCAGATCATGGGCATAATAAAATACGGCTATTATACCTACCTACATTTCTTATGCCACGTAAAACACAACCAAATACGCAAAATGCAATGCAATGTTTAAATTGTAACCAATATTCGAATGATTCAAGTTTTATATATCTTAGTTCATACTACTTAAATGCATACCATTTTATAGCTGTCCAACACCAGTCCCTCCAAATTCTTTGAAAGGAGGTTTTGGTTCGTTGAGAATCCTTGGTGAAACATGTTTTGTGTGAAATGGTTGATGTCGCGGCAAATGTAGTTGTAAGAATTGCCGACGACCTTAAGAACATTACGTTTACATTTTAAATAACTTTTCAAAGCTAAGTTTTTTTCAAGTACAAAAAATAGTTTATAGAATGTGATGGCTTATACACTTATATATTATTTCGTGACACTTTCATTCATATACGATATTTTATATATCAGTGTGATTTTTTTGGAAAAAACGTTCCATGAAATCGGCAGAAAGTATGTTCACATATTCGTGTGATGTTTCAGTTGTTTTTCTATTCGTTACATTGTAATTGTGATTTGTATACTACAAACAAATTTCTTTTTGCATCATTAGCCTACGAATAATTTAAAAACTGTGTTTTTATTAGGATGCAGTAATCTGAAATGCATTTTATTAGAACAGCATCAGTTTTCGCAATTAATACAAAAGTACTTAAATGCATAGGATAACGTATTGTAAATAGTACTGAAAATAGATCCGAATTATATGATATGGCAGTACTAATTTTCATATGAATTTGACAAAACAGCTGACAATTTGTAGATTTCCTAATTGGGGGTTCGGTTTTTTGCTTTTAATAAGCGTCTTAAAGCCTTTGGGAGGAATCTGATGGGCGAATTTAATTGTAATTTGTCTATAAATTCGTTTAGAATAATTTATTCGGCATAAAAATGATCAGTGGCCTTGTTTTCCGCGAAATCAAATTATGCAATTTGAGTCCTGCTATGACAGAAAAATGTAATAGATCCTAATAAAGTTGTCGCACTAGTAAATGTGGAGATCAAATTGTTTATTGGTACCATTTCAATAAAGCTATACATTTTAGGTAAACCTGGCAGCCAACTAGTAGTCAGAATTAGGGTTTGATTATTAGTAAGGCCGATCGCTTTTGGCGAAAAATATACAAATATAATTTCAGAACAATCTTCTTGTAAGGAAATCATATGTAGGGACATATCCACATATTCATACGATTATGTAACCACCAACGTATGCAAGACCTTTTATGAAATCATCCCTATCGAAAAATAAAACAATCAAATCAAGTTCCGGTTTATTAATTTGTATGAGGAATCATACATGATACATCCATATCGAATTCAATAAAGAAGAGGCACATACAAGAAATGTATAACTACCTACCTATACGTACATCTACATTCATTTACTTCGTCTCGAATCGAGTTCAATATGATTGAGTGGGGTGGATTTCTTAAGTTTGTCTTTGAGTGTTTCTATTAGTTCTCACTCTCTTTCGATTATATTCAATTTTTCCCGATGTGGTAATGGTAGCGACATCTATTATGAGTATTGGATAACCAACATGATTCCTCTATGTGTATAAACTCAATGGTAGAACTTAAATAAATAGGTGGCGCAACAGGCGGGTAGACCGCAACCATTCGTTTGTGTGAGTTTCTACTTTTGGGACGAATGGAAGGGACCTACAATTTTATGCCGAGTCCGAATGGCTGAATTGAGAAGCTTTTTTCAGGACAGACATACTCTCGGATGTTGTCAGTCGTTGGCGAGATGCGCCACCTCTCTTAAGATGTAATTTGTGTTTTTCCGAGGATCGAACCTGGGATCCCTCGCACAGTAGTCCAGCACACTAACCACTGCGCTACTGCGCCCACTTACACGGTCAATAATTCTGTTGTTATGAAGTTTTATGAAATACTGTATAGCACATTTTACTGTACTTTTATGTAGCGTAACGGGTACAGTAGTTGGCACCCATAAGGAAATTTTAACTTTAAACCAGCGTAGATTTGTTATTTTAAACGCGATTTTCAAATGTTATACCTTTTTTATACATATTCCTTAAGCAATTTTCTTTTTAGTAAAAATATTTAATTTTCGAGTTAAGTGGTTTCAATTTGGAATTAAATGGATTATAAAAAATGTCCCTCAAATCCTACAGTAGTTGGCACCCCTGTACAGTACAGTAGTTGGCACCTTACGAAACCACAGTTTTGGCACCCAAAAAGTATGATAAAACAATATCTACCGATTTATTAAAATGCATTTAGTGCTCCTTTATTTGAATAAAAATTACATTAATAAATTATAATATTATTACTATTATTATTAAAAAAAATTAAAAAATATTTCGGCCGGGTTTCTTAAAAATAGCAGCAAGTTGATATTAAATAGCTGATCTTGGTATGCTGCAATCTTCCGAAGCTCTCTTCTTTGAAATTTGTCTTTTCTTTTTTATTGCCGAAAGAGCTAGTTGATACCGATCCACATCATAAGTTTTCTTCTCTTTAGGCATTTTCAAAAATCTGAAACGAATAACTGTCGTATACTACAGTTGTTGGCACCATTAAAAGTACAGCTACTGTAGTCCCATTGGCACCACCTGCCAATAATTTAAATTTAAACAATGGCTTTTTTTTTTGATACAGTTATTGGCACCCCTCTTATTTAATATATTAGCAAATAATATGAATATTTAAACTTGAATTAATAATATTTAATATATTGCCTGCTTACAACGATAGAGGAAGGTACCGAAAAAAGTATGAAATTGATGCCAAAATTGAAATGCAGAAATGTTGCAACATATAGGACAAATTTGGAAAACAGAGTAAGGCAGCTAGTTGAAAATGGAAGGGATGAAAATGTATCCTCAATAATGCTTACTAATATGATTAAAGAATCAGCAGGAAAGCAACGAAATAAAACATATGTGGACATTAAGCAAAAGTGGTATGATATGCATTGCTATAATGCTAGAAGAAAGTCATTCAAACTGCTTAAAATATGGAGAACAATTGAAAGCCTAGAAGCTAAAGAAAAATACAAAACTGCTAATTTCAACTATAAAAAAATGTGTGAAACAAAACGTAAATTATATTACAGAAATTTGGAAGCAAAATTGAATACAATTAAAGATGCCAAAGACTGGTGGACTTTTGCAAGACACTTAAAAAATGCAAAGTTTAAAATTGGTACAAATTTAACAGCGGAAAATTACAAAATCTATTTTAAGGAACTACTGAACCCACCTTTGCTAGCCCTGCCTATTCAATATGCAGAACCATGGAAAAACGATCTGGATCTAGACGCAAAATTCACGGTAGAAAATATAAGAGAAGTTCTTCAGAAGGCGAAATTAAATAAAGCCCCAGGTGCAGATCGAGTTCCTTATGAAATGTTTTTAAATGCTCCAGACAACTTCCTATCTCTTCTAGCAAAATCGTACTCCAACATGTTAGAGAAGGGAACAGTGGAAGATAGCTACCTTCAAACAATTATATTCCCTATCTACAAAAAGAATGATCCAAATGAGGTGCAAAATTACCGTGGAATATCCCTAATGGATTGCATTATAAAAATATTGGCCGGAATGATGCAAAATCGGCTAAGTGCATGGGAAAAAAAGCACAATGTTCTTAATGAATTTCAAGCCGGATTTCGAAAAGGGTACTCGACTATAGATAACATATATAGCCTAACGAGTATAATCAAAATTAAAAACGCTGAAAAAAATAAAGTTTATGGTTTCTTCGTAGACTTTAAGGCTGCATTTGACTGTATCGATAGGAATTCGCTGTTTTATAAACTCAGTAATATGGGCGTATCAACAAAATACCTAAACTTACTCCGAAGCATGTACACCAAAACCAAAGCGGCAGTTTGGGATGGGACTGAAATATCAGACTATTTTGAAACGAGCATGGGTGTAAAGCAAGGGTGTTTAATAAGTCCATTGTTATTCGCCCTCTTCCTCAACGATCTTCACGATTTTCTTGGAGGTGGGTTGCGCATCGACGATATTTCAATACGGGTGTTAATGTATGCAGACGATATCATAATAATAGCAGATGAAATAGATATCCTTCAAGCAATGATAAACCGACTAGAAAAATACTGCGAGCTGTGGAACCTTACAATCAATATGGAGAAATCAAAAATAATGATATTTCGGAAATCGGGAAAGAGGGCTAGCGCAGAAAAATGGCAGCTTAGTGGTGAAGACCTTGAAGTGGTATCCAAATACAAATACTTGGGAATAATAATGACACCGGGATTATCGTTAAAAGAACACCTAAAGGAAAGGGAAGAAATCGCTAAATCGAGCTTAAACAGCACATGGAAATATTTTATTGCCAAAAAGAATATCAACCTTTCAGCTAAATTCAAACTTTTTAAAGCTGTAACACAGGCCATTTATTGTTATGGGGCGCAAGTATGGGGATATGGAAACTTTGATGAGATAGATAAAATACAGAGATACTTCACAAAAAGACTTTTCAAATTGCCGAGTTTCACTCCAAATTACGCATTAAATCTAGAAACGGGAGTCCCTGATTTACATCTTTCGACACTAAAGCTTCACATGGAGTACATTCAAAAAACAATCTTCCGATACGAAGCACATCGGCTACCTTATCTGTTATCCAAAAAAGTTATAGAACGGAAAATTTACTGGTTTAGAGAATGGCAGACAGTCGGTGTTAATGCAGGCATTGATTGGAGTAATTGTATTTTAAACACAGATGTATGGAGCAAAAATACAAAGGATATTTTGGAAGCTTTAAGAGTTGAGCAAATAAGGACAAACTTAGCCGACGCGAAAAATAGCACACATGGCTTATACTCAAAACTAGACCACCATGTAGGGTATACGTATTTTAATGACGCGTTCAAATATTCGCAAATTGCATGGACATTTAAAGTTAGAACTGGGCTGATTGGACTAAATGCAAACAAATACAGAAGAGGAGAGGCCAGAAAATGTTCGCTATGCAACCTAAATGAGGAGGAGAACGTGGCTCACTTTTTGGGAAAATGTCCAATACTCGTAGAGCAGCGAGTCAAATATTTTCAAAAAAAAATACTCGAAGAAAATGAAGAGCTGCAAATTTTGAATGGGGAATCTGAAGACCAATGGAACACGCTACACAAATTTGTAAATGAAGCCTTTTGGTATAGGAAAGTGCTAGTAGATGAATTTAATTTTTAGTCAACATAATACAAAAATAAAATAATGGAATTTGATAAATTAAGAACCACATTCGCCAACAGACGACAGACATGTCAAAGTTGTAATTCACTTTTTATTGTTTATTCAATAAAGTTTATTATTATTATTATTATTATTATTATTATTATTATTATTATTATATTGCTATTTAAAATAGCTAAAGCTTTTGTACTTATTTTAAGGATTTAAGAAAAAATGTGTACTCAACAAATTGGAAGTCCTTATTAAAATTCGAAAGATTTCATTAAAAAAAAATTACACTTATTGGCGTTTAAACTTTTATTTATAAATATCGACTGAAGAGAGCCTTGAATATAAGAACTACTGGGAAATATTACAAATTTATTATATTATTGGAAAAAAACAAAATCTTTATTGAAAGAAGTAACCGGAACGGAACAGAGCAAATCGCTATTGAACAGAGGGGTGCCAACTACTGTATCGTTACGCTATAGAAGTTCGATTTTGAGTTTCAGACTTATGTACATTAGAAATTAAATTATATTTTTATTCATTCAATAATATTTCTTCAAACTGTAAAGACCTGTTTTTATTTATACTGGCGCTTAAGTAAATAAAGCCCTTACGCATAGCAATTAATTGATAGGCTAGGTACCTACTTTTAGATATAGACAAGAAAATCTTGAAATCTTTTACAATACGACTATTTCGCAGAAATCATCTGGCAAACTGCCATTTCGTCTTGCATTCATCTGCAAGATGCTGGAAGCGAGGCGAGAAGCTGTTCGAGAATCGAGATGAGATGCGAAATGCGACATGATTTTCCTTGAATTTTTTCAGAAGAAGAGTTTTTAGCGGAAATTTTATATTTTAAATTGCTTAAAAGTAAAAAAAGAACGAAAGTTCACGAAAAATAAATAAAAACAAAATAATTACGGGAATTTCATCACATCACATTGGTCAAATAATTTACCGAAATCGAGCTCCAAGCTAATTCGATGGTTTGGACTAGTTTAGATACAGTCGAATAATGTTGTCCCGATCCACAAACTTGACGTATCAACCATTGCCAAACATTTTCGATGATATTCAAATCCGGTGAGTAGTCCGGTCAGCATTAATAGCTCCGCATTTTCGCTCTATAAATACGTTTTAACAACCCGGGCTGTATTGGCGCTTTATCATGTTGTTAGATTCATGGCAGATGTCCAAAAAGGTTATGAAAATATGTTAAAGCCTTATCAGTAAGACAACGCATTCATTGTGGTTAACAAAAATTTTAATTTTCGGCTGCCATAATACGAAACGGCCCCCACACCATCACACCTTCAACTTCAACTCTGCTATGCAGCCGGTCCAAATGATGAGTTTCTTTGCGGAGGTTATGGAAATAGTACCTACCTAGCTATAGCCATCGGGGCCTTCCAAATTAATTTTTTTTCGTCGGAAAATACCACACGGTGCTACTACGAAGTTCAGGCCACAAAATCGAAGGCGTTGCGCTTTTCGAACCGGGTTAAGGGGTGTCTCTTTCTTGATTTTTAGTCTTTTTATATCCTTGGCATTCGAAATAATACGACGAATAGTTGTGAGACTTGCTTTGATACCACATTTTTTCCTGATTTTTGGAAAAGAGTCGTGAGAATTTGACGCTTTTCCTATATAAGTCGCCTTTTCGCAGTTGTAAGCACACTATGCATGCGGCCTTTCACGTTTATATCCATAGTTAGACTCATTACTTAAAAATATGCATAAACGTGTCGGCTCCTCTCGATTTTCTTACCTAAATTGGTAATAAATAGGCGAGCGTCCTTTAAGTTTTCATTTGTCCTTTTTCCGCCTCGGTTAAGCTTTTTCTCCACACATTTTTTAACAAAAAAAAATCTATCAAAGAATAATATAAGTCCACGTTTTGCCGGTTTTTAGTTAAAAATGTTTTGTTAATACATACTTAAAGCTTTAGTTTTAAATCTTCCTTCTGGTCAAATCACAACAATTAATTGAAATTTAATTTAAAAACAAGAATTAAGTCTCTAGCATGCTTGGTTTGGGACCAGTGGGCCATAGAAAACCGTCCTTAGGGGGTGTGCTATTCAAGTGGCGCGACAAACGACATATCTTAATCACTTGCCAGGTAAATTCTCGGTTTTCGGTCCATTTTCAGAGACGATATAGAAAAGTCTTCGTGTATTAGAGAACTTGATGGTTTATTAATAAAGAATCATTTTATGTCATGCAATTTTCCTGAAGTATGTACTGAGTTAATGTTATTTGTTACAATTCCTATGACTATAGCTAGTGCTGAACGATCATTTTTAAAACTAAAATTAATAAAAACCTATTTAAGAAAGTATATGGGACAAGACAGGCTACGTAACTTGGCTATTCTATTGAAAAATTAAACTGTTATTTCATTATAAATATGTATGTATAAACCTATGCTCTTGAAAATAAAATTCATTAGATATTTAACTAAAATGCATACAATATTATTAATAGTGTTGGTTAACTACTTAAGTGGTTTATTAAAATTAAATTACAACGTTACGATTTTTACTGGGAGGGCCCCATCCAAAGAATTTGCCACGGGCCTCAGATGGTATAGTTACGCCACTGTCACCTTCATCGGTTTCTTGGTGAAACGGGCAATTATGTTCTATAAAATGTCCCTATCTTAATCCTACAACGAATATAGATTTTATCCCAGCACCCTGAGGGTTTTGATAAATTACACAAAAGTAAGAATGTTCAGAAAACGTAATCCAACTCTTTTTGATAAAATCGCTGGCCTATGAAATAGAATTTCAAATTACCACTTTGTAATAGAGAGATAGCTAGTAGTGAGAAGATACCTATGCGTGAGCAATCGACAAATAATGTATCCCTTTTTGAGCAGTGTAAGCATCTGTAGTTTGTAGGGATACTAATTGCAGGCATTTGCAAAGGCGGATACTTCAGAACAACAATTACTTTTGTAATTGTGTTACTACGTCAGTCCAACACCTTCAAACTAAAGGCAACTTAGTTTACCGAAAGGTAAATGACAATGGCGTTAAGGCATTTTCACAAAATAGCGGGTAAATGATGTTGTTTCTGAGACTTTGACAATCATATACATAGGACATTCATTCGGAAAATGCTTTAATCTTAACAATTCACATATTACACAAGTGAATGAAAATGTTTTGTTCGCATTATCTTTCCTAGAGAAAAAAATTTTGCTTCGTCGAAATCAGATAATATAATAATTTATTTAGGCCAACACGGATCTATACCTACAGTAACTACTTTTTCCCTGAATTTTGCACAGATTCGAAAACGTGCAGAGGAAATGGATATAGGTACCAGTACCAGTAGTACCTACTGAGTAAATGCCAGTGACACTGATGACAGTGGAAAGCTAAATAAATTGGACGCTATAATTGATTCTGATTGGCAATTTCAATTGCATATGCAAATTGATACAATAAGGTGATTGACGTAAATAAGTAAATTTTTCTCTTTTGGAATTTTAAATGATTTACCAAATCGTGCAAAAGTGTGGACGGTATAGCATCCCTCAATATCTAACTACAACACCAGGCGAATGACGATTTGTGGTGAGCCGTGAGACTATGTTTTTCCATTTCGCATGTAAGTGTAATCGCATTTTACAATCAGCGGTAAATGTAATGAATTTCCATACACTGCATAATTGCAAATAGTTAGGGTGAGAGGTTATTGAGTTAGCATAAACGTATAGCTAGTTGTATGAAGGTATTCTATTTTAACTTAATATACAAATTTGATGCGACGTCGACGTGGAATACAAAATGCGAGAAAAATGCATTTCAGTTCAAATAGAATACGCTATAGACGAATAGACCGTCGACTCCTCCCACATAACGGACTTTGTATGCAAACTGCCTGCAGGCCCAGGATTTTTCATGCATTGGTGCTGTACAATATCAAAGGAGCGCCATTAACGCACGCTTACTTGAAAAATCCTAGGGACATGGTATAGCATGGAAAATCATTGCCGCCATTGATTTTGACATTTCACACGTATTCACAAACAGGGGAATTAATTCCGGGGAGAATCGGGTAGGTGCACGGAAGTCGGTGATCTAGTTCTATATAAATGTGGTTTGTGTTGCTTTATAAACAATTTCAAATCCTGGATATGTGATAGCCCTTGCGGTCAGATATGGTTTATAGTATAGGTTCAATTTCTTGCTGAATGAGTCGCTGGATTTCCTGCACAGGAGAAGGTTCTTCAACAACTGAACAACTGAAAAGAAATTTGAGACAAATCGGTCCAGCCGTTCTCAACTGATGAATTACTATACATTTTTGCCACCATTTTTATATACATTGTCGCTCAACTGAATAGGTTCAACATTTAAAAAAAGTAAAACGACAATATCTCTTTAACCAACTTGCCGATTTTAATGAAATAATACTTTTTATATAGAATAATCAATTGTTAATGAAATACGAAAGTTTGCGGTCTGTAACACACGTATTTAAATTTTTATGATTATTTTTCCTTTTTTTTCTCAACTGAATAGGTTCAAAAACTTAAAATTGAAAAAAAAAAAAAAAAAATATATATATATAAAGTATTTATTCACAGTTTTTGTTTTGTCTTTTTAACATTTAACCATATATTTAAATATAATTTAGTATGTAGGATTACCTTCTTTGTTCAATATAACTTCATAGATACGTTTTAGAAAATACTTATAGGTACCTACCCGGCTTTTTTAATAGCGCCAATTAGGCTTGCAGGATCATCAAATTGTCTCCTGCTTTCATATACTTTTTTGGGCATAGTCCCCAAACGTTCTCAATGATAGTTATTGACGGGAAGTATGGCAGCCACTCGAGCAATTTTACATTTTGGTATGAATGGGGTATGAATGGGGCCGTTGTGCATGGAATGCGTTCACAAATATTCGAAAAATTTGGAAAAGCGTTTTCTAGTACAGTTTTATTGACATTCGCGTTCATTTTCGATGTAACAAACTGCAGCTCACAAGCCCCATAATATACGATATGTGCGGAACACCGTATCTTTATTCCTTGGTTTTGTATTTAGCAAAATTGTTCATGGGAATTATAATCATTTCAAATCCTGGATACAACTACTGAGCGTACAATTTTGAATGTGATGCAGAAATTCTCGGAAACTGAGTCATTAGGTAGCAGATGTGAAATCATCAGTGCATATTCGTGTAGGCCCCATTCAATCAAAAACATTTGGTGCAGTACGTGAAAGTAGGGCCGAGGGCACAAGCGCATCAACTCGTCATTGTCCTAGTAATTGGACCTTCCAAAAGCCAGAAGAACTGGTTGCGGATGAAAATTTAAATTGCTCCATGAGTAGTAGTAGGGAATTACATATGTATTACCAACTCTGTAAAGAAACCAGAATCCACCCGCATCAAAGGGCACGGTAGTGCCCCAGCCAAGTTCTCTCGTAAAGGCACTTACCCTTTTTACAGGAACAAACTCAGGCTGTTTTCGACCCCCTCTAACTTCGGAACCAATTAAGCCAAAAACTTCAAATTTGAAACATTTACCAAGCTCATTAAAAACGTCCACCTGACCAGATTTTATCTCTATAGCATAGTGGTTCTCAATAAACAGGACTTCAAAAAACTCAAAAACCGTAACTAACTTAGATTATGATCATCAAATCTATGAAGCACTTCCGGCCATCCTAGAATCGTGAAATTTGGCATAACGCTAGATCCTGTGGTGCATACACTGGGAAAAGTCCAAAACTTGAGATTTTCCATTCAGGCGGCCCACGCTCACTTTTTAAAATTGGTTATTATTTATTTGCACTATACTTCTCATTGCCGTAGAATGTTGAAATTTGGTACAGTGGTAGAATTTGCAGTGCAAAAAATCTAGGCACTTATATTCTTCAGAAGGCGTGGTATCCGCCCACTTTTGAAAAACGGATATTATTGCCGTAGAATGTTGAAATTTAGTAGAGCGGTAGGACTTGCAGTGTACAAAAAGAAAAAAAAATGGTAGGTTCAACTAAGAACTTGGCGTATATTTAGATCTAATTATTTTCATGGCTGACTAGTTACGCACCTAATTTTTGCTGATCTATTTAAGAGAACTTGGCTCTTTTGTTTACATTTATGTTTTAGGTGTGATAATTATTTCATGATGCATTTTATTACAAAAGACTTTCGATTCAGAAGTTAAAAAAAAAATAATCTAAATACTTTTCATCTCTACGGCTGATCTAACAACGAGCTAACCGAATTATTTAAATATTTATGCCCTAATAACTTTGTGGATAATATTTTCCCTTTCAAAAAGTTTATTTATTAAAAGGTTGTAAGATTATAACCGAAAAAGTTCCTGGAAACGTCTACGCATTATTGGGGTCATATTAAAAACCAATATAATGTTCGTTCTGCTGGGACAGCTTTCCAGCCATTTCGATGTACAATATAGGGAGGGTTGCCAGAACTGTGTTATATCACACAGAATTATATATAACAAGTTAAATGTTACCTACAACATTCATGTCCTAAGGATTGCTCCGTTCAATTTCATTTGTGCGGTTGTTCTTATCCTGATCTCATTGAATTTAAAATTATTAATTTCAAACCTCAAAAGGAAATATCCGACAAAAACAAAAAAAGTTATCAAAGAGGCTTTCCTTTTCTTAGAATTAGTATGATATTATATATCTCAAGTCCCGTCAGGCAATCGAAATTATTCAAACGCTTTACCACCTAGAGCGAAAACACATTATAATTTGTCGTCATGACTGATGATAAACAACTGAGTACGCAGGAGACATCATCCGTGGTTCAATTGAATTTCCCCAAACGGTCCCTATTCAAAAGGTAAATCTGGTATAACGATCATAAATAAATTTCTCTCCACAAATTTAAAGTGATGTATTCTGATGGGATGTGGATAGACAAGACATTTGAACGAATGGTTAGCGTTTGCGCCTATATTTTTATAGGTACGTATATACATAATTTTATGTCTCCGGCTCTCCGGGACGGAACACAAATTTGACATCCTTAGGCGGATACTAGGATGCGGGACAAAAGATGGATTTAACCTGTCAAGAGATTAATGTAAAAATCGATTTCTTTATCTATTTATTTATTCTCCATTATGTACGTCAATGTGTTCGATTTTCCATATCCATGTGATTACCGACAACGGCAGCTACGCAATATTAACAAATTTCGTGAACGAAAGGATGTACCAGCATGGGATTAACTGCTGTTGTGAAGTGAATCGAAAGGCGTAGACAACTTTTCGCTTCAATTTTATTTTGCTGGCGAAATTGAATTTAATCGTGTTCAGTTCAGTAAGACAGCATTTTGCTTGATTTGACACTGCCATGATAATTTTAAATGGTATTCGATTTTCAAATACGATTGGATAACAAAATAAAAGACAAAGGTGCAAAATTGATTCGCATCGCACACACATTTGTGTGATTTGGTATTCATTCCAAGGAGGGTTGTCAATAATCACCCAATAAATAAAGGTTTTCTTAAAGCATATAGGTACAGACCATTCCACCAATCGGGTTAGCTAGTGTATATCTTTCGGATATTAAATAATTCGTTCGATTCGTATTTTTTTCGCAGTTACAATGGTTGTACACTGCGGTAATAAAGTCTATCCTCTTATATAGTTTTGGGGAGCCGGCCAGTAGAGGTATTCCAACCTAAAACAAAAACATTGACAAGCTCAACGAACAGAATATGTTTCAGCGCCATGGGGGCACTGAGAACCTCTCCAACAGCGGCACTTCAAATCATGCTTCACATTCCTCCCATCGATATCGTCGGCAGTCAAGTAGCTACCAACTCAGCTGTCAGCTCTACTGCTGAAAGACTATCGACAATGGATTCAAAAACGCATTATTCAGTCGAAGCTGTTGTCTTCTCTGATGACCTACACCCCAATCCTCATTCGACACCCCGAATTATTAGAGCGTTTTCATAGTGAAGTCACCGTCATTCGACAAGCCAATAATAGGTTAGTTGTAATTTGTAAATATTCTCTTTTCCCTATGTTTAAATGTATGCTGACGATACTCAGCTACACACGAGTTGTTCACCTGACCAAATCAATCACTGTGTCAGTTGCATAAATTCTGACTGGAACAAAATCTATACTTGGTGACAACAGAAAAAACAACAGAAAACTGAAAACAATTTTGTTTTGTTATTGTTATTTCGTTGTGAAACTTTTTACAGATTATTGGTTTTTTAGACCGGTTTCCAGACCCCAAAGAAAACTCTAAAAGGAGCATCGGTGTTCACTCACTTTTGACGCTCACTGTACCTACCTTAATGGTGGTGCGATCGAATATGTTGGAGTGATCACGTTAACCTAGTTGGCAAAGTTTATGGTATTCTTCATTCTCTTTGGAAGACCCAATACTATACTTCCATAAAAACCCGAGTTCTTGTAGTTAAAACCTTAACTACTCCAATTTTAACTTATGGTTGCGAAGTTTTTGGAAAGTGCGACTCGATTATAGTAATCGGAAACTTAACGTTGCTTATATAACAATACAGCTCGATATATCTTCGGTCTTCGAAGATACGACCACATTTCACACTTCTGTTACTGAATCTATAACATCACGTTTGACAGATTTTTACAGTATCGTACCATATTAATGCTGCATCACATAATTTATACACGTCAACCCTGCAACCTTTTTAACAGAGTAAAGTTTTGTACATCCATCAGGACTAGCCAAATTTTATCCCCGCGCTATTGTTTTTTAATGTTCGAACGTAAATTTTTTGTTAAAGCCACTAGATTCTGGAACTCGCTCCCTCGCCACATCAGAGAAATAAGACAGAAAAAGAGATATTCAACCGAATTAAAATCTTACTTGTCGAGCAATTAAGCAATATGTATCTAATTTTTTCCTTGTAATTGTTCTTTATTATTTTATATTTGTATGTACCAACTTCTTATTGTATTTGTAAATTTTAATCGGCCGTTTATATTTTTAATTGTTATGATTTTCGTTTAAAGGTAGTAGGTATTTATTGATTAAAAATAAATTCTTTTAAATTGGGGCGTGTTTCCATTAAAATTGAGCATTGGGCAAAATTTTTATTTTTTTTTTCTGGCTTAAAATTTTTTTTAATCAAACCATGTTTATGTGACTCATTCCAGTTACATAGCTGAATAAGTCTATACCTAAAATATGCGCCTTTAAGAAAGTTTGGTGTAGGTATTTAAAGTATGGGGTGGGTGGATCGCTTCGCTCGCTAACAGGATTTTAAACCTTTTCTTCGCAGGGTTTATCCTCACATGCGACCTCGTCGCTCCGCTAAGGGTACGACAATAACTGTCTGGCAGGCGCCTGGAGTGAAAGTTTAATTATATTTACTCTGGGGTAAATGACTAAAGCAGTGGGTAGTCAATAAAAATATACATGCACTTTTCTGTGAAAATTGAAAACTTTAAAAGTAAAAAAAACCAGTAAGACAATTATCTTCGACTATGCCGAAGCTCAAATACCCGGTACTATATTATTGTAAAATAAAAAAAAATATTTTAGTATAAAAAAATTATATATTTGTATGGGAGGTATGGGTAATTTTTATTCGACCAAACTCATTTTTTGCCAAAAATGTTTAAATAGTATTAAAACAATATGTGCAAAGTTTAAACTTGCTATCTTTACTGTAGCTATTTAAATTTAATTTTTAACATAAAAAGCTATATAAATCTGATATTTTTGTATGGGAGGTAGTAGTAGTTTTCATCCGATCTTGCTCATCTTCGAACTTAGCCTCAGTTTGGTGGATAAAAGCTTACGTACCAAATTTCAAGTCGATAGCTCTTAAATTACGGCCGTAATCGTGCGGACAGACAGACGGACAGACAGACGGACATCGCTAGATCGACTAAGAAAGTGATGCTGATAGTTTGTCATACCTACAACGCCTCCTTATGGGCGTTACAAATGGAATGACAAAGTGAATATACCCTCACCACAGTGTGGTACCGGGTATAAAAACAGTAAGACAATTTTCTTCGACTATGCCGAAGCTCAAATACCCGGTATCTACTATATTATTGTAAACCAGTAAGACAATTATCTTCGACTATGCCGAAGCTCAAATACCCGGTACTATATTAGGCGTATTTTTTGGGAAGTGAGTATAACAAAATCAAAAGTGAGTATAACCGTTTTGCATGTAAAACCAAAAGTGGGTATAACAAAACCAAAAGTGAGTATACCAGTTTTGCATGTAAAAGTAAAAGTGAACTAGCTATAGATTTCCAAAAAATACGCCTATTATTGTAAAATAAAAAAATATTTTAGTATTAAAAAATTATATATTTGTATGGGAGGTATGGGTAGTTTTTATTCGATCAAGCTCCTTTTTTGTCAAAAAATTTTAAATATTATTAAAACAATACGTGCAAAGTTTAAACTTGCTATCTTTACTGTAGCTATTTAAATTTATTTTTTAACATAAAAAGCTATATAAATCTGATACTTTTGTATGGGAGGTAGTAGTAGTTTTCATCCGATCTTGCTCATCTTCGAACTTAGCCTCAGTCTGGTGGATAAAAGCTTACGTACCAAATTTCAAGTCGATAGCTCTTAAATTACGGCCGTAATCGTGCGGACAGACAGACAGACGGACAGACAGACGGACAGACGGACATCGCTAGATCGACTAAGAAAGTGATGCTGATCAATAATATATATAGTTTGTCATACCTACAACGCCTCCTTATGGGCGTTGCAAATGGAATGACAAAGTGAATATACCCTCACCACAGTGTGGTACCGGGTATAAAAATATGTGCAAAGTTTAAACTTGCTATCTTTACTGTAGCTATTTAAATTTAATTTTTTCCGCCATAATTGCAGATTTATCAATATATTTTCATGACAACACTGGGTAAGACCTACTTTTGACGTAGATAGTATCTGAAAATTTCATTCATTCGTCCCAAAAATAGAAACTCACACAAAACGAATGGTTGCGAGTAGCTAGGCCTTGGGTGTCTACCGCCTGTTGCGCTGCCTATTTTTTTTTTTTTTTTAGTATCTGAAAAGCCTTTCAATATCATACCTGCACCGCACATAAAAATCGTTTCAAACTCTTCGAAAACTCGTAACTTGCTGCTGTGCACAATGATTTAAGACATATTTGTTGCAGTTTTAGCTTTCGCTTAGATTCGCCATAAAATATACACCTGAAAACGTATACCCCTTAACAGCTTGTATTATTTTTCCATTGTAAAAACCACGTCTGTGGTTACCATGACCATACAGCAGGACCGGGATGATTAAGGTCTTATATAATACTAGCTGACCCGGCAAACGTTGTTCTGCTTAAAATGGTTATTTTAAAGATTTCAAGATTTATTTTGATATTTTTGTTCAATTATTTATTTTAATAGGAATGAAGGCGGATAGCTTCAGTGGTTCAGTGGCCATTATCGGACTTACATACGCACCAACGTTTTTATATAGGTATAGGTAATGTAATATAACTGTACCCGACCGGCTTTGCCCGTGCACATAAGTTGTATTGCTTAGGTGTAGGACTTAGGCTCCTATTGTGAGTGTCGATAGTTGATCGTTGATTGACAACTGTCGATCAACAGACAACTTTGATTGTCGATTGCGATTGATATTTGTCGATTTGACAGTCGCTTGTAGTCGATTACAAATGTTTGGTCGATGCTTTCTCTTGGAAGTGAACAAATTTTGTGCGTACGATTAGCTAAAATCAATCGACGCAATCGACAATTGTCGTGACGATCGCTGATCGACAATCACAATAAGGGCCTTAGATAATAATGTTCTATCGTAAAATGCGAAAATCAAAAAAAGAATCATGAGAATCGCCCCAGCGGTTATCGAGTTACAACGTCATCGATTTTCACCCCATAGAAGATCTTTTTTGTATGGGAGGTGCCACGCCCAGAGAAGCACTCCTGGGCCAATACCTAAGATTGTCTGTAAATTTGAGCTCAATCGGTTCGGCGGTTTTGTAGATATAAGATTTTGAATGTTTTTTTTTTGTATGGGCTGTGCCACTCCCCTTTGTCCAATTTTGACTAATCTTCACAGGTGCACTTCTGAAACAATACTTAAGATTATTTTGAATGTTTTTTTTTTTGTACGGGGAGGTGCCACGCCCCTTTGTCCAATTATGACCAATCTTCACAGCAACACTCCTTGGCGAATACCTAGGATTGTCTGTAAGTTTCAACTCAATTGATTGCGCAGTTTTCGAGATAAAAGATTTTTAATGTTTTTTTTGTATGGGAGGTACCACGCCGCTTTGTCCAATTTTGACCAGTCTTCACAGGAATACTCCTGGGCCGATACCTAAGATTGTATGTAAATTTGAACTCAATCGATTCAGTGGCTTTTGAGATATAAGATTTTGAATGTTTTTTTTTGTATGGGAGGTGCCACGCCTTTTTGTCCAATTTTGACCAATCTTCACAGGAATACTCCTGGCCCGATACCTAAGATCGTATGTAAATTTGAACTCAATCAATTCAGTGGTTTTCGAGATATACGATTTTTTTTTGTATGGGAGGTGCCACGCCTCTTTGTCCAATTTTTCTTTTTTTAGAAACCTGTACTGAGAAAATACCTTTCCAACAAAGTATAAATCATCAAAATCGGTTCGGCCAATCTCGAGTTATGGGATTACATGGCTTCGGACACTTTCTTTTATATACACTGCTGGTCAAAAAAATAGGTGTGAGGAGCTTTGTTGCTAGTTGATTTGTTCTTGCTGCTAAATAACAGTTGTTTTGCCAACAAGACTTGCAACAAAATACATGTTTATTATGAAATGCATAGTTCCGTTAGTATGACGTCAAATTTATTGCATTTACTAAGTGTACTTTTAAGTATTTTATTAATTTTCGTTGCAATACCATTTTGTACGTTTTAAGAGTTGGACATAAAAATAGGTGTGCTTCAAATTTTGCGATTTTTTTCAAAAGTGTTATTAAAAAGTGATTAACTTTAAAGGTGAGTTTGTTTTTTAATCACTTTATCACAATTCTTGCTTAAGTTTTCTGTTAAATCATATTTTATGATGGGTCGAAAGGCAACTAGTTCAGCGGTTAAGGGGTGAGTGTAAAACCTATAAATTCATAGCAGATGCCCTAGGAAGGTCACAGAACTTCGTAACCAATGCTCTTAAGCCACCATTAGATATAGAAAATAGAGGAAGACCGAAAAAATCACAGGTACTACTGACCGCCGCATTTTACTTTTAGCGAAGTCAAATCCGTTTGTTTCGTCACGGACTATAGGCGCACAAATTGGGGATGGAATCAGTGCACGCACAATCCGCAGGAGACTACAGAACTTCAATCTCCCAGGAGAGCTAGGAACGTAAGGTCCCGAAAAGAATTTGAATTAAGCCATACAAGTTGGAACGGACCTGAAGGATTGAAAAAATGGGGGAATATTCTGTGGAGTGACGAAACCAAAATAAATAAATAAAATGGACCGTGCTGGCTGGAGGGGCTTGTTGGTTGAGGCCGTGGTCCATATAATCTTCGATTTGTTTAAATACACCGTCAGAGTTCAAGTGAAACAATGCTCAAAGAGAGAATTTATCACTAATTTCAGCAATACAGGGAAATAGGCTTATAATATATGTAATATCGTCCGTTCTACACCAGATTTTGATGAAAATGGCATCGGTAAATTTTACCAGTCCAATCCGCTTAAGTAAAAATTTAAAATGTTCTCTTTCAAATTTTCCAACCACTCCTTTCGCAGTTTCTAATCGAATTATAGGCAAAGGTTTTTGGTGTATAGCTGTAAATATTTTATGCCAGGATCCGTTTTACTTTCCATTCCACAGTTCCGTTTGCACACTTAACCCCAAAATGTTTCCCTCATTGGTAAACATTAAAAAAAAAAGTTCCCTCAATTATCGCACTACTTGAATATCGCAATCTTAACCGCTTGCTAACACCTAAAGTAAATTGGTACTACCATCGCTCCCATGGTAAACAGCAAAAAAAAAAAAAATGTAGCTACCTTATTACTATATTTACACAATGCGAACAAATTGAATTGTAATTGAAGTCAGTATTGTTGTACGTCTATATCCGTTCATCCATTAGCAGGCAATTCAAACTACAAAATAACACTATTTGCATGCACTGACTCACACACAAAGCTAACTTACCGAATATTTTTGTAACCGCTCAATTGTGGCAATTAACATGTGTGCGATATATTTTTAACATGTAGGAGGACAATATCGCAAGTGCAAACACTAACTAAATTAGAAAATTCCACGCATAATTGTACACCAAACATTTCGTACCACAACAATAAATTTTGGGGTAAACAAAAATGTTAACCTCAAAACTGGGCGTTCTTTGCACGCATTTACATCGTTTCAAAGTGTCAAAAATAAAAAAAACCTGTAGGTACATCTGTAGTACATCTATCTGATGGTAAGTGCACACGGTATGAATACCAGATTGCCACCATTTACACAGTCAAATTACCTTAGATGTATAAATTAATTGAGTCAACATTGTTAAACCGCAGATTTATAATGTTTCAGCCACAATAGTGCTTAGACCTTAGAGATACGAAAGTGACTGTTATTGCTACTTTCTTCGGTCAAACATGAACGTCGACAACAACTCGAAAATTATTGTGAGAACGGGGAAAACTATTTATTGTCGACTTCCTACCTGGCGGTGTGCGACTGCTGTGGTGGGTTTGGGTTTGGGGGCTTGGGCTAGCCCAAAGTGTTCAACTTGTTTTACTGCAAATAAATATTTGATGATGCGGTCCAAAGATGTTGTCGGCAGCGTAAACTTCGCACCTATCCGCTGAGTTGGGGCACAAAGATAAATTATTAAGAGTATGACATAAAAATTGTGACGATTGGCATTGAAAGATTGTGTTTTGCTAAACTTTGATATTGGGACGAGATGTTTTTATAGAGATCGATTTTTTTTAGGGGAAGTGGACATTTAATGTTTATGACACACTTTGGATTTATTGGTGCGGTAGAATCTCTGATCAAGTGAAGGCATTTGATATGGTATATGAATGAGCAATGATGCAAAGATATTCGAGTGAATTGAGTTACGAGCCGTAGCAATGAAAGTTAACCTTTTCTAATGACGCATCAGGGGGTAATGTAGAAAATGTAGTGCAAGATACTTATACCCATCTATCGTGGAATTCGGCGAGGGGAATTATTCACGGAAAAGAATATTTTGGTATCGTCAAAATCGCAAAGTGAACAGTTCCCCGAGTGGGTAATGTTCCCCCCGAACGGGGAACTGTTCACTTTGCGATTTTGACGATACCAAAATATTATTTTCCGTGAATAATTCCCCTGAAGGAAGGTACCTACTAGGGGTAATAGGTACCTAGGTATGTACATGGAAAAGGAAATGGAATATCAAAATTCAGCCAACAGAATTTGATTTAGCAAAATAAGGACAAATACATTTTTTTTGCATTTTAAAAAATACAAAATATTGTTAGGTGTTGGTTGAGTAAAATTTGGTGGAACCGGATCACAGCGCCACCTACCGGGTCCAATTGTAGATCGGTACACGCCCGCCTTTGCTCGTGCCAAGGAATTGTATTGCCTAGACCACAAACCACATAGAGCTAGACCGCCGACTTCCGTGCACCTACCCGATTCTCCCCGGAATTAATTCGCCTATCTGTGAATACGTGTAAAATATCAAAATCAATGGCGGCAATGATTTTCCATGCTATACCATGGGCCTAGCATTTTTCAAGTACAATACATGAAAAATCCTGGCCCCGCAGGCAGCTTTATAAGCAAAGTCCGTTATGTGGGAGGAGTCAACGGTCTATTCTATGTGGTATGTGGCATAGAAAAATGTTTTAGTATTCAAAAAATATAGACATATTAGTAACTCATTTTTTGTCAAAAAATTTTAAACATTATTGAAACAATATGTGCAAAGTTTAAACTTGCTATCTTTACTGTTGCTATTTAAATTTCATTTTTAAAATCAAAAAGCTATAGGTATAAATCCGATATACCTATGGAAGGTATTAGTTTTCATCCGATCTTGCTCATCTTCGAACTTAGCCTCAGTTTGGTGGATATTCAAGTCGATAGCTCTTAAATTACGACCGTAATCGTGCGGACAGACAGACGGACATCGCTAGATCGACTAAGAAAGTGATATGATGCAATAATATATATATTAGACATCTGCAATGAATGTCTTGAAACCAGTTCCAAGACATTCAGTATTTTTTCGTGTACCTTATTCACTGTACTTACATTTTGAAATATAAAATGAATCAATCGCTTGATATTTGGTTACTGAGTGAGTATTTCACCCATTTATTACAAAACATTTAGTTCAGTGTACTCATATAGAATGGGTACACTGCTGTGAGTATACACTGAGTACTATGAATGGACTCATTTCAAATGAGTGCACTCAGTATCTACTTCATTCATATAATTGATTGTTGCAGAATTGTATTGGACCACACCGCCGGCAATGCAAAAGGGTATTGTTATTATAAATAAATCGAAACGAAAAGTCACATTTTGTTAATAAATATACATACATAATGTATATTATTTTTTTTATTTTCTTATTTCTTTAAATTTTTTTCAAATATCTACATTTAGGTTTTCTTGTATATCTTTATGAATTTCAGATTTGCTTATATTTGAATGTAAAAACATTATCTGATTAACCAAAACTGGGTCCGAACCAATTAAACTTCTTTTTTCTGATATTAGTTGTCTAGCTGAAGAAAATACTCTTTCGGAAGCAGCACTACTTGCTGGAGTAGATAAAATTTTACAACTAACTTTATATAAGAGTGGAAATTCTACTTGATGCAAGTGCCACCATTGCAGAACATTAAAATCATCATGAAAAGTTACATTAGTATTTTCATATGCACATAGTTCATTATTTACCTTATCACTCGAATTTACAACTTCCATTGGTGTAATAAAGTCTTCAAATAAATTGGTATTATCTGATAACAAACTATGCAACTCTTCATTTAGCAATCGCTCTTGATCTTCGGCTTCGGGTATTTCATTTGCATAGGTTTGCATAATACCTTTGCATTCTTCCTTAATATTTTTTTGTTCGTCTTCATTAAATTGAATTAATTTATTTGTGGGAGGAAATAAGAAAAGGGCTATTTTATGAAAAATGGTTAAATTTTGTAAAACAATGTTATCCAAACAAGAATTTAGTTTTGCTTTAAAATTTCTAATCACATCTAGGTCTTCCAAATTGATGGCACATATTTTTTTTAAGCGGTGAATATGAACGATTGCTAAATGAAGTGTTGCATAGTTTTCGCCCTCTAATTTTTTGGACGTTTCTTCAAATGATCTTAAGATTTTAATTAGTCCACTTACATAAATTAAATTAATATTGTTTATTCTTTGTATTTCATTTTTTTCTCTTAAAATATTTGTGATTTCGGCCCAGTTTTTTTCTATAGAGTCTAATAAATAAAAAATTGTGTTCCATCGTGTAGAGGAGTGGCTTTTTAGAGTGGTTTTTAAATTAGAATTGATGCCGGATTTCTTAAAAAATTTAACGAGCTTGGTGCACATTATACATAATTCGGCTATTTCTTGGATTTCTTTCATACTTTTTTCTATTGCATTATGTATAAGGTGGTTTATACAAAAAATTTGGTTGTATGAACGAAATGCAGCAACCATGTTTGCCCCTCTGTCCGTTACTATAATGGCCTTGTCATTAAGTTCAAGATCAAATTCGCTTAAAAGATTCCTTATCTTCGACTTTATATTTTGACCTGGAAATTTATTGAAAATGTTTGTTATCACTTATGTTATTTAAAGGGTGGTTTTTTAAAGGTTTGTTTTTCGAATTTACAAAGTTTTTTCAGCGACAACCAATTGCACAGCTGATTTGTGCCATTTCCATTTACCATTTCGGTAATATCGTACATTTTACCGGATCAAATTAAAAACAAGTAAAAGTGTTATCATCGGCCTGGCCGATGCTTTGAGTTTATAAGCTTTTACCTGTCAAACTTTAGCTGTAGCTTTCACTTAGGTTTTCGCATGCACTCTGTCCGTAGCCTTAGTAAAGCAGTTATAAGCTTCAGAACGTAGAATTAAGAACAATTTGTCAGGATTGGGGTACAGAAAACGCTAATAGGTGAGCTTATTATTTTCTATGATATCGTATCAGAGATGAGCTGTACCGTACCATATCTCTACATGACCGATTTTGCTGATTCTTTTTATGTTTTGTTCGTACTGCTGTATTTCAGGTTTAAGCAGAAAGAAAATTCCAGCAAATCGATTTATTCTCATTTTTTGCATTTTACATAAGAACATTATTATCTAAGACCTAGGCAATGCAATTCCTGTGCACGGGCAAAGCCGGGCGGGTACAGCTAGTATTATATAAAAACGTTGTTACGTATGTAAGCCCGATAATGGCCGCTGAAACACTGAAGCTATCCGCCTTCATTCCTATTAAAAAAAATAATTGAACAACATATTTTAGGTAGAACAACGTTTGTCGGGTCAGCTAGTCTAATATACAATTATTATGCACGTAGCATGTTACATACCTACGTAGTTAAAGTAAGTCTCAAAAATAGGAATAATACGGGTATTCATGCAACGTCGTAAACTCGTCGTAAACGGAGTAAACTTGGTAAGTCTACGACGTTGAACTGTCAACATTTTTATGGAAAATCATTTACCACAAGATGGTAAGCTTTCTACGCGAATTTGGGTGGAAAATCGAGATGGTAAACTTACGACGGCGTCATTGTGTTTGTTTCATACTTGAAATAAAGGCACGAAATCAGAAATAAATTACTTTGCATGCATTTATAATACTTTTGATTTATAAATAGAAATTGTACATTTTACTATTCCAAGGATAATTAATTAATCCATCCATCCATAATTGTATTAAGAAAAAAATTTGTAAAAGAGTTTAAATAACGAAATTTTCAATTCCAAACAAAGGGAGTTTTCGTTCGCGGTATATGTAGATTGGTATTTGAAATTTCGTTATTTAAACCCTTTTAAAACTCGTTTTCTTAATACAATTTGATGGACTAACTAATTATCCTTGGAATAGTAAAATGTGCAATTTTCTCTTTATAATTGCATCAAAAGTGGTTGGTTCGCATTTTATCAATTCGTTCGTTCCCTCTCATGTGAAACAGCTTGGTTTACCATCATTTACGCAAGCAGCTATTTGTGGCGTTCATGAAACGTTTGTCGTAAACTTACCATTCTACGCAAATGGTAAACTTACGACGTTGCATGAATACCCTTAATATGTATTTGCACATGCCTCCATTATGTATGTTATGTAAATACCTACTTTGTTGTTGTAAAGGAAATTTAGGGATCAATTTGAATTTTTAAACTTCAAGGATCTAAGCGTAAAATATGCATGAAAATTAGTCTATTGATTTAAGAAAACTTTGGTAGAATTTCCTTTTCAAGGATTCCAATTTCGGTAAAAATCTAATTTATTTTTAAGGACTTCTTGATAAGAAATTCATTGAATTAAACATTTTTTTTTTTCATTTTTAGGACATTTTGGGAGCAATGTCCTTATTTGGTGTTAAAAGGACCTCAGTGTGAAATATGTGTGAGTCCCGAAATCTTCCGATATTTCTAAATTCATTTTTGAAAAGGTGTCCTTTGTAAGGATTTCAAGGACCTTTTAGTAAAAATCGAATTTATATCAACCTTTGGCCAAAGCATTCTTTCAAAAAAACTAATTCTTAAGGACTTTTAAAAAGATGTCCTTTTTGAGGATTTCAAGGACCTTGAATAAGATTTCAATGCACATGCCTAGTCTGTGGCGAATTTCGATAATAATTTGTCTGCTTAACTACTTACATACATATACAAATGTATACTCAAGGTTATGTACATAGGTATGTACATATAAATTTGGGGCTCTTAAATTGTTCCGTTTTGAATTTGTTCCGGTAAAAAGTGAAATACATATAGCCTTTCAGTACTAAACTTGTCTGTTATTTATGTTAAGTATACATAATTTAATTACATACCCGTACATGATTCGCCCTTCATGGATTTTAGTCCTAGAAGTCTGATAATTAATGATCCTTCTTTAATGTAGTGAATAGTAAGTGAAATGTATGCAGTTTTTAGATAATTGTCTGTCCAAATATCGGATGTTAGTCCATAGCCAAAAGTTTTAATTGTTATTATTTCTTCTTTAACTATTTTTAAATATTTATTGTTTAAATTTTGCACATTTCGCGAAATTGTTGTAGGGTGTGGTAACAACTTGTCAATGTCCACATTTGGACCATATCTTGCCCCTATTGATATCAAAAATTGCGCGAAATTTCTTAGTCCCGAATCTTCAACAATCCTAAAAGGCCGACAATTTTCTATGGCCCACTGTGTTATAACGCGTACACTGTTTTTTTTATCGTCAACTTCCACTTCGATTTTTTCCGCGATATCAATTTGTCTCTTTTTTAAAACGTAACATTTATGTTTCACTAAATTTGATGTACTTTTAAGATTAAATTTAAAAACACTAAAACACTTCCTGCAGGCCACTAAATTTGGAATTTGATTTCCATTTACAGTTTCTATGGCTCCAAACATATCCCATACCTTACTCCTGCCTCTTTTTTGTGTTATTTTAATGTCGCCATTTATAATTTTGGCTTTAATGGCTGAACTATTTAGCAACGTGATATTGCTTGCCATCGAAACATCCGAATCGTTTGTCGATTCCTAGTTTAAAATAAAATGTAAGTAGGTATAAGTATGTTTGTACATATATTTCTAAGAAAAAATTAACTTACATCATATATTTCCATTTTGTTAAATAAAATTAATACACAATAATATTTATTGTTTGTGAGTTCAGCTGTTCAACTGTTTCGTCTTCACCTAATCAAAGCTAAAAACCAAATACCTATTGCATTCGTTTACGTAAATGGGTGCACTCATTTGAAATGGGTGCACTCATTGTACTCAGTATACTCAGAGTACTTTTAACAGTTAAACTGGTACATGTTTTGTTCAAAGTAAGCACCCACTTGTATGAATTGAACCAAGTAGTGTACTTATTTTGTTATCAGGTGACCGAGTAGTGTACAGTAATTGTTTTTTTTAATGTGATACTCATTTTTACTGTACACTTGCTCGTATTATTGCAATGAATAGAGTACACTGAAGTAATATACAAGGTTAGAGAAAGCAAATTAATGCATTCGTGCAGACGTCTAATATATATGTAGTTTGTCATACCTACAACGCCTCCTTATGTGCGTTACAAATGGAATGTCAAATTGAATATACCTACCCTCACCACAGTGTGGTACCGGGTATAAAAAATAGCCAAATCGGTCAGCAGTTCTCAAGTGATGCGATGACCAACGAATATCATTTAATTTGTATGCTTACTTTACTTTTGTAGGCGCTTACAGTCCGGGGTGGACCACGGCCTCGGCCAACATGCCCCTCCAGCCAGCTCGGTCCCTAGCTAGCTGCTCCAGTTACGCACACCAAGTTGGTTGAGGTCGCCCTCCAATTGTGTCCGCCACCTAAGGTTGGGTAATCTTCTGCTACCTTGTTCCTGAGGGGTGAACTTAAAGACTCGTCAGGCTAATGGTGCGGTGCGTTGCTGTCCATACGCTCCACGTGTCCCAGCCGTTGTATTTTCAGCTTTTTGACCAGGTTAACGTCGCTGTATAGCCCATAAAGCTCGTCGTTAAATCTTCTCCTCCATACTCCTTCGATACAAACTGGTCCGAATATCGTCCGAAGGATGTTTCTCTCAAGTCATCCCATGAGGTTTTTATCCGATTTCAACACAGTCCATGCTTCTGCACTATACAGCAGGACCGGGATTAGGGTCTTATATAATATCTCCTTGGTTCTATTAGAGAAGGCTTTTCTTCTTAGATGCCTTCTTTGTCCGAAGAAACAGCGATTGGCAAGAGTGATTCTTCAATTGATCTCTGAGCTGGAGCCCAGGTAGACAAAGTATTTAACTACTGACTGAGACTCCTTCCTCGTTGACAGCATAGACTTCGTTTTGTCCTCATTTACAGCCAGACCTAATAATTGATTTCCGGTCGACGGGCCGTCCGGGACAGGGCCCAACTGGTCTACTGTAAAGCGGAAGGCGCGCTGGGTTGCAGTCTTTCATAAAAAAATGCCTCGACGGCTAGCAAAAGCTCCTCACTATTTCAACGCATGATGGCGACGATGACTGTTCTGGAAGGAAAAAACACTTTAAAACCACGACTGCCGAATGAGACCATGCTGAATGCGCTGAATGGCACGCATTTCAAAAAAGGAAGTTAAGGTGTATGTTGTATATTGTTATATCGCATATTATAATTATATCGGTTGCATCCAGCGGGTACAGAAAAAAAAAAAAAATAGCAAAGCCGCGGTTGACTGCAGCTAGTGTGCTATATGAATTATGAGTAGGTAATAATAAAATATAGTATAAAAATACTTTATACTACATTTATCTACTTTTTTTCTTGAAAATAATACCCAACATTTTTGAATTGGGATACCACCAACTAAAGTTCATAAACGACAGCTTTGGTCCTCTATCCCAGTGTTTTTCAAACTGTGGGTCGCGACCCCCTAGGGGGTCGCCAAGAGTTCCTTGGGGGGTCGCGCTCGCAAGCCGGTAAGATTAATAAACAAAAGTCCAGTGCCAAAAAAACCAAATATAATAAAACACAAAATTTGTTAGTGCGACATAATGTGAACTAAGGGAAAATAACCAAACATTTTTGCTTGTAAAGACTCTGACCTCAAAGGAAGTTTTGCGAGGAATCCTCTGATTTTGTCTTAGCATAATGCTTTCTTCTCTCCTTTGGAGGCTCTTATTCAAGATGTTTAAGTGGTCAAAAAGATCTGCGAGAAATGATAATTTTAAAAGCCAGGTGAGATCAGAAAAATGATTCGAATTTCCAGATTCGTGTTAATAACTTTCATTTTGACAGCCATCAGTCTGATAAAGGAGATTTTGATGGAGTGAATCCATTTCATCACATATGGTCCTAAACAGCCGACTTTGCAAGGGCTTGGGCCTTACCAATAATCATTTTTAGTCTTCAACATAAATATTTTGACGGTCACAATGGATAATTTTATATTGAAATTTTCGCCATTGTGACTTCGCTTGCCTTTAATAGAGTTCACAACTCTGATCACATCTTTAAGCATATCATTTAATTCAGAAGTAACACTTTGGATGGCAGAACTTGTCGATGAAGAAAGCAATGTGTCCGCATGAAACGTTTGGCATTATTAATTTTAATTTTGCAATGAGTCCACTTTTGTTGCCCATCTACAAATAACAAAACATTTTGTCCAATCAATCTCGTAGTCGCGATAGCTTTCTGAAAACATGTCGTACAAACAGTGGCCAGTAGTGGCTGTAGGTCTTATCGCCCAAAACCATAACGCCCAAAAACCACCACATCGCCCAAAATTTAAAGGATTAAAGCATCGCAAAGCCCAAATAGAATGACATATCGCCCAAAGTAACGCATACACCCCAAATATGACAGTAAACCCAAGGGGGGTTGTAGGGGGGCAGCATGCCCCCCATACGTATTTTGTTTGTTTGTTTTTAGGCGTTATGCATTTGTTGGGCGTTAGTAAAAATAATGCCATTACGCCCAAAATCAATGTCACACCGCCCAAATTTACGTAAATTTTACAACAACAAATTGACTAGCAATGTTTTGGGGGTTATGACATTTTTCAATTTGGACGTTATGGTTTTGGGCGATAAGACCTAACGCCGCCAGTAGTATTACCAGGAAGAGCTTTGCAAAATAAAATTTATTTTTCAATAAATAAATAAAATCATATGTAATTAGACCGGGTTTGGCTTTTTGAATAACTGACACATTATAATGTGGGGGTCGCCAAAATGTTTTTACTAACAAAGGGGTCGCATACTCAAAAAGTTTGAAAAACACTGTCTATCCAATTCGTATACTATATAGATACACTTAAATAAAAGCGGGTATCCACGATTCAACAGTCAACTACGATCAACTTCTTATTTCACAAAAATATCAGAGTCAGGTCAGGCAGTTCGAGCAACTTTTTGTTGTTTAACATTTAAAGTTAAACTTCTTCCTCTCCCATTGTTCAGTATAAGAGCATTTAAACTAAGAGTATGCGATAGTGTGTCCTTTTCTCTTTATGGACATACAATTTTCCTTGTTATAAACTTTAAAGCTCTTTGTCATTGTAAATGAGTATTGTTGGTTGCCCCAAGTCCCAACCCCAAGTCCATTTGAAAACGACTGTAAATTGAGTGTAAATAAAGGAGATATGAGTACTTCCTTTACTCTCCTTTACTCTTTTGCCATTATGGCATATTCTCTGTGAATCTGAAAAATGTTATTAAAATGTTGGGTACAACATTATAAAAAAAAAAACACCTAAAGCATTGTAATTTATTTTCAGTTTATATTAATCGACGACATATACATATTTCAAGCCCGAATTTTACGAAATATGGACCAAGTGAAAACCGAATTTCCGTAGATTATTTCCATGTAGTTCTTGTCACAAACAACAAAAAATAATAAAATACAGAATTGTTGATATACATAGCTACATACCTATGTATAAACGTCTACACAATATGTAGAATGAAAGAAATAATTTAATGCATTGCATATTAATCGGCTACACGCACAACGGAAAGAAATATGGCGTTGCATATTTATGGGTTAATTTGTTCATAGTATTACGAGTATACCTACATACAGTTAGTTGTGCGATTGCAGAAAACTTTTCTCCCATAGGTAAAATAAAGTAAAAGTGTGATCGTATTTTAAAAAAATAATTCTTTAACTTTCCCTAGAATGCTGTCAAATGCTAGCCCCTGAGGTTTTCATAGGCGTTAGACAATAACGCTCAATGAAATAGCGCCTAAATCAATTTCGAAATAACGCCCTAAAAAATGCATAACGACAAAAAAATGCATAACGCCCAAAAATAAACAACAAGATGGAAATAAAGCCCAAACATAATTTTCAGTTTAATACGTAACGGGAGGGGTGGAGTTACTGTCAGGTTTGGAGTATGTGCGAAATTGGGTATACGGTGTACCGTATACCTATTGATGGTTTTTTGAAGTACAAACTCCCAACTCCTCCGCAAAATCCAACAGGAAACTCCAGCACGGGGGTTGCAGCAACTATTCCACTGTTTATGCATTACCACCTCAAAAAAACGAACCCTGAAAAGGGAATAACACCCAAAATGACGAACAATTTTGCAACTACAAACTGTACGAGTTTTTTTAGGGCATTGTTTTTCCAAATTGATTTGAGCATTATTTCCTTTCCTTTCCTTTCCTAATTAATTTCAAAACACAAAGAGATTCTGAGAACCGCCGGATTTCTTAAAATAGAATTAAAAATTATAGCTGTTCAAATATGAGTCATTTTAATTAAAAATTGTGATTCCGAATATTACAAACTGAAAGTGGTGTTATGCAAATATACATATACGTATATCAATTGAACTGACAGCTGGCCGCTGTGGAGGGAATTATCGCAGATTGAACATTTTGTACATACATAGGTATTTGAATAATTAATTTACAAGGCAAAATCCTGCTGAAAATCATGCAAATTTGTAAAGCCTACCACGTTTGTTTTAAAGTGATTAATTATGCATTTCAGTGGATTATAATAATGTTTAATAATTGAAATCGTGGACTTGGATATTCATTTTAAATTTCCATACTCGTAATGTAGAAGAAGAGTTCAATCATAAATTGAAATACTTTAGGTTATCACAAAATAACTACTTGCCCAATATGGCTACAGAAGTATCTAGACTTTATAAAGCGACAAATAAATTTGAATTCATGAACATGGGTGGGACCTCTGTTATGTATAGAACTTTAAAGGGTGTCTCCCAAAATGAATACAAGATTTGTATTTTGCTCCACTTGTGCGTTAAAGTGTTGCCAATAATAAATAAAATAATAATAGTTTAAAAAACTAATGAATCGCTTTTATAAGTATACTGCACTAAAAAGCAAAATAATAAAAATTAACCAATCTATTTTTAAGGTTTATCCTGCAAGGGGCTTAGTGTAAGCCATGTTTGTAGTTATGTACATTGTATTATTTGAGTGTAAACTACACAAACATGGCTTACACTAAGCCCCTTGCAGATAAACCCTAAAAATAGATTGGTTAATTTTTATTATTTTGCTTTTTAGTGCAGTATACTTATAAAAGCGTTTCATTAGTTTTTTAAACTATTATTATTTTATTTTTTGTTTTTTAGTGCAGTTCTATATTTATCTGCTTACACAAGTTTTTTTTTACTATCATTTTATTGTATTGTCATCAAAACTGAACCAGCATTCAAAATTTCAAAGTCCTAAGTTAATGGACATAATAGATAGGTATGTATGTATTCCACATAAATGAAAATTCGCGACAGGTATGGTTTGATTGATTTTACTACGCGTACCTACCTATAGGTACACTTTCCATATCTTCCACAGATCTCAAATATAAGTATGTACGATTGTGCATAGCATGCAAACTCCTTATATGTACGTACATATGTACATAGTTTGGTTAATGCATAAAGAAAAGACATCAAATTCAACTACGCCATACGTCATATGAGCATATTTTTTGAATGCCCGCCGTATGACAATTCTATTTTTAGAACGCAAGTTAAAACTACCCTTCCTAAGTACAACGGCGATCGAGATAGCAATTGTTTTCTGCATTTGGCCAAAAAAGATCTTGTTTCAATTTACTATATCTCGCCCTCTGGATGGACCAGAATGATGAATGTTAGCTCAAAATACTCCCTGAAGTATTGTCTAACAATTAAAAGGATTTTTTGAGTTGACCTACATAGATTTATGAGTAGAATAGCAAGTTGAGCGTAGTAAGGTCGAAATAGAAAAGTTTGCACCCCCTTTTTTCAACCCTTATAGGACGAATCGGTACAAAGTATTAATTAGGAATGTAATAGTTTTGACTTATCTATTGCCATATAAAGTTTCAAGTTAATACGACTAATGGATCACGTGTTATGAAAAAGCCTCCCTTAAAGGGGCAGGGGAAGTCTAAATCCAAAATTTATTTTTAAATATTGCATTGTCTTCAGAACCCAACCAGCATAGAAAATTTCAAAGTTCTAAGCTTAGAGAAAGTGGTTCAAATTTGGCTTGCAAGATTTTGACACAACAAATAATTTTTAACGAAGTTAAGTAAAAGCTTTTAAAAAGAAAGACACCATGATAATTGACAGGTCAGGGTTATTAAAAATTGAGCACTACAGGAAAGAACAATGCATTCTAATCGCTGACCAATGTTTTAAAATTAATTAAGCTTGACAGCTACAGTTCGCGATTTTAATCTTCTGCGATGACGCCCATTTTCTTTTTGATGGCTTTGTTAATCCTCAAAATTGTCGAGTCGAATTTCGGGTTAGAATATCCACGAGTGATTGTTAAAAAACAACTGCATTCACAACTTATCACTGTTTGGTGTGGATTTTAGGCTAGAGGCATTAGCAGAGGCTAGCTTATTGCCAATAAGGGTAGCGGGTCATAATTTTTGTAGTTTGAAAGAATTACATTAACAACAACTCGTAGACACAGTCACTTTGGTAGGAATGATAGCTATTTCGAACTACACCACTAATTCATCATCAGACTCCTTTAAGTGATTGTTTGAATAGTTTTTTTGAATTCTGACAGTCAATTCTCCGTATATATCCACTTGGGAAGACATTTCTGTTTTCCCCTGTCAGGAAGTGAACTTGCACCTCGATTTTCTCAATTGACCAAGTGACTACCACTTGCGCTAGTGGTAGTCACTTGGTCACTGTTGGTGACTGTCAGAATTCAAAAAAAA
This sequence comes from Cheilosia scutellata, assembly GCA_955612985.1. Taxonomy (NCBI): domain Eukaryota; kingdom Metazoa; phylum Arthropoda; class Insecta; order Diptera; family Syrphidae; genus Cheilosia; species Cheilosia scutellata. Next base: position 39,754,945 of record OY015312.1, on the reverse strand, counting down.
ACTATTCAAACAATCACTTAAAGGAGTCTGATGATGAATTAGTGGTGTAGTTCGAAATAGCTATCATTCCTACCAAAGTGACTGTGTCTACGAGTTGTTGTTAATGTAATTCTCTCAAACAATAATTCAGAGACTGAAATTCGACATAATTTCCCAACAGAAATTGTCAGGGTCAATCCCAAACAAGCGAGAATCGTTGTTACTCCTCGCTTCCCCACTCAGTTAACATAATTTTTGTATTTCATAATTCTGTATTTCAAAATGCTGTAGGTATTTCCAATATGCTGTAAATGCAAAATTCGGTTTTCCGAAATGCTGTTTCTGCTCCAATTCTGTATTTTGAAAAAGTGTTTGCATTACAAAAAGCAAGCTTTGATATAATTTTTAAAATGTATTGGAAAAAAAAGAAAAATAGGTATGTGAAATAAACTGAAATTCACTTAGGTGCCTACATAACTTAACAAAAACACAAGACACTGACAGTGGCGTGGCGGTCGGTGTCGTGGTGACCAAGTGGCAGGTGGCATAAGAGTGGTGTGGCGATGGCGATAGAATGGACTAAAATGGAGTTTAAACTAGTCATATCATATTTTAAGGGCTGGTGATAATGTGTATTTTTGTACATACTTATAACAGTGATTTTTTGTTTACCCGGAAACTAAAAACATGCGATACAGTAAAATATAAAAAAAAAAATGATTTTAACAAAAATTCTGTATTTTTTACATTATCAAAACCAGTTTTTTTTTAAATACAGAATTTTGAAATTCAAAATTTTGTTCATACTCATACATACAATTTTGAAATACCTACTGTATGGTCAAACAGGATTTTGACCATACAGTATTTCAATCCCAACCCGTAAAAGGCCATACATGCCTTGAAGCACTGTTGTTATATGATCTTAATTATCTTATTTTTTAAGATATTGAGGAGGTTTCCAGATGAGAAGATATTTACTCGTTTTTAGAGCATTTTTTAAGATTTGTAGAATTACAATAAGATATGTTAAGATTTTAACTTTAAATTTAAAATTAAATTCGAAAAATCTTTTCTGAATTAGCTCTTGTCATTAAGTTAGGTATATATGTAACTAATATCGAGGACCCTCTGGAATCGGCGATTCTGAAAAGAATTTTTCTAAATTTGAACGCCTGCAGAGTCCGATTTAAATTAGCCGTGAAAAGTTGAAGATTCGTAGAGTACAATTCAACATTTTGTTACAATTATGTAGTTGAATCAGTTGCATTGTTAAATGCAATTCCCAAACTGTTTGTCAGTTTGCTCAATACATTAAAAATGGCAGGCTTGGGCTTTTGACCTAGTACGATAGAGCTTACTAAGCTAAAAGTTTGGGGAAATTGTCAAGGATATCGATCCAAAAATAAGTTCAAAGCAGGAAATGTTACTTTTCAAAACGATTAAGGTATGTACTGAAAAAAAAAAACAGAAGTCTTTCTAAATGATTTCTATAAACGTTATTTGCCTACAAATGTTTAAAATAAATACAAAGCTGTTTCATGATACTATAAAACTAAAATGCAAATCTCGCAGGCGCAGACTTGCACAGCAACGAGTTACTGAATTATGGTAAATAATTCTCTCTGTACAATTTCTAAGTCTCAATTTGGTGTTAAAAAATGTCTGCCAAATGCCGCGTAGAAATATATTATGTACATTACACGGTACGACAAAACGAATGGTTGTGAGAAGCTAGGCCTAGGGTGTCTATACGCCTGTTGCACCACCTATTTATTTATTTTTTTATAACACTCCTAGCAGATGAACACAAACTGATTCAATTTCGGAAAAACGATGAAATTAACGATTTTAATGAAATTCTGCATTGAAATAATATGGCGTTCAAACTCAGTTCTTAAGAACGAAAATTTAAAAATAGTGCTATCACTTCACTACGGGTTGTATTTATAATTAGGTAAATTTTAAAATTAGAATAATTTGACTAGAGAATAGGGTAGGTACATACCTACCCAATTTTGGTCTTTCCAAAATTTGTTAATTTTTTATTATTTCGTTCAAACTTGTAGTTTACTAACCTGGAGATTATATAATATGTGCACTCGCACTACATTTATAACCTTATGAAACACTCTACTTTTTAACCTATTTTCGAAGAAAAAAAACCTTGACATGCCGCGATATAAAATGGTTTGACTACATTGAACCTGTTTACTTGGTTGGTATTGTTTCATGAATTTATGCCATAATCTCAAAATTTGATGCGTTTTTGCGATTTAGGTACTGTTCACTCACATTTAAGATGAGTTAAGATATGAAACCGAAATTTGTAAGATCTAGAAAAAATCTTTATAACAACACTGCCTTGAAGGAACAAATCGACCGCTCTATCATTGAAATTCAGCCATACATTTATGGAAAGCGTTCATGGAAATTTTCGACAAGAGAGTAGTTCTCTGCCAGAGCAGAGTCGTGAAGGCCGTGTCCGATCTGCTATTTCATACATAACCCCTTACTGTATAAGTATACTTTATGAATCAACAAACATTTTACAGTTTTTAATTGAAATTCTGTATAGTTTCTATTACTTATTACTAAATCCGTGACTTTTGGGACAACCTTTAGATATGTAACATAACATAACATTTTATTGTAGCAGAAAAGATACATTGTTCATCACATAGGCACTATTGCACAATTTACAGAGAAATGGTAAAACTACCTTACTACTGAAAGAGTAGCTATATATTTTGTATTACAAAAATATCACAGAATTTAAATAAGAGGGAAGGAAAAGCTACTACTAAAAACCTTCATATAATATACTATTTAATGTAACACCGTCGTATCCAAAAAGATGTGATGTAGTGGGATTAGATACCTTAGAAAAGAGGCGTAGTGTTCATTGTATGCTGTTTATTCATGATGTCCTTTCTTATCGTATAATATGTCCCGATGCACTTCAACATTTTAATTTGTATGCACCAGAAAGAATTCTGCGAACAAGAAACATATTTTTTTTTGAATCCTAGACATTCTTATAATTATGGTCTTAACGAACCAATAACTAAATGTTTTAATTCTATTTGTACTGAAATAGATTTATGTGATGATAGATCTAAATTTAAATTATCTATATTGAATAATAATATGTTATGAAATTATAATAATATTTAATCCTAGTCTGTTAAGAGTTAAGCTCGGTAGATGAATACGTTTGCCACATTAATGCTCAGAGCTTGAAACCAAAACTGGATGAATTTCGTCTGCTGTTCATAAACTCTAGTGTTGACTTAATTTGTGTATCCGAAACTTGGTTTTTTCCTGATTTTCTGGATACAGTCTATGATATGGATGGTTATGAGCTTTTTAGAGGTGATCGAATTGGTCTATTGGGTGGGGGTGTGGCTGTTTATGTGCGCAATGGGCTACGAGGCAATGTGGTCTGCAAATCAACCGTTAATTGTACATCCGATTACTTGTTTGTTAATGTTGTATGTGGTGTTGAGCGTTTGCTAGTTGGAGTGATCTACAGGCCAAATAAAAATATAGATATTTCGCCTATTTTTAGTGTGCTGGAAGGAATTTCTTGCTCTTATCCTAATATAATTATTACCGGTGATCTAAATTGTAATTTACTTAACGTTCGTGCTTCAGCGCAGTTAATTGAAAGATTTAAAACTATTGACTTGACATCTGTTAATGTATCGACCGCTACACACTTTGCATACGACCCTGCTACCCTTCTCGATGTTTTTTTTTTGTTAATGATAGTAGAAAAGCTCTGCTCTATAGTCAACTTACGGCGCCGGGCTTCTCCAAACATGATCTGATATTCCTCACTTATGATATCCAGTCAGACGCAGCTAATCATGTCATTGCATATAGAGATTTTAAAAATATTGATTACCAGAGTTTACGGTCTGACGTTATTAAAATTCGATGGGATGATATTTATTTCATGGCATCAGTAAATCAGCAAATATCATTTCTGGAACAAAATATAAAAGCACTATTTGATCAGTATCTGTCTAGCGACGATGACAATACAGAAGATTTCAGCTTTAATCGCCTAACGGATGAAAATGTAGTTGAGGCCGTGCTATCGGTTAAATCAGACGCGATAGGTTTGGATGAAATAAATCCTAAATTTTTAAAACTCCTGCTTACTTTCATTCTCAAATACATAACACACATTTTTAATCACATATTTACCACTTGTGAATACCCCCTTTCGTGGAAAAAGGCTAAAATATTGCCGATACCTAAATCGCAAAGCCGGACTAACACTGAGTATAGACCAATCGCAATCTTACCATTTTTATCCAAAGTATTTGAGAAAACCACGCTAAAGCAGATCCAAGCGCACCTAAGCGCCAAAAACCTTTTGACTTCCGCTCAATCCGGATTTCGCGCGAAGAGGAGTTGCAAAACTGCACTCTTACTTGTTGTCGACGACATCCGCAATGGCCTGGATACTAACTGTCCCACGTTCCTGACGTTGTTGGACTTCTCGAAAGCGTTTGACACGGTGGACCACTCCCTCCTTTGTAAGAAGTTGCGGTATGAATTTAGATTTTCGTCTCTGGCAGTCAAACTCTTGCACTCATACCTCACGGGCCGGCAGCAATGTGTGGCAGTGGGAAGCCAAATGTCCTCGTTTCTTAGAGTTCCCGCGGGAGTTCCGCAGGGTTCGATTCTAGGGCCCATATTATTTGCACTTTATGTGAACGAACTCCCACAGCTTACTAAACATTGTACTGCCCTTATGTTTGCTGACGACGTCCAGCTATACTTGTGCTGCCCGCTGGATATGATTAGCAATGCGATTGAACTGATGAACGAGGATCTAGAGATCATACAACAGTGGGCCCTCAAACACAATTTATCACTGAATCCAGCGAAGTCTAAGACACTCTGTATTTATAAGCAGTCTCTAGATACTACCACATTTCCCCCGATTAAATTAGGACAGTCATCCGTTGAATACGTCACTAAGTCTCTAAATCTTGGTATAGTTTTCAATGATACTCTTACCTGGACAGATCATGCTGCAACTACTATCGGAAAAGTATATAATGGTCTCCGATCGCTACGGGCAACGCAAAACTCTCTGCCGGTCAAAACTAAGATGCTACTTGTTAAGTCTCTTTTATTACCTATATTGCTATATAGTTGTGAAGTATTCTGCTATGTTGACTATAACACTAGGCATAAACTAAACGTCATCTATAACAATTTAGCAAGATATGTTTTTAACAAACAGTATTTCGACCACATATCAAGTTACTCTCTGCAAATAATGGGCCTCAGCTTCGACAACCTCATTAAGTTCAGAACGCTAATCCTCTTTCATGGTGTTATACAGACCCAACAGCCTGAGTATTTGTACAGCAGATTAAATTTCCCCAGTTCACAAAGAACAGCCATCATGATTCGTCCCAGATTCTATTGCTTGCAATCTGAGCGCTCATTCTTCGTCCATGCCACTCTTCTATGGAACACATTACCCATTACACTAAGGAGAACCACAAACACAAGCACATTTAAAACCCACCTTTTCAAACACTTGGCCAGTGATACATAAATATAAATCTAGTTGTTTGTCAAATATTATAATATTGTTTTTATTATTGGAATTTTAATGTAATTTTGTTGTAATTTTATGTAAGTTTCCAATTAAATTGCATGTAGTCTCATCTATCTAATGTTAAATTTGCTTTTGAACTCTAAATCTCTATTAAAGCCTTCACAAACTATAAGATGTAATCTTACTGTGAACCTATTCTTTGAAATAATAAATGAAATGAAATGAATAAAGAATAAATAAAATAAATAATATTTATTTTAAGTATTTTTGGTGGTATTATGACAGAACTCAATAAATTGGTCTGCGTGAAACATTTCTTTAATTGATATTAATTCCTCGTCCTCTTTCTGAAAATACAGCAAATTATATCTCTTTCATTTATTTCACCACCCGTTGTTTTAAATCCTTACATAAATTTTGACGGTACACCAACCCAACTAGCAAGGCAACATGGTTTCTGCTCTGCATTGTTTCGCAGTGGATTTCATGAGGAAAATAATAAACATTTGCACCACCAACACCATCAGCACCAGCTGTGCATTCTCTGCTGTAAATGTATATAATATTAGTATTATGATTTGTGAATGTTATTCATTATAAACTTCACAATCGACTTGTCTGGAGTTTGATATATTTCGCATGGATATGGAAATGCTTTGGAATACCAGATCTTAGATAAACGTCTTTCTCATCAGTGTAGCTAGGTATACTTAGATAATTTAAAAATCAAATACCTACCCGTGAACGAGAATTGTATTTTAAGGTTTCTTCCAATACCGGAAAGAAAGCACACACAAATGAATTGTGGTGAGACTATAACACCCTAGGGCTCTAAATGTCACCCACTATAAATTTTACAACCTCTGTAAAGATCCTCTGTTTTGTTTTGTTCAAATTTTCGAACTCAAACCATTAACAAATTCTAATATTACAATGGTAAAGTCCTCAAAAGAGGGCAAATTATACAAACTATACCCCACTTCAAAAGTGGCTCTTTTTATTTTATTTACTTAAACAGATTTAGGATATGAAAAAAAAATGTACATGGAAGCTTATGGCCTTGGCATTATACGATAAGATATCGTCCTACCAAGTTTCTGTGCTGCCTAACCGCTTGCCAATTGATGTCTAATGATCCGGTCAGAGTATTCCATTATTTATATGCGATAGGGTTAATTGAACACTACAGTGCACAACTGCACACAGATTCACCATCAGACCGCCGGCCGGTATTTACCTTGGAGTTATGCTTGACAATAGGCTAAAGTTTAAAGAACACGTTCACTATGTGAGCAGAAAAGCATCATTATTGCAGGCAGCACTCTCTCGAATGTTGCCGAACATCGGAGGTCCGGGAACCGGGATATGCAAGAAGAATTCTCCTATCCAGGGTGGTTAGTTCAGTGTTGCTATATGCCGCACCAGTTTGGGCAGGTGCCCTAGCAATAAAAGAGACAAGGAGGAAACTAACATCATCATATAGACTTTGTGCATTAAGAACGATTAGCGGCTTTCGAACTATTTCGGACGAAGCAGCTTTTGTTATAGCCGGAATGATTCCTATCGACATCCTCGCAGATGAAATGCAGCGAATTTACACCAGAAGAGTGTTAAGTCAGCAAGAGGCTGGTGACATAAAATCAATAAAGAAAAAAGAGAGATCAACTTCAATAGCTATATGGCAAGCTAGATGGGACAATACTACAAAAGGCAGATGGACCTATAAGTTGATTCCTATCATCGAAGTGTGAACAAACCCAGCACACGCTAGCTGCAGCTACCACCTTACGCAGTTCCTGTCTGGACACGGCGGCTATCGGAAATACTTGCACCGATTTGGACACGATAGCTCACCTCTTTGTCCAGAATGCTCAGAAGAATAAGAAGATACAGAACACGCTGTGTTCTATTGCGAACGCTTCCAACAATGGAGAAATAACCTACCCAGTCCCCCACTAATTATAAACGAGATGGTGAACTTGGAGGATACCTGGACGGAAATCAGCACACTAGTTATTAGTGTACAAAATGAGCTGCGACGAATAGAAAAAAGAAGGAGAGAAGAAACAACAAACACTGTGACTAGAGCATAAATAGCTAACCAGCCCCGCGACGTAATATTACCACATAAGATTACCACATCCGTTGGCGCAACAAAAAAAAAAAAAAAAACGCCGGTGTTATTATTCACGTCGACTTCAATGCCCATAACATGAATTGGCTATGTAACTCGAATAGAACGCAAAAACTACGGAAACAACTTAAGGACCACGTCAATTCCTGAAATCTTATTCAGCATCTAGGCGGCTCCAGGGATCAACTTGCAACTTGTTTTATTTTCGACTCTGTCGCAAAAGTCTGACAAATTTCTGCCCTCTCAATTCAGCCGTTCAGATTCTACATAAAATTCGTCTCAAAAACAGAACAAAATAAAATATCACACGAAACGAATTGTTGTGAAAAGCTCGTCTTAGGGTTGTATATAACCCTTTTACATAATTCCGACGTACACTAACCTAACCACTGAGCCACTACGCCCAGAGCTCTTTAGATAAAGTTGCGCATTTCGCCGCCAGCTGTAATCTTCCAGAGCACTTCATAATGTAGCACTCGCATAGTAGACAGAGTACTAAGATATCTTTATATCCATAAGTCCGCTGGTACTGATGGTAGTACACTCCGCGCCACTTGAATAGCACACCCTCTAAGGTCGGTTTTCTATCGTCCACTAGTCCCAAACCAAGCATGCTAGAAATTTAATTTTTTTTCCTTCTCCCACCAATTAACCAACCCATACTTACATCCAGTGATGCCATTCTGACCGGATTCCGGTCATATCTGACCGAAATCTCTTTACTCTGAACGGAGAAAATTTTGAAATCCGGCCTAACCGTTTTTTGACCGGAACGAAAAATGTTTTTAACCGGAAATGTCTTTTTTGACTGGAAAAATTAAATTGTCCTACTGATTATAAATGGAGATAGATTTCTATAATTTCAATAAAACTTTGCCATAACATTACGAACATGCTCCCAAGTTCAAACAGAAACCAATTTAATGCGAATATGGGACTACGACATCGCGCATGGAATTCTGCTCCGGGAGGAGGATAATAAATTATCTTATAGGCTAATTTTTTGACGTTTTCTTTTGCTAGAATGTGTAAGAGGAAATTAAACAATGAATTTCAATTAAGTTTGAAATTCGATAAATCTCAGATTGGAGTTTGGTGAATTACTCTTTTCAAGTGTCAGAAAATTATCCGAGAATAATTATTTAGCCCAATTGACACACGGCCTTAGTACATCCATTGACGATTTTGCTACACTCAGGCGTCATTGCAATGAAATAAAATTTGGCAGATAAAAGAATAGTGAAATTGAAAACACAAACAAATTCTATAGTTAAGCCGAAGCGGACGCCCGTTTTTGACGTCCTCACTCTATCAACGCAAATATCAAATGAAGATTTTGTATCGAAAGCACAATGGTGCGAAAAAGAACGTGCCAGAATTATTTCTGAAAGTGGATTTTCTGTGCATTTTCTATGCTATCTACCGTTCTCCTTTACTCACTCAAAATCTACCTGTGTCGCTGGACACGACGTTCATTGGAAGGCGTGTATGGCCATGCACTAAAAGTGTATTTCAGAACTTAAAACATGTAATATATATATGTAATGAAAAATTAGTTTCAGTAAATTTTAAACAAACGAAATAAAAAACGCAAACTCAAGATTCACATATTATAAAAACGTTTTCTAAACATCGATAACGCAGGTGAACATAAAAATTCGTAAATTGTATAGATAGGTATAGGTATTTTCTCTTTTTGACCGGGTTTCAGGTCAAAAATTCTCATTTTAACTTTTGACCGGAATTTTTGACCGGACTTAGAAAATAAAAATCCGGTCATTCGGTCAGATTTGACCGGATTCACTTTTTTTTAGTGGCAACACTGCTTACATCCATTCTTTCTAAGGTCATGGAAACGGTGATACATCTTGTCAGCTATTGAAATTTATATTAATTCATGGTTTTCGTACAACATAGCTAAAAATAAAAAATAAATAGGCGGCACAACAGGCGGTAGACACCCAAGGCCTAGCTTCTCGCAACCATTCGTTTTGTGTGAGTTTCTATTTTTTTGGAACGAATGGAAGGGACCTACAATTTTATGCCGAGTCCGAACGGCTGAGTTGAGAAGCTTTTTCAGGACAGTCATACTCTCGGATGTTTGTCAGACGTTCGCGAGAGGTGGCGCAGTAGAAAAAACCTTAAGATGTAATTTGTGTTTTTCCGGGGACATAGCTACTGGTGATTTTATGACTTATCTCACCGAAAAGTGGAACAAATCTCTTCATCACCTCGGTATAATGAAGAACTTTGCGCTTGATATTTCAAGGACATTTATAACAGAGTTTGACATCTTTTATCCAAAATGCGTGTCTTCTTCAATAGATCAATGATTTCGGGACTTTTAATTCAAGTCGTTTTGGCGGTTTCAAATCTGAAGTTCACTATATAAATTATGGTGTTTTCCTGTTTTGACTCTTGCTCATTATTATTTTATTTAAGACATCAAAAACTCTCAGATTTTTCATATTCCTTCACTTATTCACGTAACTTCTCCTTGGCTTTGTAATTGGAGCGACAATGTGTTTTAAACTTATCAACTATATAACTTGATAGCATACTTTTATGGGGTGCGACAAATAGAATGGAATTTAATGCTTCCAAAAGGCTGCCTTTTATGATTATCGGAGAGCTTTTGCATCACCATCACCACCGATAGGTATATTTTTGAACGATAAATTTCCTTGGAATGACCGCTTAAACGAAATCGCCAAGAACGCAACGAAATGTCAAGGCTTCTAAAAATATATGAAGAATACTTAACATTTACACTCTCTAATTTAACTTCAGTCCCAAGTTCGATCCTCCGAAAAACACAAATTACATCTTTCTTAAGGTTTTTTTTCCACTGCGCCACCTCTCGCAAGCGTCTGACAAACATACGAGATCCGAGAGTATAGTTGCCTGAAAAAGCTTCTAAATTCAACTGTTCGGACTCGGTATACAATAGTAGGTCCCTTATATTCGTCCCAAAAATAAAACCTCACACAAACGAATGGTTGTGAGAAGCTAGGCCTAGGGGGCCTGACAGACCTGTCTATTTGCTAGGCTTTTATTTGATATAAGGTTGAGTACAGACACAGAGCCCATATCTCGTCAGATAAAACAAAGAATCAAAAAGTGCGCCTTAAAACTAGTCAATAAAAATATGTATTGTAGTCAATTGAAAAACTCGAACATTGCATAGAAATGGTTCTTGTCTTTGCTTTTTTCACCCGGTCTACCCTGCTATGTAAAAAACAAATCTGTATGTATATTATATATGTAAATCTCTTATCTCTTCTCTCTATATATAAAACAAAGTTGAAAAAACTGTATGTTTCCCTCTGTCGCCCGTAATTTTCAGCCAATTTAGTTGATTTTTTTTTTTAAATGTCGGTAATTACGGTGGTCGGTCAATAGACTCAACAAATTCAAAATCGGACAAAGGGGCGTGGCACCTCCCTTACAAAAAAAAAACATTCAAAATCGTATATCTCGAAAACTACCGAATCAATTGACCTCAAACTTACAGATAATCTTAGGTATTGGTCGTAGAGTGCTCCTGTGAAGATTGGACAAAATTGGGCAAAGGGGCGTGGCACCTCCCTTACAAAAAAACATTAAAAATCGTATATCTCGAACACCACCGAATCGATTGAGCTCAAACTTACAGATAATCTTAGGTATTGGCCCTAGAGTGCTCCTATGAAGATTGGTAAAAATTGGACTAAGGGGCGTGGCACCTCCCATACAAAAAAAGATTCAGAATCGTATATTTCGGAAACCACCTAATCGATTGAGCTCAAAGATATTCTTGGGTATTGGCCGTAGAATGCTCCTGTGAAGATTGGTCAAAGTTGGACAAAAGGGCGTGGCACCTCCCACACAAGAAAACATTCAAAATCTTATACATCTTCTATGGGGTGAAACTCGATGACGTTATATCTCCATAACCGCTGGGCCGATTTTCATGAGTCTTTTTTGTTTAGTTCGTATTGCTGTATTTCGGTTTAGGCAAAAAGAAAGTTGCAGCAAATCGATTTATTCTCATTTCTCGCATTTTACGAAAGAACATCTGTGCACGGGAAAAACCGGACGGATACAGCTATCTCTATATACTACATTATAAAACAAAGTGGAAAAAACTGTATTTTTCCCTCAGTCGCACGTAATTTTCAACCAATTTAGTTGATTTTTTTTAAATGTCGGTAGTTACGGTGATTGATAGGCCATACAAATTTAAAAAAAATTAAAATTTAAAAATCAAAAAAAGGCCTGGCGAAGCCGGCGGGGGTTCAGCTAGTAGGTATATAAAAATGGTGGCAAAAATGTATAGTAATTCATCAATTAAGAACGGCTGGACCGATTTGGCTCAAATTTCTTTTCAGTTGTTTGTAATTGCCAGGAGAAGGTTCTTCCGAAAGAAAATGTTGGGAAAACCCTCCGGAAAAGTAGAGAAATTGGAAAAAATCGAGAATTCATTTTTTGTATGCATGTATGTGCAATTGTTTCGGAATGGCTTTTCGAATCGAAAAATAGAAAATTCTTAGTTGAAAATTTGGAAAATTCCGGAAAAAACGCGAAAAATTTGAAATTTTGCATTTTATCGCATGATTTGATGATTATACGTTGGCCTAGGCCACGAGCGGCAAGCGGCAGAGCGGCAAAAAATATTTCAAACATAATGAAATTGTATGGGTGTGGCCACGCGATCGCTGAGCGGCAAGCGACGTTTCTGAGCGGCAGAGCGGCGCCGCTCAGCTTTCAATTCTGTTCTATTATTTTAGTGTAGTGCTGAGCGGCAAGAAATCATCATGTATGTTTGAACGTTTATATCTCGAGTTTGGAAACACCAAATTTTATGATTCTTTTTTTTGCTGGAAAGGTATTCTTTTGCAGGTTTGAATGTAAAAAAATATTGGACAAAGGGCGTGGCACCTCCCATACAAAAACCATTGTATATCTCAAAAACCACAAAACCGATTGAGCTAAAATTTTAAGAAATTCTTTGTTTTTGGCACAAGGGATATTTTATTAAGTTTGGTCAAAATCGGACAAAGGGGCGTGGCTCCGCCCATACAAAAAACATTCAAAATCGTATATCTCTAAAACCACCAAATCGATTGAGATCAAACTTACCTTACCTGACCTTAGGTATTGGTCCTGGAGTGCTCCTGTGAAGATTGGTCAAAATTGGACAAAAGGGCATGGAACCTCCCATACAAAAAATAAACATTCTATATCTTATACCTCCTATACAAAAAATATCTTCTATGCGAATTGCCGCTTAATAAATGGCCACTTGCCGCTTATGATTGCCGCTCAGATTTTTGCCGCTCAGTGCGTAGCCTAGGCCTAAGGCTGTGCGCAATTTGACAGGTGCCCTTTTCGCATTGTCATTTTCTATTGAGCAATTGTGCTATATTTTTCTTGCTGCAATGGATTCGAGTTTTGCGTATTATTACACTGATTCCGCATAGTCGTATATCGCGCATCACATCCGCAAAAAAAAATCAGTAAGACAATTATCTTCGACTATGCCGAAGCTCAAATACCCGGTACTATATTATTGTAAAAAAAAAAAAAATATTTTAGTATTAAAAAATTATATAATTTGTATGGGAGGTATGGGTAGTTTTTATTCGACCAAGCTCATTTTTTGTCAAAAATTTTTAAATATTATTAAAACAATATGTGCAAAGTTTAAACTTGCTATCTTTACTGTAGCTATTTAAATTTAATTTTTAACACAAAAAGCTATATAAATCTGATATTTTTGTATGGGAGGTAGTAGTAGTTTTCATCCGATCTTGCCGGCCGTAATCGTGCGGACAGACAGACGGACATCGCTAGATCGACTAAGAAAGTGATGCTGATCAATAATATATATAGTTTGTCATACTACAACGCCTCCTTATGGGCGTTACAAATGGAATGACAAAGTGAATATACCCACAGTGTGGTACCGGGTATAAAAACAAATCGAAAAACTTTGTTTATCATCGCTATCTACTGATTTCAATTTCATTCAAATAAATCACATTGAAATTTGAACTAGCTATCAGTGTTTTATTATCACTCAATAGTTTATCTGAAGGCGTTAAGTTGGGGCGAGGCGAAGCTCGCCGGGTCCGCTAGTTTTATATAGAAAACCAAAATTAAAAAAAAAAAAATGTTAACGGTCAAATCTAGAAAAATATTCTGGCATGAAAAAATTATACCGTTAGGTAATACAAATTTTACATTATCACACTTCTCTTCTCACATTATAAACTACTAAGGAGGCTCTCACACTGCAAAAAGCAATAAGCAACTAGCATTTGGCAATACGCAACCAAATATCGGTCGAACGAAAAATATTGCGGATTGTTGCAATATTATTGCTGGCGATACACAGCGCATGTTGAAAAGAAAAGCAACAAATATTGCTTTGTTGTAGCAATATGCCGGACGATTAAACAATACAAAATTAAATTGTAAAATTGTGGGAAAATATCTGGAGAGCTACAAAAGTCTGGCAACACTGTTGCTTCAATTGCTAGTTGATTAGTTGCTTGTTTATTGCTTGTTGCCTTTGGCGGCTCTCAGATTGAGGCAACAAGCAATAAGTAACTAAGCAACTAGCAACTATCAATAAGCAATACGCAACTATTTTTTAACCTATTCTCACATCGAAGAAACAGTATTGCCTTATATTTTTAGCTATCAGGAATATTTTTCTACAACTTCAACGAATTTTGTGTTGAAAAATGGATCGTCCGACATATTTTCCAAAACTTCATAGAAGCTAGTATGCGCAAATGTGTCAATAATCACAAATATTGCTACCAGGAGGCAATATTTGTTGCTTTTCAACATGCGCTGTGTATCGCTAGCGATAATTATTTCCGCAATAAGCAACATTTTTCGTTCGAGCGATAGGTATTGAGTTGCTTTGATGTGAGACCTCTTTTTCTTTCAAGTAGAGCGCTCCCTTATTTTCTATTGAGCAAATAATGTGCTATTTACTATCTGTATTTTATTATCACTCTGAAGTTTATCTGAAGGCGTTAAATTGGGGCGAGACGAAGTTCGCGGGTCCGCTAGTAAATTATAAAAAAAAAATCGATTTTCGACTTTAGCATCGAAATCGTACTCCGTACAAATTTTGCCGAGGAGGTCATAAAACTCATACCTGTATACCTATGGGTAAGTTATTCATCTGCTTCTGTTGGAACGATTGCATATAGTACATAGGTTTATATTTGGGAACGAAACTTTGATGCGGATCATTCCCAGGTATAAGTGATGAGACAGAAATCCGAATACTTTGACAACAACTTATCAAAATCTCGCAGTTCTTCAATATTAATTACTTCCGAATTTCGATTGCAAATACCATTGGATACCTGCAGAAAGTTGAGCCTTCTTGCTCACATAACTGTATGAACCTTGAACATAAACCAAACGTTTAACGATTTAAAATTTAATTTATTTTCCAAAACAACTTTATGCTTACAAGCTATCTATCTACACATGTATAGATACGACCTACGAAACCTACGAAAGCGATTGTTTACAAATTCTATTAACTAACTAAAAGTAACCAAGTGACTATGGAGTTAAAGGAAGGCATACTTTAATCGAATTCTGTGTCACACCACTCCGCAATGACCTATCAAATAATTTAATTTTCTTTGCAGCCATACCATGTTGTACACTCGCTATAACCCAGACTAACTTTGGTGTGCGGCGTGGAACGCACAACCCAAACTCTATGGATTCACATAGTTGCCCCAGAGATTGTGGTATTGGTAGGTGCCAGACACTGAAGTAGTTGCGGAAGTGCTTGTATCCTGGTAGTAGCAATTACCTGCCGGCATACAGCTATCCGAAAGTCCGATGGGAGATGATGTACCAGTTGCGGTGGAGGCGGAAGTATGTTGGACAGGTGACATCGCGTTCCCATGCATCCTTTCGACAGGTTGCAATTCTAGAAGGGACTCAACTTCGTTTTTATATGTCATGACATCGCCTAATGATGGCCCACAGCCCGATGATGGTGCGTTATGCGATTTGGATGATACAGGCGATGTGGACGACGATGAAGATACGGCTGTGGCACACATGGTTATATTGTGACCTTGAGGCAGTCCATCTAAATATTGGTCGATTTCTTTTGGATCGATGTCGGCATCAACAATAGATGGCGCCAAATAGTTGTGGACCATTTGGTGGTGGTGGTGGTGCTGCTGTTGCTGATGGGTATGCAAATAATTAAGCGATGCAATGGAGTGTGGCGACGTTGTTGATGTTCCATAGGACTCTGCTGGGTCATGTTGCTGATGGATGACGGGATGCTGTTGATGTTGAGATTGAGATTGAGAATGCGTCTGAGGCGAAACGTGCTGTGGCTGCAAATAATGATGAATGGCATATGTCCGGTTGTTGTGTTGCTGTTGAGAAGAAGACGAATCCATTCCAAGGGACTGATGATGGTAACTGATGCCAGCAGCTACCACATCACCGTTTCTATGGAAGTCTAAGCTATTAGCGTATTGTGGTTGATGGTCTGATGCACTTAGCGCATAGTGTTCTGGAGAATTGTGTTCATGTTTGGCCAATGTAGCCGAAGAAGATGTGGCTGTTGATGAGGTGGGTGGGAGTGATAGTGGCAATACAACTGGCGGTGGGGTTCCTATCGATCGATGTAGGACACTGCCAATCGTATACGGTGTAGCTGGCGGTGTTAGTGGGTTGGCTTCACCCACAGATTGTCTAGAGCTGGACGTTGTAGAACATGGTGAGTCCATCTGCCGTGCATAATCGAATTTGCGAAAGGACTCATTGCTCTCGCTAAGGGTTTTCAGTAAGGATTCGTGGTCGGTACTATTTACATGAGTATACTGAGTTAATAGATTGTTATCGCCGCAACCATTGGTTGTGTAATCCAGCTCCGATGATTGGTTTGCAATAACTCTGCTGGCAGCATCGCCAAGGAACTGTGTCCGACAATTGAAGCGGTTGTTCTTGTTCAGATCCATAAATGATTTCAGTTCATGCCTGCGCGTATTTGTGCTCCGCTGGTTGTTTGTCTTCTGATTGCATTGTAAAGCCTTTGTATCTGTGGGAGATGTTCCTGCAGCTGCCATCGTAGAACTTCCAGTGGCTGATGCTGTTGTCTTTGCCTTTTTTCTGCGCGGTTGATATTTGTAGTCGGGGTGCTCCTGCTTGTGGGTTAGTCGAAGCTTCTCAGCGAATTCAATAAATGGTTTCTTATCGCTGTCCTTAAGGTTTCTGTAACGGGAAGAGAATGTAAATATTAATAAAGAATGTGAATGCGGGAAGACACATAGAAATTAATCAGAGTCAATATGGCTAATGTAAATAAACACGTGTTGGAGGCAAACACAGATGGTTCAAATAATATATGGGGAGCAGAGAAGGCCGACCCAATAGTTAATAGGGGAGCGTACCCTCATGTATATACAAATGCAGTGTGGGTATAGGTTTCTGTTTTGTTTGCATAGTATCCTCACACCAAAAGCATAGAGGGATATCTATTGATTGATAGCGATGTAAATATAGTTTGAGTGGAGGAATTTTCTCATCGAATTTACAAACACGGTGTAATTTATTATTTGCATTACAGTTCGTCCTTGATTAGACGTATAAAATTGATTGAGCTTGTGAATTGTTGTTAATATCATAAGTTTTGAATATAATGGGAAGGGTGCAAATATTAGGGTAGGAATAACGTACTCGACGTTCTGCCACTTGCCGACCGTCTTTTCCTCAAAGTTTCAAGAAGTTGGTTGCTTGGTTGATTTCCGGCAGAATTCACAATAGAAGTAGACCTCAACAACAACCTCTGAAGTTGGAGATGTCTCGAGATGTTGTTCATGATGCCTGAGATGTTTGAAAGATCAACCGCTTATCAATTGTGTGATGATTGGTGGCAGCTAAAAACTAACATCCGCAATAACTAAAAAAATTGTACGTCCCTATAGCTGCACCTTCGGCAGTCCAGCTTGGCTACATGTGTGTAACTTGGCCACTGGTCGGTACTAATGGCCATCATTTTAATAACGTTTGCACGTGTTTTGAAAACAGGCAACAAGTCCTTATAGGCACCCTAGGCCTAGCTTGTCATAAGCATTCTTTTGTGTGAATTTTCAATTTTTGGGAAGAATGGAAAGGACCCACAATTGTATGCCGATTCCGAACGGCTGAAATGAGAAGCTTTTTCTTGATATTTACACTCTCGGAAGTCTGTCAGACGTTGCTGACGTCAAAATTACGTCCGAGCCACATATACACTGGCGACAACTAGGATGAGGCCATACATTTTGCAATCGATTTTCGCTCTTTATGGCTGTTGGAAATTTTGTACCCGGAAACTTTTAATACCTGTTAACAGGTACATATTTTCCCAACAGGAAGTCATAAAATTAAAGGGTAAATAAAAAATTCCGGCTGGAATTTCCGAAGATCAAAAAATGAACTACCTAAAAAGCGTATAAAAAGATGCGCAACTAGGATGAGGCCACTGCGAATATTTCGTTGCAGGAGCGCACATTAGCGATTTTTTTTTTTTTCAAAGTTTTGTTAAGAACTGTTAAAAAGAACTGTTTTTATTTAGTTTAAAAAAAATGGGTTCCGGAAAGACTTTGACAGCGACAGAAAGAGGAAAAATAGATGCTTTCAAGGAGTTAAGACTCTCAGGCCGAGAAATTGCAAGGAGGCTAAATAGAAGTAAGACTGTTGTAAACAGTTATCTTGGTAATCCACAACACTATGGGAAAAATCAAAAAGGACGTTCGGCAGATCAACAACATTGCGAGAAAAGCGGTTAATTCTACGGCTAGCCTCAAATTTTACTCTACCAGCGACTAAATTAAGGGCCAAAAGCGGAGTATCAGCCAGGATAGTAACGGTCCGAAGGATAATACGAAGAAGTGATACTATATACAGAGAAGAAAACTTAAAAAGAAACCGGTTTTGAGGCAAGTACACAAGGAGCATCGAATGAATTTTGCAAGAGAACATGTCGCTTGGAGCAATGAATGGAAACGCGTTGTCTTTTCGGATGAAAAAAAGTTTAACCTTGAGTGGTGCTGCGGGCCCGCGCGGTAAAAAAAACGCATGTGTGGACCGGATCTAAGAACATTTGTCACGTTTCCTGGTGATGGGATGAAATCTATCCGTAATGAAATGTATCTTATCACCCCGCAGATGATAGCTACGCAAAAAGCGAGTCCACTCGCCTGATTCTCATTTCCCTTTTTGATTGATATGACCGCGAACCCAGACGAGAGGATCTTCAACCGATGGCTAACGCGTGCCAGTATATCCCTAAAGTCCTGGCTGAACTTGGACATAAGAGCTCCATTGGGACTTACTTCTTTTGCAAGCGTTTTGAAATTGACAAAAATTAAATCTTTAAGAATTTGCAAAAACGAAATATTATGTAATACCTACCTGCTGGTTCTTATTTCGCAGCAGTCATTGTAATTAAAAATGGAAAAAAGAACACCGTCCTGTAATTGAAGGCTACAGGATTGGGATGTATTAAGTAATATTGCAAAGACGCTCGGTCCAATTCTACAGTCCATTTTAGAAGCATCTACTCGTATGAAGATAGGTATTTCTAAGTCTTTCCGTCTTGGATAGGAATTTCACAGAAATATATTATCTTGGTTTGGGCTTGTGTAGTCAGTTGAGATGGCTCCTCAAAAAGACTAGCACCGCCAAATTGCAGCCCTTTCACCAAACAATAAGATGTGTCTGCAATGATAAACTCGGCTTCACAAAGCGACCGAAGGTTTTCTTTCGATAGTGGATGATGGCGAGCACATGCAGCCCAATAAGCTGGGAAACGCTGCAAATAAGGACTAAAGAGGAAAAATAAAATCACAAAATTCTAAGATGAAAAAAAAGGAAATACCAAACGCACGCGCTTGTCTCGGTATACATGAATGACGATCAGAAGTCAAAATATACAAAAAAAAAAGCACCTGAATGATACAAGCTGAAACCAAAAGCTGGTAAAGGTGAACAATGGAACAGTAGGTACGTGTATATTAGAGTCACATTCTGTGCTAAGGGGCCACTTCTGTTGACTTGTGAACGTCGATGACTCTCCATATATCCGCTATTAGCCAGAATATATATATGGGTCATATTATGACCCATTAAATAGGCAGGAATCCCACTAAATTAACCAAAATGAAGTGAGAGTAGGTACATATAAATGAAAGTATGGTTTCCTTTTATTAGCCCCAAGTACTGAGGCATCTGTGTGCTTAGCATTGCATACAAAGTTATACCTAGAGCCAATCGTCAGTAACCTGAAAAGTTTATACATAGATACTAGCGTAGCCCGTGTACACTTCGTAGTGCAAAATAGTTAAATAGATAAACAGTTTTTATTGTAATGCTTTGTTTTTCAAGAAATCGTATTGCCTAGACAATATTCTTGACTTTCAAAACATTGGCTTCCAATTCCAACACATTACCCGTCCGGCTTTACCCGTGCAAGGAATTGTATTGTTTAGGTCTTAGGTAATAATGTTCTTTCGTAAAACGCGAAAAATGAGAATAAATCGATTTTAACAACAATTTTAACAATTGTCGTTTTGTGGCACAGAAACCGAGAATTCATCAAATTTCCCACTCGTTAGAAAATGTGTTAACAAGTGTTAAGACGATTGTTAACTTATGTTTTGGTGGTATAGAAAATTTTGTTAATTGTTAAAATTTGCCTGTTTAAGTTTGGTAAGTAAGCCTAGAATACTATAAATCAAAGGCAAATTTATCCCTGTGGCTAGAAGGAGACAGAGTGTTACACACATGAAAATACTCATCATCATCACTGTATATAAAATATTCACAAAACAATAAGCTATTTGTTATTGATATTCAATGACTGGTTGTAGGTGATGCATTCAATTTTGGTAATTAAAGATACATTTTCAATGCATTAAAATGTTAATGGAGATTTCTGGCATGTATCTCATGCATATTCTAGTTCTAGTATATTTTCCTATTAAATGATTCGTTCTCTGGAGAGGCACTTGGATTTAATTTAAGATTTATTTTTCATTGAATTTTATCCGATACAGACATTGAAGTGAACAAAGAGACTACTCGTATAGTACTTACAGAGGAAGGATGAAAGGATTCTTTTATCATGTGTCTGAAGATGTAATTGAAAATAGGATTGGCATTTTTCCAAATGCAATTTGTAATTAGAATTCTATCACAAAATAGACAAATAAACTAGCTACTTAGATACCAATGCACAAATTTATATACTACACTTTTATCCTTGAGTCTTTTTTTCGAAAGCTATAGAATAGTGACATAAATTGAATTTAAATCAAAAATTCGTTCATGTTCATTATGGAGAATGGTTCACGTATTCTCTTTTGAAAGCGGTGTTAGGCTTCCTTGGCTATTTTTGAAATAATCAAACTTAATTAAAACCGTTATATTATTTGGGAAGTATGTACTTACCGCGAATTTTGAGGCTAATATGTAAAATAAAAAATGGCCCCGAACTGTAAAATGACAAACTCCTAATATAAAATGTGAAACAAATCCGGCTGTGGGTCTTATTAGCAGACAGACAGATGGACGAAATTGCGAAGTCCACTTTTTTGAGTGTCCCTAACGCCGTAAAACCAGAATTTATTAAAATCTGTAAAACTACTCATAAGTACAAATAACTCGATTAATGATTAGGCTGTTCGAAATTTTATAAACAAATTTAAATCGCTATACTTTTGCCTGATAACGCCAATTGCACTAGGTACACAAAATTCAATTTATTAACGGGAAGTTAATTCTGAATCATCACCTCATACGATTTCTTATCAATATTAGTCTCATAAGTGTGTCTGCACTGAAGGAAAAAAATCTATGAAATTAAAAAAAATATATGAAACACAAATTTTACTTAAATTCCTCAAACCATATACATATTTAGATTTTTTTTTATTAATTCCTTGAAATTTGTTTTCATTTATAGTTAAATACAAAATCAATAAAAGCATGGCATTGCCGTCTGCCGATTGACATTATTTTATAAGATACATATTTTCAATTCTCTTTTTTTTTTGTCTATTATTTTCTTATGTATTTACAAAGAAAAATAAAAAACTTAAAAGCTCTCGGTGATTATCCTGTTTCTATAATTTAGTGCTGTTTTGCAGTATCCGTATAGTTTGGAAACATTCAACTCATTGATATACTCGATTACTTGTTCTCCTGATAAAAAGTCCACTCCAGAATTGTCTCTTTGTTTCCCGCAGAATTGGGCATGTACCCATAAAATGAAATACATCCTCCCTTTCAGATGTATTGCATATACGATATACCACAAAGAACGGGCAGGTCACTTCTATGTGGAATATTATTCAATTGCATCAATTCTCCTCGAAGCTTCACCATCATTGAAATCACCTCTGTACTGTGTTCGTCCCGAAAGTAATTATATCTAAGATCATAACATAATCGACTATACACTCGTCTATGATGTCCAGCTTTTGCACAAGGTCCTCAAGAATTGGTTTTCAGCTTTGGGGTGTTTCCGGGTTGAGATTCAACTCCATTCCACAACATTGTGCCAACTCTAGCCAGGGTTGGGTTCGATATCCCGCTTTTTATAATCCCGATTCTTAAAATCCCGCTATTAAAATCCCGCTTTTTATAATCCCGCTTTTTATAATCCCGCTTTTTTAAAATCCCGCTTTTTAAAATCCCGCCTCTTATAATCCCGTTTTTTATAATCCTTTTAAAAAAAAGCAACTACTTTTGATTGTAAAAGAGGGATAATAAGAAAATTAAAATAAATTAAGCAATGAGTTTTTTTTTTAATGCAGTTTATTTTACCATTTTTCATTTTTAGAGGAAGAAACAAAATAAGAAATAAATAATATCAAAATAAATTTTTAAGTAATAAATATGACAATCTTCTATAATTTAAAAAAAAAATATTAAGTAATGTTATATGATATTCTGCAAAAGGGAACAAAAAAAACTTCAAACTATTAACAACATTTTTTATTTTATTAGTTAAAGTGTATATTATAAGCAATGCGACGCAAAAAACCTGTTTTACTCATATTTTTTCTATTTCTCATTATTTTCAATGTAGAATATGTAAGCAAAAACAAATGTGTGCTTACAATAAAAACTAAAAACATTCGGATGCATTTTCTTTTTGGTCGAGTATTTTTAATATTTTTAAATATATAATAATATGTATAATAAAAAAGCGCATATAACCAACATATATTTTTTTGATAACAATGTTTTGTAAAAATACGGGATTGGCGGGATTTTAAAAAGCGGGATTATAATAGATCGGGATTTTGAACAAGCGGGATTTTAGAAGACGGGATTTTAAAAAAGCAGTATTTTAGCAGACGGGATTTTAAAACTTTTTTTTCGGGATTTTTGAAAAGCGGGATTTCAAAAAGCGGGATTCCGATACGCTCCCCTCTAGCCAGTCTCCGTACCAACTAGACCTGTTACTTATTGCCCTAAGCGCCACTTTTTTGGGTAGACGGTGGTTTTCTATCTTAAGAACCTTGAGCACGTAACCGATTTGTAATTTGAAGGTTTTTATAAATAGAGGAGACAGCCCCGTTTCAATCGTTAGCAAGTAGTAATAGGAAAATGCGCTTAATATAGAATCTTAACACCGCGTCTCCACGAGCAATATTTCATAGATTGCCATCTGTCATTTCTCATAGAAAGAAATAATGATAGTATGCAATAAAATGTAGGGTGGGCATTTCATAGCTTACTATTTCCATACTCATCACACCACAAACCACATACTGGTTTGTGCATCACACCAAAACACATGTGTCAGACAAAGAAAGCACACCCCATAGAATACTATCGATAGCAAGCTATGAGCTGAGCAATAGATAGAATACCATTTTTCATAGAATACTATTTGTGGTCTCCACGAGCAATTCTCATAGTATGCTATATGGCATTCTATGAAATATTGCTCGTGGAGACGCCGGGTAACAGTTTCTTAACCGTATCGTACCTTTTACTTCCCCATACTTGAGCTGCATAAAATAGAATAGACTCGGCGACTGCTTCAAATACTTTGTATTTACTACTATGTATGAACAATATCTTTATTTGCAAAGCATTTTTTCTATGTCGTATTTATAGCTGTTTCTGCTTTGGTAAGTTTTCCCATCAGTTTCCTTCAGACAGTTTCTTCCTCCGCCATTTTTAAAAATCATCACCTTGGATTTCTTGGTTGACTACGAAACTCCATAAACTGTAATATTCGGCTAATCGGCCTGCAGAGTTACAGGGGAATATGCTAGGAGCACAATATCGTCAGCAAACATAAGAGCCTTAATTAGGGTGCCTGCGTATTCAATACCTCATGGTAAACAGTCATACAATGTCCTCGATGAATAGCGCAAAAAGGACCATATCAAACAATATATTTATGTTTAGAGAGTTCAGAAGTTAGGTTCCTATCGAACGTACTGTGTAATAGTCTTAGACTGTTTTGCAACACATTAATCGGGACGTACCAGTGTGGCTTCCGGCCCGGCCCGGCACATCGAATATACCTATAGACTAAATTTTCGGAAATTTAAAAGCTTTCACGGCGATTGAAGAACGGGAGAAATTCATTGGCCTTAAAGAAAATGAGGACCCGACTAATTACATGCTGCCAAGAAACAAACAAGCATCTGTTCACCCCATGTCACCATAGAAGAAAACTTCACTATCAACTATCACTAGCAACAATTTCGAGCTAGTTAAAAAGTTCATCAACCTCGGAGTAAACATGAACTCCACGAATGTGTTCGAATCCCAGCATAGGTTCGAGATGACAAGGAAGACTAAACTTCCATTTCAAAGACCAAGCCATCGCAGATGCCAGAGCGCTTTGTCAGGATAACTGAAAGCAGAGTGCCCGAGATCGCAGAGGATGGAAGGCTGCAGTGTCTCATCACGGGTCGGTAGCCCGTAAAGTAAGTAAGTTATAGAGTTAAAAATATGCACCTATTATGTTGCCAACTATTTATTTATTTATATTTTAGTCAGGTAGAGTTCATACTGGTGAGACATCGTTTACCTAATTACGAATATATTTATTGGAGCAGTATTTTCAAAATGTCTTTATCTAAAAATTGTCCGTGCAGCACGTTTTCAGTGCAAGATTCTATCGCTTTATTTAAAGCAATACGTCTCGTATAAGTCATCTGAATTAAGGAATGACTCATATTAGTCATCTAAATTAAAGTATACAATATTATACCTACTAAATCTATTTATTAATCATTGTACAAAGATAAAGACGTAGGTATTGGTTGGCTCTATGGTCAATTGAGTCAGTAATCTTAATATCACCGGTCTGAAAGACATTAATATAGAAACTAGCTGACCTGTGCTCGCCTTTGTCCTGTTGCAAAAGGATTTTATAACGTCACTTCCAGTCGAACTTGTAGTCTTGTGGACGAATACTTATCATAAGTCACTTAAAATTGGTACAAATCAACGAGTACTAAAAAAAAAAACACGAGTCTAACTTGCATCACTCTGCCACAACCATCTGGTAGACCAACTGAAAAAGTTTTAAGTACGGAAAAATAAATGAAATCTTTCTTTATATTAAATTAATTGGCATAACAATTCATTACCCACATTCAGACACAAAGTTTAGGCAAAACTAAAAAAAAGCAAAACAAAATTTGTACGTTTCTGTTGCCTAACCCTTTCGCACATGGCTCGTTTCATTGTCGGTCGACAATTCATGAATTTGCTGTGCGATACGTCTATTGAACTGTAATTTTCAATCCTCAAAATCTATGTACTTACCTGATCAGTTCATCTGCTGAGATTACTGTCCAAGCTCATTCAGTAATATTCTTATTTGAATACAGTTTTCTATCAACTGAACTTGAAGGGATTTTCTAAGTTCGGCTGACATTTTTTTAATAAAATTCGTATACGTGTAGGCAATTGCGTTGAACAATTTAAATAAACGCCAAGCTTCTTACAGTCGTCACGACCATAAGTGACCGCACTGCTTGTCAATATTCATCATGTAGCATGGCGAAGATTACGCGTAGCGGACGAGTCGTTTGCGGTTCTCCTTTTTATTATATAAGTGTGCGACAACAATTCGTATGCCTCTCGTATATCGCATCGTACGCTATGATGAGGATACGAGCCGTGTGCGGAAGGCCTAAGCTTACCTTGACGCAAATATGAGAAAGACCCCATTTTGTTCCAAGAATATCTACCCCTACCTCCTTCAACAAAATCTATATAGATTAGATAAGTTTATACTGCCTACAAGATTGCCTAGAGGGTATAATCAGAAACTGCGGGTCTATTACCTCATCACATAAATGTAACAAATTCCCTTCCCGACTTTACCTTCTGTGCGGTCAGTATACGGATATAGTTCCCAATTTGGTAGGTATATTGTGCAATCAGTTTTCCGTACTCATATGGCTAAAATTATGCTTAAAGCCGACCCATCGCTTGACCATACAGCGGTTGATCAGCGGTTCTCAAACTTATTAAGCTATGGAACCCTAAACAAGGTCCAAATATATTACGGAACCCCAACTCAAAGATATAAAAAATGAAAAATAACACATTTCAAAATCAATTTTTATACCCGGTACCACACTGTGGTGAGGGTATATTCACTTTGACATTCCATTTGTAACGCACATAAGGAGGCGTTGTAGGTATGACAAACTACATATATATATTATTGATCAGCATCACTTTCTTAGTCGATCTAGCGATGTCCGTCTGTCTGTCTGTCTGTCTGTCTGTCCGTCCGCACGATTACGGCCGTAATTTAAGAGCTATCGACTTGAAATTTGGTACGTAAGCCACCAAACTGAGGCTAAGTTCGAAGATGAGCAAGATGGGATGAAAATAACTACTACCTCCCATACAAAATGTATAGCTATTTGATGTTAAAAATTAAATTTAAATAGGTAGCTACAGTAAAGATAGCAAGTTTAAACTTTGCACATACCGTAAAACCGTAATACTTTGACCGATTTTAAAATGTAAAGCTTAGCAGAGACTACAAAATTGACAATACATATCTTTTTTTCACTACATACCTGCGGGCGTTTCCGTGTCAACAACTTTGAAGTGTTATTGAGTATTTAAAACTGTTATAGGTTATATTAATTACAAAAAACAGCTTGGTCAAAGTTTTACCCTGAAAATTTTAACTTTGACCGCATATTTGCTTAAGGGCGAATTAACATCTTTTATAAAGAAAAATAATAAAAGAAAAACGGTCAATCACATAATTTTTGATTTAATTTATTATATTTCAAGTGTTAACATTAAACATACAAATAAATACTAAAAAAAATAATTATGTAGGTACTTCTTTAGGAACACAAAATGTTGGCATGCATTTCTTAATTTCATTTTTTTGCCAGAAAAGATAAAAATAAAAAAGTTGCATATGCAAAAATTAATGACAAACGTAGGTACATATTTTAAATAAAAAAATAGTTTTTAATTTCAATAAAAATAAGTCTTATACAGGTTTGATTAATTAAATATCACTGCCGCTGCCAGAATCTATATAGAAAGAAAACATTATAAGTTTTGTTCAAAAGAAACAGATCTGTAGGAACCTACCAACTTTTACTTAGTACTAAGAACCGCGTTTACTAAGTCTTCCAAGGACGAAGAAGGACTAAGAGGCTCTGCTAAGAGCGCATCAATTTCCATTTCTACCTCTGGCAAAGGATCTGCATGGGGAAGAGACAGAATTGTAATGGGGAGAGAGGTTTCGGCCAAATTCTGCTGAGAACATCCTTGTAGCTCTTCTATGCTTATTCCTTTACCGGGTGTCACTTTAACTTTGCTCCGTTTTTTTCTTAAAGGCGTGTTATCTTTACCATGACGCATTTCACTCAGCATGTTAATGACACATGCGGAAACATTTTCAGAAGCCTGCTCCATACTTGCTTCATTCGGAATCTTGTTCAAAACCTGCTGAGGATCGAGCGGCACAATTCCACATTTTTTGAACCCAGCTATCAAATTAAGAGATCTGTTGTCTTCCCCTACTGACTTTTCAACCAGCTCTTTGAGCAACTTGGGAAATTTGTCTTTTCCCAAAATTTGTGATGTTTTGGATCTACCTTCTTTCCAGGTTTTTAGGATTCCCCTCCAAGTTTTCTTTAGGGGCCCATAAAAGGCCACATCAAGTGGTTGTAATAAATGTGTTGCGTTTGGTAGAAAACAGACAAATCTGATTCTATTGGCCTGTGCAGCTTCTATGACCTCAACAGAAAAGTGGCTGGAAAGGTTATCCCCCAGCAAAACAATTCCACATTCATATTTTCTTGTGAATGGTATAAAATAGTTTAGGAACCAGTCTTTGAATATGGTTGCGTCGAACCAACCTGATTTGGATCTGTTGTATTTCGTGTTCTTAGGTCCACCTTGCATCCATTGTGCCCACAGTTGTTCGGATTTGTACACAACATATGGCGGCAACATTTCCCCAGCAGCTGAACCACAAAACATTACAGAAATACTGCTCTTTGAGCTGTCCATTATCCTCTCCGGGTACTTGCAACCTTTTTTAAATATGCATTTTTGAGACCCTGGATCGTCAGATAGGTTCGTCTCGTCATAATTGAAGATGTGTTGGGGTAAGATATATTGGCCACTATCCAAAGACAATGTGTTTTTCAAATGAGCAAAAAACATGTTGACATCATTTTTAGTCAGCTTTGCCTTTGATGGTTTCAAGTTTTGGCACATCCTCTTACTAACGAGGTCATTATTCCTTTTAAGAAAACCTGCCAACCAATCTTTACTAAGCAAATTCGATTTCTTGTTATCGCGCTTATCTAAGTAGCTTGTTGCTAATTTCTGGACATCGAACATGTTGAATGGAAAGCCCCATTCGCTTGTGGTAATAATGACATTTGCAAGAATTTTTTCTCCAGCAATAGAAAAAATAGGCGGTCTTCCAAAGTTTTTATCATGTCTTGCATGAAGTTTGTTTATTAATGTGCCTTTGGGAATACCAAACATTTTAGCACATTTATTTATAGAAATTTCCTTTTTTTCAATCAATTCTAATGCTTCTTTAATTTTTTCATCTGGGATACTATTGTACTTCCGTTTATTAATTTTTTGTTTCGACATTCTTATTGAAATTAAAAACGCCTATTTTGATAAAAAGAAAATGCAATGTGAACAGACCATAACTCAAATGTGGTGAAATGTAAGACGGTCAAAGTTTTACCGGTCAAAGTAAAACTACCGGTCAAAGTTAAAAATTACCGGTCAAAGTTTTACGATTCAACAAGTTTTAAGAAGGAGTTTATATTATTAGGCATAAAACTTTAACTATATGCTTGACCGACAAAATTATTATCTTAATTAAAAGAAAATACTTAAATCTACTTACCTTGGTTAAATTTAGTCTGAAACAACAACTTTTTATCCGAAAACACTGAACCTCTTTAGGGAGCTAAAATTTAAACATCAAACTTGCACTGTCACTTTTAACTGTTACAACATCTATTTGAATATTTTCACCATAAAACTTTTACCTCACCTCGAGGGATGAATCTGAGTTTCGAGCCTTAATGATTGCACTACCTAAATTCAAACATAGATGCCGTTAGAACTAAATAAAAAGTTTTATCGATTTCGGTCAAAGTTACCACCACTGGTCAAAGTATTACTGTTTTACTTGTTTTAATAATATTTAAAATTTTTTGACAAAAAATAAGCTTGCTCGAATAAAAACTACCCATACCTAACATACAAATAGATATATCATTTTTTAATACTAAAATATTTTTTTATTTTTACAATAATATAGTACCGGGTATTTGAGCTTCGGCATAGTCGAAGATAATTGTCTTACTGGTTTTAGTGTGAAGAATGAAACTGTTTCATTAGGTAGATATTTGATTTATAATTTTTTTTAAATTGACTTCTATCTCGGAAAGCTGTATTCGCATATCTGGGGCAGCGTCCAGTATCGATCTGTATTTTTTAGTCTTTGCATAAGTATACGCTAAAAAGCCTGCTATACAAATCATAGCGATGAGTTGTGACAAAGGGGAGCAAATTTAATATGCAAACCGCCGGGGGAATTGTTGACGGAAAAAATATTTTGGTATCGTCAAATCCGCTAAGTGAACAGATCTCCGTGTGGGTAATGTGAATGAGTTTCACTGTATCGTTGAAAATGTTGAAATCTAATTTTCACCGAACAAAATGACATTTTTCGCCCACATCAAAAGCATTGCGGATTTCATAGGTTTTCTTGCTTACATTTTTTTAAGAAAATGTAAGTACATATAAAAAAGCTACTTTATTAAGCCGAACATTTGTAATAGATCTGTGCAATATTAAACTTTATTAAAATCGATAAATAATCTTTCTAAAAACACATTTCATTCAGTATTTCCATGAAATCATGCACTGCTCCTCTTAACCTGTCTCGTATTCTTCTCTGATAACACCGCTCATTTCGTTCTTCCTCTTATAATTTATGTTTTATTTAAATCACTTTTAAAACAAACTTTTCAAATGCCTCCGACAAATGCTGCTACACAGATTTGTATTGACAAATGAAATACCGCCGTTTAACAGTGAAACTACCTTTCCCAAAAACGTGTCGATAAGGAAACGTTTCCGGCGGATTCCACGATAGCAGTAGAAGGTGAAAGGGAATCGTAACTATAGGTGAAGTGAAACTTATGTCGTTTTCCATTGGTTTCACTAGAGGATTCACTCATTCTGAAATCCAATGGAACAAGAAAACAGCTTCTGGGCTACTACGCTCACGTATTGGTGAAACGTCAAAAATTACTGTATGGCTGCTGCCAGCTGGCTTGTATAAAATACATAAAATGCACTTGTGTAAGTGCTTCTCGAGTGGATTCTGACTTGAAATCGAGAAGCGAAATTCTCTCCTCAGAATCAACAGAAGAGTATTTTTTGCGCCAATGGAACGGTTTCAGAAGCGATTTTCTTGATTCCGGACGCTCCCGGACGATTCTTTTTGCCCAATGGAAAACGACATTAATTCCGAAGGATTCCACGATAGGTGTGATAGCCTGTTTGGCAAGTTCAGGGTATTCACTCCTAATAGCTATACCAAGCCAAAATTCGTTCAATGATACAGAATCAAAATACATGTTTTGATAATGAAAAACTCTGCAGATCTATAAAACGGCCATATTATTTACTCACTTTAATCCGGATTAAAGTTCCAGGTTTAAGTGAGTTTAACCCAAAAATTAAGCCAAAATCCATAATATTCAGTCGTTAAACCCGATAATAAACCCGTTCTTTTTTTAACATTTTAACCTTGTCGGCGTTTAATCCGATTAAGTTTAAACTGGACTCCGTCGACTAGTTTCAGTAATTTAATCCGGGTTAAAACATAATTTCATATTATTGACTAATTTGCTTTAAATTACCGGGTTTAAAAAAATCTGATTAATGATCGGGTGTAAAATTAACTACTTAAACATGATTTACACCCGAAGTGAATAATATGGCCGTTAGTGTCATAGGCTGGGTTTCATTTTGACTTATTTTCATTCTTTGTGAGATATTATGCCGAAATTTACAAATGCTGTGCATGAACGATAGCCACACGCATGCATTTTTGGGTCAAGTTCATTCTTTGTAAGATAGTGTGTAGTACCTACCTTATAAAAGCTATGCGCGAACTATACTCACACGCATGCATACTTCATGGATTATTGCTCGTAATTTTCTTCGGAAAGTGGATATTGCTGTACCATTTTTGTTTCCCTTTCTTTAGATATGGGTAGCTCACACATCAATAACAACAAATATAAATATAATACAATTTTTGCGCAAAAATGTTTGCAATTGCATACCTTACAAACATTATTTTTGTGTTTTACTATTCTTAATTCAAGAAAGTCGCGGAACCCTTAAAACTGTTACAGTTTAAGAACCGAGGCTCTACATCACTTATATTCGCCCCCTCAGTCGTTGCGTACGGTAACCAAGGGTGGTTTCGTTTTTAGCATTTTCATGGGCCCACGGCCGGGAACAAACAACATAATTTCCTACTATCTTGGATCGATCGTTTTATCTTAAGTCTTATTGAAGAAACTTACCGTTTCCGATTTCAAAATCAGCGCTCTCTGCCTTAAGCTAGAATGCTTTTCAACTCTAAGCTTTAAATTTTAGATGTAACAATAATCTGCCACTAACTTTACCAAAACAAAAATATCTCTTAGTGGACAACAAAAAATCCTTCAGCTACATAACATAGTGACATTTATTTTTCATTTACGCTGCATACGTACAACAAAATTTAACCGACAAAGGTGGATGTACTGTGGTTCCAAAGTCATTCCTATGAATCACAGAAGGTACCTATTTCTAATGTACGTCATCGCATAACTATAATTTAATTTAGCCATGAACTTGCTGGCCTCATCCTCGTGTAGCAAACTTAAATAAAGAACATTTAGAAAAGTTTCTTCTTTTTCTTTTTGAACAACCGCAAACAAAACACACACAGATAAAGCTATAAGTTGAGTGATTTTTATGTGATGTTCTTACCTACAGGTAGTAGAGCGCAAGGAGATGCTAACTTAACCTGAAGTTAAATTCAGTACCTAGAGCACGTAAGGCAAATTGGAAAAGTTTTGCATTTGCTTCGTTGCTATTCGTCTTTTTGGTGTAAGGAAAAAAAACAAGGCAAGTGTTCTAGTCGCAT
Organism: Cheilosia scutellata; assembly: GCA_955612985.1. Lineage (NCBI taxonomy): Eukaryota > Metazoa > Arthropoda > Insecta > Diptera > Syrphidae > Cheilosia > Cheilosia scutellata. The sequence continues at coordinate 39,722,494 of OY015312.1, read as the reverse complement.
CTGAACACGTTTTAATTCGCATTAAGTCTAGAGTCGAGTTCAACGGAAGCAGAACGGGATATGAATATATTCAATTACTAAATCATTATGTGGGTAGTGCTCTAAGGGCTTTATAAGAATAATATTGAAAAATTATATTGGGAACATATTCTCAGGGGGCAGCCAAAAAGCATACTGTGAGATTACCCTTGTTGCGGAAAGTGAAAAAGAATTTCGAGCAAACGTGCAAAAGGAAGTACTGAGTGAAGGGATATTTTAAATGGGTGTGGATGTTTTATTCTTTTCCAAAAAGCACTGTCATGGAAATATTTTTTTTTCTTTGCAGGGTGTTTCCAAGTCAATACTTTGGAAAATAATTCTTAAGTATAATTTAATAAAAAATCGTTCTACAGTAAGCGCCTATCTCATATAACAGCTGTGCGGAAAAAATGCATCTGTGACTTGAGAGTTGTAAGGGATACCTATAAAGGTATACTCTGTGACAATCAATTTGAAAGACCGAGAATTTGTCTAATTGTAGCAATTTTCCTCTTATCGATTAAGATTACACAATTCAGTGACAAAGATTTGGTTGCAGAAGCTATAAGTTACAAAATTGTACGCAATTAAGTTTACAAATTAGATCACCATTAATTCCAAGACTTAATTCTCTCAAGGAGAACAATCTCTACAAAAAGGACGATAAAACGTCCCCCTCAAAATAGCGGCCCATAGCCCTTATGTCGTTTCTCTCTAACGTCATGGAAAGTATCAGAAATTGCCACCTCATAAGTTATTAGGAAACAAATCAGCTCCTTAATGAACAACAAGTCGGTTTAAGAATGCAGCGTTTTATATACTTAGGTGCTGCTAAAGCAGAAATTATAGGTGCCAATAAAAGTGGTTCCATCTTCCCAGATGCCTTGAAATGCCTTCCTCAAAAGATGTAAAAAATTCGTCTAACCCTATTGATTTGGCAACAATCTAGAAAGCCTATATTCGTTCGAAACTCGGGTACAACACTGGAGTTTTCGAAAAACTTAAAGAACATAGTTCAAAGTGATGAAAAATATTAAAAAAAGAAGGGAACTGTTTGGAAATTCTTGCAAATGCTGCATGGACGAAGAGGAGAAAGAGACTATTCTTCATCTTCTATATGCACGTGCCCTGCCCAGCCCTCTCATCCCGTAGAAAACTACATCTCGCAGTATACTTCTTCGACAATATCGGCAAGCATAAACTGGCTCCAAATGTTTATTCTTAGCATTCCGTCTTTCAACGGGTAGTAGTGAGATCAGTCGATCCTGTTTCATCACATTGGGTATGCTTTAGCCTAATTGAGTCTGCACTTGTTGCGGACTGCCACCCTAACCTAACCTATGATCGATCTAAAGCGCTCCAATAGTCTACTTAGACTAAAGAGATCCCTTAAGAACACATTGGTAACTGTCATCGTCATCTACGAAAATAGTTGTTCGACAAACTCGATAATATTAGCATTAGGCACCCCAGCGCTTCATAATAAACTACAGTTTGTTCAACGGGTAGATTGAGGACAATAGATGCCATTTTGTTACAATGCGCCTAATCCTTTCTAAGTGCGGCGTGCCATCCGAACCTAACATAACCATCTTCTAGTCTCTAGATGATTAGGTTAGGTTCTCAACGTCTCTTTGTAGCCGTTTGTGTTGAAGCTGAGATGGAATTAAACGTGAACAAATTTCAAGTGATGGTCGTCTACAGAACGACTGTTCAATCCATTCTGCATGTTAGTTGAGTCCCACTGAAACAGGTGGAGAAGTTTAAGTATCTCTGGGTCTTATTCACGATTGATTGGTGTCAAAGCTAATTTGTCATTCTTTAATTCTGTGTTTGTTCCAATTCTTACCTATGGTCATAAGGTTTGGGTAATGACCGAAAGAATAAGATCGCGAATATAATCTGCCGAAATGATATTCCTCCGTTGTATTACTGGTGTGACCCGTAGAGATAGCGTTCTGAATGTCAAGCAGCTACTTCTCCGGACGGAGCGGTCCATGCTTCGGTGGTTTGGTCATGTTAAATGCATGTCGCCAACCAGGATCCCACGACGTGCTATGGAATCCTTACCACCAGGCAGTCGTCCTCTAGGTAGACCCAGGATGAGATCCTCAGATCAAGTCCATAATCTATCATACCCGTACGGGGATTGCCTTGATGATTTAGAGTCGATGGCGGAGAATCGAGAGCTATGTAGGGTCCACTTAAGCATCCTACACCCACGACCCACTTAATAGACAAGCGGACCATTGAAAATGAATTAATGAATGAAGGTTCTCATAATAAGTCTATCCTATACATAGTTATTTTTGTTGTTTAGAATACATAGTATAACATTATCTAAAACCTAGTACCTATAAGTAAGGTGAGTATTGTTTCTAGATCTTCTATAAATGTATCAATAGATTAAGACGTAAATTTAAAATGTATAGCTATACTTTCATATAGCCGTAGTATGACTAACAATTTTTGAACATCAGCATTAAACAAAAAGGAATGTATTCCAACCAATTCAATCGCCAAGACCTTATCAGTTACTTCTATGGAAGCCGCTGCTGGGGCGCTGAGATAATAAAGAAATAAATTTTATTCGATTGTATAAAGTATATCAGAAATCAGCGATGGTGAATAAGAATACGGTATGTATAAACAAACCCCCCATAACGATGAGATCAGAATTTTGTTACTAGAAATGCGAACCACAATTAACGTTATTAATATGGATCAATGTAAAGCGATAAGAGAGGGCAAACGCCTATCGGTAGTTGGTTTTTGTTATGTTTTTTTTTTCTGTCATGAAATAGGAGTAGGTACATAGTGTTGTCCCGAAGCAATTACATTTTTAATAAAAATCTGAAATTCCAATGAAAGTCTTTGCGCCATTGCGGCACTTTGCCTAGATTGAAAAGCAATTTATTTTTGAAGAAGCCATGAGCGAATAATCAAGAATGAGCGAAATTACCTTAAAGCTTGGTAAGCTACATTTTTATCCAACCTCAATCTCTGGAATTATTCATCCAATTCCCATGTTTTTTTTACTGTTTTTTAGGTTTGTTCCCCATTTATGGTATATAACTTAACACGGAGGACTGGAGAGGGGTAAGGTTGGTCTTTGCTAATTTTTATCAGATTTTTTTTTTTGTGATTTATAGATTCGTTGCCCATTAAGGTTTTAGAGTTCTGGTTTTGGTTCTGTGGAACTATTCGGTTGATTTTAAATATTCGTCTAACCTTGTAATGGCGACATTTTTGTGATCAGTATATATAAGCTGTTTAGGAAGAGGATTGGTTGGCTTAAAGTTGGGTAGGGGCTACACTCTCCGGATCTGTTAGAAAATGGAAAAACACAAAAACCTTTTCTATTGAACAAGTATATATAGGCTTACTAATACATTAAAAAATTTGTGTAGTTATGCAGAATTCAAGTATGCGTAATGGTAATATAATAGTATATAAAAAGTAAAGAAGAATATATAGGTAGATAATTGTGCGTTATAGGGTTGCCATATACTTCAACACCTTCTCTCAATTCTATGACGCACATGCTAATGGAATTACAAAAGCCCTAACATATTTGAAAGTTTCACATGTTTAGTTTTTTGCAGATTTTTGGTCAAAATGTCGGCTGGCATCTCTTCAGTTGAAACATATTTTAAATCAATTATCAATTAGCTGCTTCTGGAAAACTTCCCGAACGTAATGAACACGGATGTCGATATGTTTGCTCCTAGCGTGGAACACCGGATTCTTCACCAACTGATGAGAGCTTATATTGTCGCCGTATAATTCCGTCGGCTTATCTACGGCTTTTTGAAGACCAAGTTCAAGTAAGAGATTTCTGAGGTATACCACTTCCTTCGCTGCCGAAGATAACGCCATATACTCGGCCTCCGTGCTGCTTAAAGCAACTGATGGTTGCTTCCGCGACTCCCATACTACAGCTGCTCCAGCCATATAAAAAACGAAACCCGTGTATGATCGCCTATCATCGCAACTGCCGGCCCAATCTGCGTCAGCATATCCTCGCAAAGGTTCACCCGTTTTCCTGTAAACAAGTTTAAAGTTTATAGTTTGATTTAAGTACCTTAAAACTTGTTTTGCTGCTGTCATATGCTCCAGGTGGGGGTCGATATTAAATTGTGCCAATTTACAGACGCTGTGTATTATATCCGGTCTTGATGATATACCTAAATACATCAAGGATCCAATGAGCGACTGATATAATTTCGCATCCACCTTCACGCAATTGGAACACTCTTGGCATTTTTTCAGCTTAAGTCCGGGATCAATTGGAGTACAACATTTTCTGGTTTCCATCATGTTAAATTTTTGCAAAAGGTCAATACCTAATAAACTGCTTTTGAGAAATACTGACGGTTTTTAATGTATTTATATCAGGCAATTTATCGCGAGATTCTATGGCAATGACAAAGCTTTCATATTCTTTTGGGAGACTGGATAATAGCATTATCGATACCAGCTCATCTTGTAGCTTTATATCTATCTCGATCAACTTTTCTACGATTTCACAGAAATTTCTCAAGTGATCTACCATGGAAGAGTTCTCCGCCATTTTTAAGCAATTGCTTGAAGAGAGTCACCTTCCTTGCAGGTCCGCTAGGTCGGTGAACCAATTCTAATTTTTCCCAAGCTTCTTTTGATGACTTGGAATTTTTTATATGAATCAGTTGTGAAGATTTCACACTTAAAATAATTGAAGCTAGAGCCTTCTCATCCTTTACAACCCAAGTTGAAGTCTCGTTTGGAACCGATGGCCGAGGTTCTATGACACAATTCCATAATTCGCTGTGTATCAGAACGGATTTCATTTGGACTCTCCAACCCTCGTAGTTGTCGTTGTCCAGTTTCTCTATTTGATAGAGTGAAGAACCCATCTTCCTTTAATATTTGTACAGAACAAATTTAAACTTTATAATCCGTTTATTTTTCCTCCTGGGCCCATAACCATTTGTTAGAAAATGGAAAAACACAAAAACCTTTTCTATTGAACACTTGTTTATTAACCTATTCGTAATTAGAGAAAGACTAGCTAATATAATTAATTTGTGCAAGTATATATATATATAGGCTTAGGTCTTTTCAATTTTTTATTTTTTTTTTTTTTTTATTTTTAAAATTTTCAATTTTGCTTGAGGGTTCGAAAAAGAGAGTTAAAAACCTGTTAGCGAGCGAAGTGAGCCACCTACCCCATACTTTAAATACACCAGACTTTCTTACAGACACCTATCTGACAGTTTTTGGTATAGACTTATTCAACTATGTAACTGGAATGAGTCACATAAACAATAAACATGATTTGATATAAAATAAAAAAATAAAAATAAATTATTAAAATTTAGACAAAAAAAAATCATTTACTCAAGAAAAAAATATTATATTTATGTTTTTAGGCCATTTTAAGCCAGAAAAAAAATAAAAAAAATTGTTTGCTCAGTGTTCATAATGGAAAACAGCCCCGGAGGTGGCTAATTCGGAAACTCGGTCTGACTGTTGAAAACCCGATAGCGTTCAAACGAATTAAATTTTGTGAGAGGATTTTTTTTTAGCTTCGTCAGGTTGGTATTGAAAATGAGCTACATTAGTCGAGTAGTTCTGGTACCTCCCATACAAAAGCCAATATTAGACCCACGCGCGGTGTACGTACTAACTCATATGCCTGACATTTTGCGTGATTTGTATGCAGTGAAGGGTATCAAAGTACCAGTCAGTCCGATGATAACATATTTACTTATTTTAGTTACATAGGTAATTCTTACCGGATTTCAAAAAGTTGACACCATAAGGCTTACGCTGAAATGTCTTCATAACAAACAATGGAAATTCCATTCAATATCGTCGTTTGTAGAAATCTTGCCATTTTCAATTTTCCTATTGCCAACCGGGCGGAGCAGCGGTTTGATATTCGAAATTGCTTGTCTTTTTCTTAAATGTGGGGTGATCAACTGGCTTTCGTCCCTGATTGAGTGTGATTTTTATTTTTTATGGGATTGTCAGAAATTCCTTGTTTATAACAATTCTCATAAGACATGGACATCATATCTGACAATATTCGGAATCAAATTGCCATTAATTCTGTCGTCATGTTTTAGAGAGTGTACCAAAACGTTCTTCTTGAATGTGTAGATGTAGACCATTGAGGACGGCATTGGACGAATATCATTTTTAAACCGAGTTACATAAAATGGGTTATATTGCGCGAAACGTGGAAAACAAAAGAATTTGGTTTTTGCAATGTTAAGCATACTTTATGTCAATTTCAAAAACTACAAAGGATACGCAATAAGTCCAATCTGACTTATTGCGTATCTTATAAGTATTATTAACTTTTTACTTATAGCACTTGTATAACTGTATCTGCCTAACCTTGTACCTGCCTAACCTATAGTTTTTAAATGTATCCAGAAAATCTAAAAACGTCAACATTTCGTCAGAGCTTCTAAAACATGTTCTTCTCACTTTTTCTTGCTCTAAAGTGCCCAAGATTGTTTTTCTCATCACCAAAGCTGTCAACAACTATCGCAGTTGCTCTAGTAAAAGCATTTTACCCAAAATCAGTTTTTCACGCTAAAATGTATTTAAAATCGTGATAATTATATAAAAATTATGCAAAGAGGCACTTTAAAAAAAAGTTCATCTCCCATTTCGACGACAAGCTGTGTACTACAATTCCTCTACAGTCCTGATTCTTAACGAGTTGCGAAAGTACTTGAACCATGCAAGCACTGAATCAACACTGTTATCTTTGTTTCATCAACTGCATTTGACAATGCTCGCTTCCAAGAAGACGACATCCCAAATCTGTTAGCCAAAGTTCTATGCGAGAGAAAAATCCAATTACAACCCAAACTAATTAAAACCCAAACTTAAAACAAACAAAAAAACACACACAAATCCTTCCCACTATACATATAAAAAGAATTTCCTCAGCTCATTATGGAAGGCAATTCAATTTCGCAGATCCAACAAAAATTAAATAAAAAATATTATTTATAATACTCACTTCCAGAGTTTTCCTAGGGATTTACTCAACTCGGAGTTCTGGAGATGTGGATACTGCTTGGACATTACACGTCGAGCTGCCTGCGCCCACACCATAAACGCATTCATTGGCCTCTTGATGTGGTCTTTTTTCCTATCTGATGTCGATCTGAAATGAAAAGATTATGGTGGTGGTCAACATAAATTAACTATCAGCCAGTAAAATACGCTGAGGCGGGTCGAGAAGGATTTTAATTGCGAACGTCTACAACATGCACCCGCACCGCACCAGTGCACCAGATAAACTTCAAATTAAATTCTGGCAAATGCAGTGAACAACTTGATTCGTTTTATTCGTCGCGGTAATATGCAAAACTTCCTGTTTGCGGTAATTTCATATACCCGCAGCACGGTACGAGTAGAGGCGTATAACTACAAGTGCATAGTGAGAGTAGGTTTATAGATACTTCCGTATGGGAAAGTTTCGTAGTGAACTCATACAGCACTCATATAATACAAAGTTTATTAAAATTTCCTAATTCGCAAATTTCCCAGTGAAATCCTGTTTCGAACTTTATCCACAGGATATAACTTTTCGTTGGTATATTTTTAACTCGATGAATTGTGCCAATTGAAAGTTGGAAGATGGAAAATATTTAGATGGTAATATTTTGGTCTGGTTATACTGAAAGTCGCTTTGCGTTGCCAGCGGATCTGTGCAGTGCAGCCTTGTTGAGTGATTCAAGTTGATTTGGAGCTATATCGGGAAAGCTAATAACATCTACATAGCTTGCTCCAAGTGCAAGTTTTCACATATTGTGCAGGCTGATGCATTGAAATTTTAACCAAATTGACTTGGGATTTTCAGCTGCGATTTGATTTTGCATTTATTAAACACGGCACATTTGATAGGAAATTAAATAAAACGAAAGTTGGAAACCATGTTTACGCTTTCAGTGTTAATCCGATAACTTTGACTTGGAATTAAATACATCTAGGGTTCTATTATGTATATTGGAATTAGGCACTTAGAAGCGTACACAAACGTACACGAAGCGTTTGATACAAAAAAGTTTTGAAAAAATGTAATTTATTGGAACGAAGGCAGAGCCAGTAAATGCATACAATACAAACTCCGAGATCTAGCTTCTTTCAACCACTTGTGGGCCCTCCTAGAGAACACATGCCTGCTGGCACAGACTCCAGAGAACTTTTTGAAATTCAAGTTACGGACATGCGTTTAAAAACACCGAAGCATGGACCACTGCAATCGGAGAATAGCTCCTTCAATTTGGGCGTTGGACGTAGGTGTAACTTCAACAATTGCCATTCGTAACAAATGATGCTACTAAATATGGTTTCTACGAGTTCCTCGACAAAACATGTAACCATTGTCCTAAATACTATACGTTCACTATAATTTCTCAATGCCAGAAGAAGCAAGATACATCTTTGGGAGTGACATCATGAAGCTTAGCCTACATGACACCACACTTGGAAGGTACCTTAAGGTAGTTACCTCTGTTGTAACCAGAGAAGGTAACTGGGCGAAAAGCAAGGACTCGAATTAAAGTGCGAAGAAGATAGACCTATTCGGTCGGTAACAGCTAAAGAACTTGCCAAAGAAATTAAAGAAGGCATAAATATAAAAAAGGCCCCAGGGTATGATTTGATTACCAAAACTAGGCAAACCACCTAACAAGGTAACCTCTTATCGCCCAATATCTATACTACCAATGTTGTCAAAGTTATTCGAGAAACGCCTGCAAAAAATAATTGACAAAAAATCGATAGTTCCAAATCACCAATTTGGATTTAGAAATAAGCACTCTACAACCGATCAAGTGCATAAAATCACAGATAAAATCGAAAAAGCATTTGAAGAGAAAAAAGTGTGCTCTACAATATTCCTTGATATAGCACAAGCTATCGATAAAGTATGGCACAAAAGTCTGCCAACTGCCAAAGCAATATTCGACAATTCTGGAGTCATATGTATCAGATCGATTCTTCAAACAAGAGACAGAGTACTCAACATTAAGAGAAATTAAAGCTAGCTGGTGTACCACAAGGCAGCGTGCTAGGTCCAGTTTTATACCTTCTGTTCACTAGCGATTTGCCTGAAAGTGGGTAAACCACTATAGCTACGTTTGCAGATGACACAGCTGTCCTATCTGTGGAAGCAACTGTCGAAGTAGCAACAAAAAAGCTTCAAAGGGCAATAGACAATATCTCAGATTGGACAAAAAATGGCAGATTAGATTAAATGACCCTAAGTCAGTCCATATTAATTTTACGTTTAAAAACGTACCATATATTCCAGATGACACAGCTGTCCTATCTGTGGAAGCAACTGTCGAAGTAGCAACAAAAAAGCTTCAAAGGGCAATAGACAATATCTCAGATTGGACAAAAAATGGCAGATTAGATTAAATGACCCAAAGTCAGTCCATATTAATTTTACGTTTAAAAACGTACCATATATTCCAGTATACATAAACAACAATGTAGTGGAATACTCAAATACAGTCAAATATCTAGGCATGACTCTAGATGCTAAACTGCGTTGGAAAGCGCATGTAAAGAAAAAAAGAGATGAGTTGAACATGCGATACAGTAAAATGTATTGGCTTATTGGGAGATATTCATCTCTGTCCAATTACAATAAATTATTGCTAATAAGCAAGTTCTAAAACCAGTATGGACCTATGGGCTCCAGTTGTGGGCATGCACATGCCAAACAAATTTGCAAACAATTCAAGTTTTCCAAAATAAAGTACTAAGGAACATAGTTAATGCACCTTGGTACGTGCGCAACGCTGATCTGCATATAGATCTAGACATTGAAATGGTTGAGGAAGAAGTTAAAAAAGTTGCCCAAAGGCACAGAAGTAGACTTCTTAACCATGTTAACTTACAAATAACAGAACTTTTAAATACTGATAATGTAATCAGGAGATTAAGGCGGGTTTCACCTCTTGATCTATAAGTGTTAGTTAAGATCAAGAAAGTAAGTAATATTTTCAATCAAAAAAGTATAGAAAGCCGACAAACGGCGGATTTTTCCTCTCAATTTTTTAAAATTAATTAAAAATAAATTGCCAATTAGTCGAACGACTAGGTGCAATCCAATTCGGAATGACGAAAGTCAGTCTCCTCGGGAGTTTTTTTTTTTAGATCGGGTTAAAGTCCCTCACTATTGCAGAAGCATCCCTCGTGTAATAGCTCTGCAATGTCTTTCGATAAGTTTTTCTTCCAGCGAATTCCCATTACAAAAGAAAAAAAAAAACAACCTCATCATCAAATCAAAAAAAAAAACAAAACAATCACCCAAATGGATCATGTTTTGATCCTCGCTGCCAACATATATGTAGACTAGCACTACAATCTGATTGTAGCTAACATACGAATGCGTAGAAATACGTTGAGGACATTTTACGTTGAACGGCTACAATCCCCACAAACCTTTGCCGATCGCGTATACCTCAAGGTATCAATTATTTGAAAATATAACTTTTGCAAAAACGACCGGAATTCAGTTTTAGATTGAGCGAAACTCAGCGAAAAAATCGTCAATCTGGACGATTAAAGCTACGATTTCGATCTACACACCTCTGATGGATCACATGGCCTGCAATCCGGTTTAGATGACAGATGGGTATGATAGTTACCATATTTAATGTGGAAGTAGTTTGTAATATCACATTCAATAAAAAAAATGAAAAAAAGTCTATAATTAAAATCACGTAGATATGCAAGTATGCACTGCACGTTACAACGGGGCGTATACGTACTTATTTTTTTTTTTTCATTTTCATGAGAGAAATGTTTAAAATAAAATGATTATTCTCGAAGTTTGTAATAATTGGAGTTAAAATCATAAAGTTATGCAGCATTAAATTAAAAAATAATGTTCCTTTGTTGGTGGGTGGAAAGTTATTCTAACCATGATGATGAGTGTCTGTTTTTCAAAAGTGGTTTAACAGAAAAAAAAAGATTCAGTTGGGATTTTTCTAGATTAAATCTATTTCGTATAAGCTTGTCTTATTTTATATTTTAACTATATACGGACTTTTAGATGGGTGGTATCAAAATATAAATGCATTTTTAATCGACTCAAAATCTCATCTCAAGTAATAACCAAATACATTGGCTAATCATACGTCCAGATTCAAACGATCATATAGATTTTCTATATTTTAAATTGGGCTTAAGACTACGATGCCATAATTTGGCTCAGGGTTTTGCATAATTACCTATTAAAATCTGATGTGAGGTACCCTATATAAAATTTGGATATAGAATTGAATTTGCCATCATGCGTTTTACCGAATATCTGCAGCGGTTTTGAATTAATTTTAAACAAGCTACTGGCAAAGCTGAGTTTTTTTTTTTGTTTTTTTGTAAAAAGCTCTCTAATCTACTTTTGGGGGTGTATTCCCGAAGATCGATAGACAGGGGTAGGGCCTGTCCAAATGAAGCCGATTTGGATTTAAATATATTATCAACGCATTTCCAAGATAGTTGATGTTAAAATTTATAGTTGCATTTCAAGTTGATGAGACTTTAAAATTAGTTTTCACATAAAACCCAAAAAAAGAAAAATAAGATTCGTATCCTTCCACAACGTTGGGGTATTACTAAGCTAATTGAATCTCAATATGGTACCAAAAGTAGCAGTTTATATCATTGGGTATGTATTCTTGATTTGCATTTAGCATTTTTGTCTATAACTTTAACAGTTGATCATTTCATAATGAATTAAATAACGCTTCGATTAAATTTGAAATTCTAAGAAAACCCGATATCCTTGCAATAGCTTGCAAATTTTTGTTAAAAAATGGTATGGGGGGTACTATGTATAGGTTTTTTGGATCGAATAGTCATCTTTTTCATCTCAATTTACTAAATACCTCAGAAGTTTTGCATTAATTTTGAAATCATTTATCAATCTGTCTTCATCTGTAGAACAAATTTTCACATTACTTTTTTCACGTTTTCCGCTGTAAAAAGCTTAAAAATCCACCTATAGGGGGGATAGTACCATCAAAATGTAGGTAAAATACACTGAAATTCGATTCAATTGACTCTAATTGAAATCCCACAAACCACAATCGAATGCAGCTCACCAAAGTGTAAACATTTTAAATTTCCTTTTATTAATAGAGATATTAAAACTATACCATTTTCAAAGTCCCCCCAAGGGGGGTATATAGGGTATATCCAGATTCTAAAGATGGAAATCGTTACCTATTCATTAGTCAAATTAGCTGTCGTGATCGTGTCTCTTTTGGTTTTCATTTAAATGAACTGGGTCAAAAATGCCGACAAAGAATTGAATTTTTTATACGAAAATTGGTTAATTTGAAGGGTCATTTGGTATACCTCTGGATAGCTATTAAAAGCACAGTTTTCTATTTCTAGATAATACTAATAAATAGAATGGTATTTAAGGAAAATATGTGAAAAAAATGAGAATCGTGGCGGACAAATTACATTTACGAGACGATTTTTCGTGAGCAACTATGGAAATAATCTGACGATAAATTGTCTAAAAAGAACACAATAGTCCAGTTTTGACTGGGATTATTAGGGGGGATACCCCTGTCATTATAGTTAATTTTCCTAAATCTAATTAAGTGTTTTAAATATAATTTCAATCAGGTTAAATTCTGTTCCAAATTTAGAAAGTGTTTTATTCAGAGCGCCTCTCTAGTAACTTTGAAAGGGAGCACGTGAAATAAAAAGGTAGGTACATTTTTCGGTGAAATCTTTGAGGGTATAGATATGGTACACCATACATAGAAATGGGAAATAGAGCTTTCCTACATATATATTGGGGGAATGGGAACTTATTTTGATTTTTCTTAAAATATAAAACCTCGTAACTAATTTTTATTTTAAGCAAATCTTATCGAAGAGCAAAAAGGACATTGAAATTAAAAAGGCTTTTAGGGGTACTCTATAGCGTTTGTCTTGTTCACTCGTTGGTGTCTGTCACTACTTTTTCTAGAGAAACAACATAATAATATGATCTTCAAAATTGTTTTAAACAAAATTTATTTAGTATGTATAATAAAAGCGAGTAAGAAGTTCACCAAATTGTACCATTTCACATAGAAATGATTGTGTCGGATGAAATTTACTATGCAATTTACTATGCCCACGAAAAGGGTATGGCGTTGTATGAAGCACTAGTCCTCGATTTTATAGGAAACAGAAAGCCATTTGATATTTTGCAGAAACAAAAATTTGACAAACAAGCGAACAATCTTATAATTCCTTAGAGTGCACTTATAGCGATAAGAAAAATGGATATGTACCTACAAAAAAGTAGTATGAGCCTCACTGACATAAGAACACTACTGAAGTGAAACTTCCTTCAAATCACTTCACTTGTAACTCACGGTCCGGGTTCAATTGTGAATTCAAGGACTCTCTCAAACACACACACAAAATTTCATCAAAATCGGTCCAGCCGTTTAGGAGGAGCAAACAAAATTCATGTATCCTATTATATTACAGCCTTTTTTCCATTTGGCGGGACAATGTGCCGGGTTGAGCTTTATCTCATATCATTATGAAATTACGTAGTATTGGATTTGATTTTTTCAGGATAATTTTATAATTAAAAATTGAATGCTATCTTCAGGTCAGATCCCATCAATTGTTTGTCTTTCCACTTTTAAAGATGAATGCGGTGCAAAACGAAGTGTTTTAATCAATATTTTGCTACACGCCTAAAGATGCCGATATAAACCGATTTTGGGCCAAAATCCAAAACTCCTGAATTACGTGTCCAATTATTATCTATTCTCTATCACCGTGTAGAATTGCACATCGCTGTGAGTATCGGTTAGAAAGTTAAGAAAAGTAAACATTTTTAATATGATTGCCCTTAAAAAGGAGGTAGAAAAGTAGAAGCCGTAAAAACGATAAAACCCCATTCAATAATATTTACTTCTTTATCAACATGAAAGTGCCAAGTTAATACGACTGACTGTTCGGGAGTTATATGACCATTTAAAAGTCAAGGGTGTCATATTCAAAATTGCCTTCTTATAGCGTATCTGCAACCGAAAGCAGTACCCGAATCACTAAAATCAAATCTCTTGTCAAGACAGTTATATGACTATAACCTGATGTTTTTCAGGCATTTTCTGTCCTTATGCGGGACAGTTGCTCAGTAGTCCAGCACATCACTGAGTCACAGCGTCTAACATTTTAACAATCAGGCACGGGTTTCCTTTATGCGCACTGAACTAAAATACATTAATTTTTTTTTTTTTGTTTTTTAATTTTAATATTTTTAATTTATTATTAACTTTTTATAATTTGTTTTTTACAAAAATCCTATACGCATTTTCCATGTTGCCCCCTGCAACCTCCCAGTTCGTGGTCATGGAGTAGTTGCGAGGTTGGGTAGGTATACCTATGCAAAGTCAATTTTTTTTTTGTCTTTGTTTGGCAAATTTTTCATATAAAACGAGAAAGTAAAGAAAAAAATATTTTACAAACCATCTTACAACAAGTAGCTAATTTGTCATAAAAAGAAATAAAAATAATAAATTTGCTTTGTGCGGATAATGTAGACCTCAGATGAAAACCGTAATGAAAGATGCGGTAGGTATAATTTTCTGACTTGCAGATTGTCAAAAACATTTTCCTTAAGCGAAGCTTGGAATTTATTTATTTTTCAGACCAATAAATGTAGACCAAGTCGGTCTGACACACCTTTCCCGTGTTGAACTATTTTGAAGTGAATGTTGCGTTTCAGTTCCTCAAACCCGATCTCTCTCTCCACATCCAAAGTTCGGGCGCAAACGATATCCATATTTGGACTCATTTTCGATTTGAATTTTGAATATATAACAGTACATAATGCACATAAGTTCTGTCACTCACTGCTGTCCTCATCGGTGGAAGTGAACAACAAGATAAACAACGTCGATGGTATTACGATTTCGCAATATTGCCAAATATGCATCATGACTTCTTCTTCTTCTTGCTTTTTTTGTTCGGCGAGGTTATGATTATTATTCTAGGGATTACAACCTTCCCACTTTACTACATCCCTACTGGTCCGCCTGTATGGTTCGCCAACCATGTATGTATTTGAATACTTTAAATAGCATCTGCATTCTGCAATAGTAAATATTTTGCATAAAATAATTCACGATTTAACTGGCGATTTTTTTGGAACGCTGTGTCCCTGCAGCCTACATAACACATATAATAATATTTATGTGACCATTAAAATATTGTATCATGAGTCATCACCGCAGATATAGCCCCATGAACATTGCCAGCGAGTGAAACTCTTACTACCCATTAGTCGTAGTTCATAAAACTCATACATTTACGAGTAACATCAATAAAACCGTCACAAATAAAATTGCATACCAACTGGAACTACACAACTGACAGAACGAAAACCCCAAACACGATTGAAGCAAAACTATCGAACCGCATTTCAATCTAGGAACAAAATTCGCTATAATTCTTTACAAAAAAGCAACAAAGTCCGCACCTCCCATAAAATTCTAGCCGAAACATATTTCAACGAAATTGCCAGCTTAAATTTATGACGCATTACTTACGTATTCCAAATATGAGCTTTTCGTCCTTAAAACTTCGCTAAGATTTCCCCTATTGCGTTCGTTTTAGCTTCAACATAGACTCAGATACGCAAGTTTATTCCGAAATAAGTCCTTGTTAGTCCTTCTTTCAACATTTCCTCCTACCGTGCAAAGAAAACTTTTGACAAATATCCTAAAATTTAACAGACTATAAATAACTGCATACGCACAATAGAAAACCCCCCTCTCCCCCCTCGACCAGTGAAAGACACTTCTGGTGTCCGCAACCATTTTTCGTGGCTATATACCGCACACCCACTTTAATAGACCAAAGACAAATGTATCCCTTAACCTTTGCAGACCATAAGATACATATCATATCCCCGAAGAGGAAGGAAAAACCAAAGGAAATTGCAAACCTTAGCAAGTTAAAAGATTTCCCGTAACCCATCTTGGAAATAGGATCCAACGGATGTCCCTTTCCTCGGCTTTGCGATAAATGCTTTTTAGAAAATTTCCTGACTTTATATTGCACCTCTGGGGCTGTGGAGATGGGGTTGCAAGAAGTTAAAGATAATTCCGTTGAAAACGCGTGTTTGCCTTCTCTTTGTAGCTTGACATCCTCTTTGCTGAGCTATTATTTTTCATTTAAGGAGACGACAGTTTGCAGTCTTTTAACAGCAAATGGAATTGGTTTCATTTTCTTTTGTTATTTTGTGCGAACGAAAGAAGAGAATCTGCGCTATTTCAACACCAGGCAGGACTGTCTCTGTCTTTTGGACTGCGAGCAAAAGTTTTAATACGATTTCAGTGGGTCGCACATCCGGGTAAATTAAATAAAATATGCGATGCTAATGAATAGGGAGATGAGAAATGCATATAATCGCATTGAAGTTATGCAAAAGGAAAAGGTCTTGTATATTTTACATTGTACTGCAGCAGTAGGTGTGAAGTTTTATTCTATAAATTATTCTGACCTTTTGATTGGAAGTATAAGAAGCAACGAGAAGCCTTAAATTCGCATATGAATGATCCAAATGTTGACGACCATCGCAAAAAAATAAGGACAATGAGATTCCGGTTTTCACGTGGAATATCCGTTCCTTAACCAGGCCATATGTCAGCCGATAAATTAGTAGAGACCCTGGACAAAACCGATGGCATAGCCATCGAGGAAGTGAAATGCGAATGGGAAAAGACCAACATTGAAGGAACGTGTTATCGGCGACAGCTGCATGGAGCAAGGTCAGCAGCTATTTTTGGATGCGGATTTGTGATAAGAGAATGATTTGGCAATACTGGCGGTACTCTCAGAAATTCCGCCACCGATGTACTCGGTTTCACTATAGGTGATAATAACAAAACACTGGTTTGTTGAGAAGTTAACTAACACATGCAAAGCAGCATATCAATCTATGATTATAGACCAAAACCATAGCTGTTGCAAAAACTCTCAGCGAGTAAAATAGGACTGATGAGCATCGACTTAAAAGGAAAAATAAAGAGCATAAGAAGCGAGCAGTCAAAACTATTGACGGGTGCTACTGTAGAGGCAAGATTTGTAAGACCTCCCAAAAGCAGAGGGTAAGCCGATCTTTCCCATGATACAAGGTCCAAACAACAGACTCCAGAGATGAGCACGGGAAAACGGTGACTGATTCACAGTCGGAAAGAATACTTCCTCAGATAGTCAAAATTCCGGCATCCGACAAAATTTCCGTCCACCCGACCAAAACGAAGGCAGGAAAGCAATATACAAACTTAATTCCAACAATACTGCTGGAGGAGATGACTTACCTGCCGATGTTTTCAAAGCACCGGGAGTTGACTTGGAAAATAGCTTGCAACAGCATATCTTCAAAATTTGATCAGAAGAAAGTATGCCCGATCAATGGAACTTCAGCGTCGGGGACTTCACAAAAAGAAGAGATAATCTGAACTGCGCCAACTGCGGAGCAATAAGTGTTTTGAATGTGAAAAATTGCAGATCGATACACACCACCTCTTTATCGACTTCAAAGTCACATACGAAAGCAGCAGATGAACCAAAAAGTATATAAAATAGACTGTCAACTTCCGAGCTATCAGTTGCGCGTTTGCAAGTATTGAAACGGAAGCAGTGAAGATTGCTCTGGATATTGACAAGGACAAAATAATAAAAAAAAATGACACATTGGACAGATATATCTGTTATCTATGTTCTGACGGAAACAATAGCAACTATCCCTCACGAACGAATAAAGGATATCGAGGAAGCAAACTAGTTTTGCAAGGCGTCAATTTTTTATCGATCATTCTTTTCTCAAATTCGTTTTAGAGTATCAGTAAAAGCATCTTACTTACTTACTTAAGGTGGCGCTACAGTCCGGGGTGGACCTGGGCCTCATCCAACAAGCGTCTCCAGCCAGCACGATCTTTGGCCAGCTGTCTCCAGTGGAAGGAGACCTTAACCAACTTAGCGTACGTCACCTGAGTCGAGGTCTTCCGCTACTGCGCCGTCCCTCGGGTGTGGAGTGGAAGATCTTCCGGGCCAGAGCATTCACGTCCATTCGATCTACATGACCCAGCCACCGCAGTCGTTGGACCTTCACTCTTCTGGCTAGGTCGATGTCACTGTACGTGTACAGCCCGTGCAGTTCTTCGTTGTGTCTCCTCCTCTATTCACCGTCTATGCGGACGGGACCGAGAATTTCGAAGAATTTTCCTATCAAAGCAACCAAGAGTAGCCTCATCCGCTTTTGATAGAGTCCATGCCTCTGCACCATAGAGAAGGACTGGGATAATTAAGGTCTTATAAAGGGACACTTTGGTTGTTCGAGAGAGGGCTTTGCTACTCAGTTGCTTTCTTAGCCCAAAGAAACAGCTATTGGCAAGAGTTATTCTTCGTTTAATCACAGCGCTGGTGTCATTGCCTGAGTTCATAGCGAAAAAGCATCTGTAAATCAATCTCTCTCTTGACTGCTGAGAAAACAGTACAAGAAAGAACCATTTCAAAGGATTATATTAGACTTTTATAAACTCATTCAGTCAGTCTTTCAGTTAGAGAATTATAATTCTGCTATTTTCTTTCCACTCACCAATAGCAAAACAAACAAAAAACTATTTCTCTTATTATGGTATTCAAATATTTGACTGACGTTCAATTTCATACGCCTGTGGTAATAAATAATTCATAAATTCCCAGTAGATTTGCATTCTAATTAAAATGTATAGACAGAATATTATGTAGATATGTGGGTATCCCTAGATACGAATATATCCATGTCCAGTCCTGCTCAACGGAATGGACAATTTCCCCGAATCGTTAATCCAATAACCTCCAGTCAATACAAAATTGTAATTAAAATCAGATCAGATGTGCATTTGCATTCATTTTCAACTCAATTTGTCTGAAATAAAATATGTGGCAAGGACATTAATTATCTTTTGGCGATTTTTAATCGCTCATCGTCCACAGTAACAAAAAAAACAATTCTGAGAAATATTTTAAATATTTGAGTTTCAGCATCAAAAGCAGGCACCACCAAAGCGGTGGTGCTCGCTCCATATCTTGTTCATCTTTTATAGACCAGGAGCATTCACAGTACACAAAACAATCCATAACCGCAAATCACAGGAAATCAACATTCCCTCAGATAAGGAATCTCCATCATCCGCAGGCAGATCATACAAACAAAAAAAAAATCATTGAAAAAACAAAGCACAACCTATACACTCATGCAAACACAGCACAACCACCAGTACAGCCGAGATTTTCGGTGCAGATAGCATGGAAGTGACATTTCAATTTTCGTCATTTGTGGCGGGTAATAAAGAGAAAGGACTGGATGTGTTGTTTGCTACCGCGTCTCGGGAATGGCCTTTGATGTTTACACAATCACAAACACAATACTTACCTCCATGTGTTGTGTATATGTATGTACGTTGGTTGGTAAACCGCTGACGCTTATGGCGATGACATTGGCTTTGCCGAAATCCGAAACCCGCAAGAGCTACCATAAAACAACTTCAATTCCAATAACGGCGACATGAGTTCCCTACCGACGACGGGGTTGAGCACAATTTGACTTTCGCTGTCGATTACCCTTACCGATAGTATAGAGCTGTTTTTGGGGTACCTTCGATACCCCACCCATTTCAAATGAAATCAAAGTGAAGACCTCAGAATGAGGGTAGAAAAAGTATTTAGTTCCTGTAAACCACACGGTTTGTAACATACTGGCAGATGCTTTTTAACACGAACTTTCTATGTGCACAAGTGCTTTGATCTACTCGTCGGAAGTAGGTACACATGTGACAGGTAACAATGACAGTGCGGGATATTACTTCAGCTCACGCAAGTCGAGTCTTTGAAATGTCAATTCCGAGAATTCCGCACACCTAATGTTGTCATTTGCACACCACCTCGAGCTGTATCAACTTGAAAGCCGATCAACTTTATTTAAATCTCCATCGAAACGACTAGCTTACGAACTTTCATCAAAAGAAGTGTGCATGCTACGATTGGGCCATTAGATGACACCATGTTATGGTCTAAACTCTAAATCAAAAGGCACAATATTCAAGGTGTCATTTTGCTCTGTCTGGCTTTTGTAAACTGTTTTGCATATAAATTAAACACACATGTCGTATGTTGTCGTCTACATGAAGGACGTAGGTTGTGTTTCCTAGTTACACATACCTATATATAATGAGTGCTGGCAGGTGGGACTGGCCATGTTGCCAGGGCATGTTTTTATGATGCTATTCTGCTTAACGTTGGATGTAGCATGCAGACAGGTTGGGTATGCGGTGTTTTTCTTTGTTCGGGTTTTTTTTTATAAAGGACTCTGGGTGTTGGAAGAAGATAATACTATGCAGTAAATTATATTGGCTTGTTAAAGTCTGATTTGAACTGCCATTGTGTAAGGTATATATACCTATCTAGCCTTTGATGATAAATTGGGCCTGGAAAAAGGCATAGGATATGTATTGCCAAATATTGGACGACTTTACGGTGGTGTGCTGATTGACAGAACTTGGGAGGGACACGTCTTCTGTTTACAATGAAAGTGCGGTTCTTTATAGGTTGACTGAGGCATTTTCTCATAATGAAAAATCACCTGACCCGCTGTATTTTAAGATTTTTGACTATATCAACATCTAGCCCGTAAAGTTTGTCGTTGAATCTCCTAGTCCGCACTCCATCGATTTAAACTGGAGCGAATATCACAGGAGGAATCTTTCTCGCAAAGCGTCCCAAGAGTTGATTTACTCTTAGTAGAGTCCAATCTTCTGCTCCATACAGAAGAATCGGCATAAGTAAGCCGACAGGAGATTTTTTTTTCATTCATTCGCGGGTGTAGGTTGCTCAAGTGGACCCTCCATAGCTCTCAATTCTCCGCCATCGACTCTAAATCATCAAGGGCAATCCTCATACGGGTATAGGAGATATTATGGACTTGATCTAACCATCTCGATCGTTAGCGATCTCTACGGGTCACACCAGCAATACAACGGAGGAATCTCATTTCGGCAGCTTGTATTCGCGATCTTATTCTTTCGGTCATTACCCAAACCTCATGACCATAGGTAAGAGTTGGAACAAACACCAAATTAAATACTGACAACTTAGCTTTGACACCTCCTAATAACAGAATGACAAAGCTGTCTCAAAATTGATCCAGCCTGACCAATCCTACAGGAAAACTAAGCATTGCTTCTTCCATCACTCGTGAACAAGACAGGAGACTTTAATTTTAATATGTTTTCTCAACAATTGCTTCAAGAATGATGTTAAAGTAGTTACATGATACATGATAGCTCGTCACCTTGTTTTAAACTTTTTCGACTTCAAAGTGTTCAATGCTAATCTTTGCGACTTTGAGGGAGCAGCGAGATTTCTTCATCGTCATTCTGCCCAGACAAAAAAGTTTGGAAAACAAATTTTGAAATTTTAAATGACTTTGTATAATTGAAGCGTTTAGATGAAGAATGGGTTAAGTGACGTTCTGGAAGTTTCGAGATATAAGGGTTTAAAGTATTTTGAGCAGAACTTTTTTTGTGATAGTAACTGAAACTTGCTGCTGACGAAAAAAAATAAAAAACATAATAACCTTTCAGGATATAAGTAATTCATTTCATAAAAATAATTTTAAGACATACTTTTTTTTAATAATTTCTGAAAAAGAGCATTTAACTCCTTTTTCCGCTGAGATTTTTTTAAAAGTAAATCATAAAAATAACAAAGGTGATAAGTGACATTTTTAGGTTTACATTTTAATTTTTTTTGGTTTATTTTTTCAGCATTAGGAATCGTTGAAAGTCCTTTTTCGTAGAACCAATAAAGCTCCAAGGGAATGAATTGCATTTGATCTGTCAAATTCTTAATTTTTTCACTTGAAAGTTCCTTGTTTTTTTTTTCTCCTGGAAAAAAGTCTAGGGTTTTGTCAGGAATTTTGCCTGATTTAGCTATATCAGAACTTCATTGAACTTGAATTAGTTGAATTTGAATTAGTTTTCAAAACGAAATTACTAAAACCCTCTTGAAAAGCAATTATTCAGAACCAAAACGTAAATAATGGACATTGACCTAATTTTGGAGCAATTGCTATCATCTTGGTCATATTATTCTTCTTCCTCGTCATCTGTGGATTTCGATTCTTCGTCGATATGATTATCCATATGAAGTTCGTATGTATCCAGGGACAAACGAAAACAATTTGCACAGCCGAGGTACTGTCAAATAACGCACTAACACATTTACAAAAGCAGATCAATCTGCTTTCATGTTCCATTTGCCACGAAAAATCTGAGATCTGAAATAAAAATCTGATGTGCCCAATGGAAAATCACATAAGTTTTGCCTGTAAGTCTGTGAGTGAATGAACATGGTTTTCCATATTAACGACGACTGTATTTCCTTTGCTTGAACTTCTTATTATTTCTCTATACTGCTCTGCGGTATATAGATATTGTTTTATGTTTTCGTAACTCCTTGTCAATTCTTCCGAAATCCCGATCACTGTCTAAGTAGGTGTGCCCAACTTACGGATATTTGTGATCGATGAAATCGAAATAGTCCAGTAATTTCAGAACTTGATATACACCAAACCTTGATCCTTAAGCACTAACATTGATTTTGCATTACCATGCAAAATTTCAATGCTACTGAAATTTCGTTTGCACTACCAGTAAAATTTTCAATGCTACTGAAAGTTCGTTTTCACTGGCACTGAAAATTTCAATGCTAATGAAAGTTGACTTGCACTAGTATTGAAAATTGTACTTCTAATGAAGATTAACTTGCAATAACATTGAAAATTTCAATGCTTTAATTTAATTAACGTAAAAGGATCGGCGAGCGAAAACAGCTTAAAGCAGCGACTTGCAGCAGGGAAAAGCGAGTTAGAGTCCCTATGTGGCATGAATATGAGAAAAGTACAGCGTAGCATGCGACCGACATGTCGCGACGTGACAACCGCAATTACATTAATGCGAATAGGTGGAAAAAAGCATGCCCGATGACTGAACTGGAAAACACCGCAGCAACGTGCAGGTTGGAAGAAGCTCCTCCGAACTATTTCAAACATTTACAGAATTTCGGCAAGGAGATGCGCTATCATGAGACTTCTTTCCATATTCAGCCTTTCGGACAGGGCATAAAATTGTAGGTCCCTTCCATTCCATTCGTCTCAAAAATAGAAACTCACACAAAACTAATAGTTGCGAGAAGCTAGGCCTTGGGTGTCTACTGCCTGTTGCGCCGCCTATTTATTTATTTACACAGTTGTTCACTCAAATTAATACAAATTGCAGATGCATTCACCAAAAAGCACGTTTTAACACAGGTAAAAAGTTGCAAGTGAAAGTTGCATAAAGGAGGTAAGTCAATCATTTAACTCCTTTATGCCAACAAAAAATAATTTTGATTTGCGTTTGCAATGCTTAAAGGAGTTAAGTGATTTTAACACCTTCTTCCACTACATCTTTCACTTTTCTATCGCATTTACCACCTTTATACCACATTTAGAAGGGACTATATCAAAAACTATATAGGGTAGAGACAAGGGGATTGCTCAGAAATTTAAATTGTCATATACAATTTTCATTAATGAAAAAAAACACAAATTTTCAAAAATGTCACTTAACCCCTTCTTCATCTAAACGCTTCAATTCATAGTTGCGACTTTGAAGTCATTTAAGAGGTGGTGTATATATGTAGCTCTGGGATTCATGCGTTTTTTTTCTAAGATTTGCCAAAGTGTGAAGGAATGGTGAATTTTCCTCGCAATGATATTGGCTACCAGCGAAACGTTTTAGGTGTTCACACAATATAGCCAACAGACGAAAGTTTTCACTGTGGTCGCCTAGTAATGGCTCAGCAACACATCATTGACGGCATATTTAGCAGTGCTGCCGCTGATCATCTGCAATTAATGCTTGCTGAGATGTTAAGGGAGATCCATCTTCCAGGATTTTACTACGATAAACTATTAGGCTAAGTGCTACCATAAAAAATATCTCCGCATTAAATTCCGAATACTCATATTCTGTTCTTTAGGACCATCCCTACTATGTTCGTACATACACTCCGCGCCATACCTTTTTATACCTCTGGCTTGGATTTATCAACATAATAATACGCCCATACAGCCCGTGTTGTTAAAACGTATAATATAGAGCCAAAATTTGGAGCTATTAAGCTAACCGGCCTACTCACCGTATTTAAATATCATCTTAAGAAGTTTGGGGATGGTTTACACGTTAACTTCATGGATCGGGACAACAATATTCGACTATACCTAAACTAACCCAAGCCATCGAATTAGCTTGGAGCTCGATTTCGCTAAATTATTTGGCCAATTTGTATATGCATCCTTGCCAAACCGGATGTGCGAATTTTGGAGCAGAAAGGTGGCTCAAAACACAACTGACCAATTTTCTTAAAATCTAAAATACTCCAATTACCTTAAATTTAAGTAAAGTTTGTGTTAAAAAGAAGCAGAATTCTCTAAAATGATTTTTTCGTTTAGGTGTTCTATTCAAGTGGCGCAAAATTAGGGACCCACATTTTTCCTGCTTTTAGTTAACACATTTTTTGTTAATACTTAAAACTTTAGTTTTAAATATTCCTTCTGGTCAAATCACAACAATTAAATGAAGTTTAATTTAAAAAAAAAAAATTTGGCGTCTAGCATGCTTGATTTGGGACCAGTGGGCGATATAAAACTGACTTTTAGGGGGTGTGCTATTCAACAGGGGCGGAGTGGTCATAAGAATACACTTCTTCAGATTGAATCTCAAAAATGTTACCGACATTTTGTCAGCTACACTTCAGTCTCATTTAACATTCAGATATTTGTTGTCAACAAATTAACTTTCGCAAATTAACTTTCGCCTAAAGAACGTGACACCAAAAATTTGCAAAGGATTTTATTAAGTAGGTATACCTATATACTGTACCTCTACAGCTTATTAAGGATACATAAAGGCCATTCCTTGACGCGTCTCTTCTTTGTCAATCGCTTACTATACACCTATGTATATGTACCTAGTCTGGAATGATTTTCAAACTTTCACGCATGCCTTGCCTTCAAATGCTCATACTGTCAACCACTTTATTATCCTAACCGTAACCGCGTAAATATTTTGCCATTCCAAATACATTATTCGAAAGCATATCACCATAGTGACTCACACATCACTAGCTTCATTTCCAACAGTAAGCAAACATAACCACTTTGCGTATATAGGCAACTAATTAACGCATTCATAAAGAATAAATAAAATGAACCTAAATGTGCTGTTAAAAGTTTTTTTTTTGTACCAAATTTGTACTCCCATGGATATTAACTTTGTATAAGCATTACACTCACCCACACCTTATACTTGGTACATATAACATATCGCGTCTCGATGAGACTTGACAAACTGCAATTAGCATCTTTTGTGCCAGTAGCCCATTCAGTAATTGTTAAAAGAAAAAAAAAAACGTTTTCGAAAATCTTATGAAAACTTTGCATTTTGTGTGAGAGAGTTGGCATTTCACTTGGCCGTCAATTGTGAAGCACAGAAAATTTGCTCGGGTTAGGACAGCCCAGGAAAAGTGTCAGAAATGCTTCCGATTGCAACTATAGGAACTAGGTACTATGAATATTCCCACGAGAATATTTATTGGATACTTGTCATTGTCATATGATGATGTGTGCGTATAGTGCGAGAGAAGTAAAACTGAGAGCATGATATTGGAATGCCGGTTAAGAGGAAGCGGACCAGGACCATTGAGGTTGAAATCATTCGGGAATATTTATTTACGAAATAGTATTTTCATATGTTGAATAGGTTATTGAGTAAGTAATTAGTAAGTGGATATCGAAATTATTTCGTGTGGGTTAATGTTGCGAATGTTAGGCGCTGGAGTCCAGCTCAGGATATCCAGCATATTGATGCTCGACATTGAGAGGTTTACCGACTTAGGTGGAACTAGTTCCACAATGCAAAAATGGATAAATTGTGGACACGCGCAAAAATAATGCAGTACTAACCCAAAATGCGTTAAATGGTAATGAATGTCTATGGTATTGGCTTTATAACAAAAATAATAATTTATCCCATTTTTATTTAAGTACTAGCTGTACCCGCATGGCTCTGCCCTAGTATTTCTGTCTATCAGGACAATGCATATCAATGTTCCAAATTTTACAAACTTTATATATATTTAAATATTTTTTTGTATGGGAGGCCCCACGTCTCTTTGTCCAATCCTGCCTGGTTTTCAAGCAGACAATATAATATGCCCATTTACTAAATTTTAATATTCAAGCTATGGTGGGGATATGGAGTTTTAAATAACTTTGTTGTATGGTTAGTGCCATGCCCCTTCAATTTTGACACAATACCTAGGAATGCCAGCAAATTTGAGATCAATTGTTTCGGTGGTTTACGAGATAAAAGTTTTTAAAATTGTTTTTGTCTGAGAGGTGTCCCGCCTTCTTGCCACCTGTAGCCCTTCCCCAACCCACCTTAAGTAACCAATTTTATCACCATTACTACGCTGAAGGAACTTTTCAAATTGGCCTACTTCCCCTTTACGTCTCCCCCTGCCGTCCTTAAGTAACATACTTATACAGATCCAAAGAGTGTCGACATTACAAGGCTCAAATAATTTTTAAAATCGGCAAAGTAGTTCTAGGGCACGTCATCGCCAAAATTATTTTACTCACCCCAATTTTTGTCCTTAAATTTCAAGTTTGAAATTGTTTTTTTCAAAAACTATTTAAGGGAATAACTTGATTTAAAAATAATATGAAAGAAAAGATTCCGGGCTTTCTAAAATGGTATAGTTTTTTATCATAAGTGTTGCCATTGTTTTTCAATATATTTTTTTTCCATTTAAAGTATCATTTTCTTTAAATTACCCCTCCCGCCTAAACGGAGTAAGATAGACCCCCCCTCTAAAAAAATCTAATTTTGGAAGTCCGCGAAATAAGTGCAGACAAACTATAGAAACAAGAAATACTATTCATAGAGAAACACTAACTATCTTATAGCATTGTCCTAATGGTTGGGTAGTTATGAATATGAACATGGTGATGTCCAGTTGTCATTGTACTTATTTTACCTCTCCGTTTGTTAGGTAGATTTTAGATTTTATCGCGAGTGTAGAACACGATGAAAATACACTATAAGGCTCTGTCGGAAGGACGGACTGATCGAGTCTCAGAAGTCTTAACATGAGTCCGTCTGATAAAGGACGTACGGCGGATGAATTCACTAAATTGAATTAAGGGTGTCGTCAACAGTCTAGATTGCAGTTAGGTACATTATTTGAGCTATACTTCGAAAAACTTGGAGCTGTGATGAGTGAGAATTTCAGGACCAGTAAGGATTTTCAGGGATGGTGGTGGATGACCCCTTGGTTCGTTGAAGACTGCCCGCAAGCTTATGCATCAGCAAAGCAACTTGCCTTCACGACACGAGTGGTAAGGTCAACGATCAAATAGGAGGAAAGTATAGAAGTTCCTGGCCATGACTCCTTTCTTCTAAAAACAAGGGTTTTATACTAATAAATCGCTTTTAACCTTCATTTTCAATTACTACAAATGATTATGAGTAGGTACCGTGCAATGACTTGAAGACGTATTTGAATCCAGAAAATATTTTCTGATGAAAGTAAAAAACTTTAACAAATGATGGAATTAGTAAGACTGAACTCAATACGCGGTATGGGATAGTGCTAATCATACTTAGTCCATAGGTTAAGTTTAAAGAACTTCCAATGACGATATATACCATACCAATTATCATCGGCCTGGCTGATGCTTTGAAACCCTCCACTGGATAAAACTTATGCAAAATGTTTGCCATGAGGTACACGCATATTGGTTTTGTATATATGGGAGGTATCAGAACTACTTGACCGACATAGACAATTTTCAATACCAACCTGACGATGGACGGTAAAAAGAAGTCCTCTCACAAAATTTCATTCGCCTAGGTAGATTCGTTTGGACTCTATCGTGTTTTCAACAGCCAGACAGGCAGACGGACAGACAGACTGACGGAGAGACAGACAGACGGACATGGCTAAATCGATTCAGAATGTGATCCTGATTCAGAATATACTTTATAGGGTCTGTGGTGAATCCTTCTTGGCGTTACAAATGTAATGACAAAGTGAATATACCTTCCTATGGAGGGTATAAAAATAAGCTATTGTGATGGTGCAGGTCTAAAATCTTACATATTTAAAATGAGAAATGTTTATTCAT
The DNA here is from genome assembly GCA_955612985.1 of Cheilosia scutellata. Taxonomy (NCBI): domain Eukaryota; kingdom Metazoa; phylum Arthropoda; class Insecta; order Diptera; family Syrphidae; genus Cheilosia; species Cheilosia scutellata. The sequence goes on along the minus strand of OY015312.1, from coordinate 39,694,146 downwards.
ACTAGTGCCGGAAAAACATTATTTCCTTGTTTAAAGAATTCCCTCTTAATCATTATACATATTTCTTTTAAGGGTCGGATAACAAAAAACAATTTAATCTGCTTGATTTCATGTGAGCCCCTTCGAGATGCCCTCCGCTATCGACCAGACTGGACAAGCGAAATGCAAAACTCATTATTGGTATCTGTTAAGTACATCTGCGAACCAACGATGTGCACATGAAGTACACTAATCGTAGTCGCCGATAAGTCAAGAAGCCTCCATCTTGGCAAACAAATCAAAATTAAAAATCATCGCTGTAGGCTATCAAAATGAGATACGAGTTCGGGGGGGAGTAAAGGATGATGGCAACCACATCCCAAACAGAAACAATCCTCGTTCGCTTCATATAATCTCAAAGAAATGCGAAATTAAAAGTCAAGTTCTATAGACGCGCGCGCTGCTCCTCGGAAATTTATATAAGCTGCGAGCTAAACAAGACCACAACAAGAAGAATAAAAAACTCAAAAGAAAACAATAAAAAGAAATAATTAACTACCACGCAACTTTATTAAATTTATAAGATTCCTATGGATTGCACAAACAGACAGATACAATTGCGAGGCATCGCAAAGATAAGCATCTGACAATTGATGGGGTGCATTCAGCAGATTTCCACACAGTTGATTTTTCGTCGGTGACCCCTAACCTCTGTATATGTATACATAAATCTAGGAACTTGTACACACTCAAAGAATCACAAAGCAAGTGGCTGCGATGAAGTTGTTTCTGATGTGTCGTAGTAACGTTACTAACATCAGGATTGAAGTGTGGTATCAACAACATCACATGAACAGCAACAGCAACAAAATTTAATTTTACGTACCTACTGAACTTAAAATATTTTCATTACACTATTGCACTTGAGATGAGAGTTTCAAATTAAGTTCTGGAGAACAAATAACGTGCTTGAAATGCTTCGCATGTAATTCCGACAGAACTTAAAGTTTTGTTGACTTAGAAGAGGGTGTCGTTCGTTATTCTGGAACAACTACTTCTGGTACAACACTTTAAGTTTATTTCTGCAAACCAAAATATTTTGTTGTCTGGGAAATTGCTTTCCAATAGCTGGAAGGATTTATTGGCCCAAGTTCGTATATAGCTTATTTTTTGATTATTATATCCACATTGTTCGGCACGTGCCAAGTCAATTGATTTTTCGAAGTAAACTCCAGTGGGTAAAAGTTATGCGATTTTATTCATGTTTACCATGCTCCACAAATTAATGCAATTTCGTAGAAAAGTGT